>WBNO01000722.1:89099-120993 GCA_013400575.1 Peucedramus taeniatus
TTCAGCAAATTGAGCAGGAGGTGCTGGGGGAGGTAGAAGCCTGGCAGCAGGAGGGCAGGGTGTGAGTGACCTGGGTGTACCTTGGCGCCTGTCCTATCACCATGCTGATGATGCCCAGCACCATTTGGGCTGTGGGGCTCTTCCATGAGGCCACAGCCCTTCTGGAAATGTGGGGTGCATGGATGGACCCTGCTCAGCTGCTAGAAGCACACGGCCACCTCCCTGCTCTGCTTTAGAGAGAAAATCAATTTATCTCAGCTGCCCAGGCCAGAATTCCCCCATTTATGTCCTCTCCTGATCCTGATGGGGACTCCACACCAGGAGTAAGTCCCTGCACTGTGCCCATCCCCTTCAAGTAACACTGAAATGGGGTTGTTTAGCCTGGAGAAAAGGAGACTCAGGGGGGCCCTCATCACTCTCTAAACCCCCTGAAAGGTGCCTGTGCTCAGCTGGGGTTGGGCTCTTTCTCCAGGCAGCACTGACAGAACCAGAGGACACAGCCTCAGGCTGCACCAAGGGAAATACAGGTTGGATATTAGGAAGAAGTTTTTCACAGAAAGGGTGATAAAGTTCTGGAATGGCTGCCCGGGGAGGTGGTGCAGTCACCATCCCTGGGTGTGTTTAACAAAGCCTGGATGTGGCACTGGGTGCCAGGGTTTAGTTGAGGGGTTGGGGCTGGGTTGGACTCGATGATCTTGAAGGTCTCTCCCACTCCAGTGATTCTATGAATTCTGTGAAATCATCCAGGGCCAGGCTGGAGACATCCTCAGGAGCTGCAAGAAACAACTCATCACCTCTGCCAGGATGGAATGAGCTGTGGGACCTGTGAGGAAGGTGAGTGCTGGGGAGGAAGGCTCCTGTCTCCTGATGCACCCCTGCTCCTGCAGTAGAGCTCAGCTCAGCAGAACCAACACCCAGCAAAGCCAGGCTGGACCACAGGACGGGTCTTACCTTCCCTGGGCTGCTCTGAACAGCTTTGCCCCCCTCCCCTTGCTGCAGCCCCCACTGAGCCCCTCAGGAGATGGGGAGGCAACGCTCAGAGGGGTCCAGAACTGCTCCAGGCTCACCTGGGCAGCAGGAGACCACAGCAGCTGGCAGGGATTTCACTGCAGCCAGCTCACCAGCAGCAACAATTCAGGAATTAATAGAGCCAGGCTGGCAGGATGCAGGAGCATCATCCATTTAGTGTCATATTGCGAGACTTTTAATTACTGGGGGAATATGGAGTCATGTAATGATTACAAGAACAAATACTTAAAGTGTGTGGAAATTAACTGAGCCTTGGCAGTAATTAAGCTTGAAGATTAATCAGTCGTTAGCAAATAGCACCCTTTGCAGGCTAACCACCATGTGGGGAGAGGGATGACCAGGAATGCCAGTGCTGCAGACCCCAGCCCTCCCCTCTGCAATGTCCCTGGGGGATGAGGTGGGCAGGGGCAGCCCAGCTCCTGGAAAAGGGCTTCTCCAAGCCCCAGCACTGCTGGGTTACAGTGCCAGCTTGGTCAGCCACTCCAGACCCCCTCCTCCCCTCCCTCCCTCCTAAGCACTTTTCAGCAAGAGATCAACACTTCCCCTGCAAACTAATATTTCCCTTGCCCAGTAAACAGCTCTCCAGGAGGCTTCCATAAGTACTCCTAATTTCCTTCCCCTCTGATGATTTACGAGGGTTGCATTCAATTAACAGCAGTATTGATTTTCCTGCAGCTGACTGGCAGCCTGCTCGCCCTCGTTAGGGAATCCATCCTTCCCTTCCCAGCACGGGCAGGGTGTGGGCAGGATGCAGGCAGCCCAGGCAGGGCTGGAGAAGGGCTCCAGCAACCCCTGGGGTTCACAGGTGCAGCCTGTGTGACATCCCACAAAACCTTTGGGCAGCTCTTCTAAGGGGAAGAAAATTGGGGTGGGACGTTTGGGTGTTCCAAGAGTTTTATCTAAAGCATTGCAAGGGGTTGGTGGGCTGGAAATGGAGGCACCTGTGGAATGTTCAGTCAGTCCCAATGGAGCAAGAAAGGTTTTGCAGCTTGGAAAGCTGGGAGGCTTTCCAAGGCAGGCCATTAATGCCATCCTGCATATACAGACTTTTCCTTGCACTTTCCAAGGGGTAAAGCCACCCCAAGCCTCTGCTGGAGTGGTACAGTGCTCACAGGTTATTCCATAAAGCTCAGCAAAGCCTTCACCTCCTTCCTCTCAGCTGGGGCTCTGCAAAACCCAGCCCTCCTGATTCCACTGGAGATCCAGCCTTAAGCAGGAGAGCATTTTGTAAAAACAAGAATTAATCCACTTTTGGGCAACTGGAAGCACAAAGCCCACGCTGGCAGCTGTGCAGAGCAGGAAGGAGATGAAGGCAGCAGCCATGCCAAGCAGGGATGCTTTGAAGACTAAAATCCCTTTGAAATTACCACCCTTTAATTGTATTATCTTTCCCTGACAGCCTCAAGTCGGTCACTGGTGATCAAAGAGACAGAGACAGGGAGGGAAGGAGACAAGCCCTTGGTGGAACCCCGGGATCCTAAGGAGGAACAGCACCCAGGTGTCTCCGTGGGGCTGAGCCGGGTCCAGGAGTCACTGCTGGGTCCAGGTGCAGCTGGAGGTGCCCAATCCCACCTCAGCACAGGAGTCCCCTGGACTGCAGCTGGTTACCCTCAAGGGACAGGGCCCTCAACACCCAGACCCCAGAGGGTTTCACACCAGCTGCTTTTGGATTCCCCCTGGGATGCTCTGCTCAGCTCCAGAGAGCACCCAGAGCTGTGGGATCAGCACAGAGCCAGGCTCTGCTCAGAGCAGGATGGCTCTGACTCATGCAGCCCTCAAAGGGCAGCAGGGACCAGGACAAGCCATGAAAGGTCACCCTGGATGAGGCAGCACGTGTGGCAGCAGAGGTGGAGCCACTCAAACCTGCTGAGACCCAGAACAGCTGTAACACTTCCAACACATCACATCCCCTCTGGCCACAGCCCTCAGCCAGACCCAGGGCTGCAGGGAAGGAAGGCAGCACTCAGGAAATGCTTCCCAAGTGTTGGCAAATGCTGCCAGTGCTTCATTAGGGACTGCAACAGCAAAATCCCACCCACAAGAACCACCCCCATGGTGGCTGCTCCACCTGGAGATGCTCTGCCCCATGACCAGAACGGGATCTTCAGAGGCCAGGTGAGAACAAGGAGAGGAGACAGATGGGTTTGCATGCAGACCCCAGTAAAGAGAATTGATTTCTCTTTAGGGGTGAACTTATAAGGAGCAAAAGGTGATAAACTCATTGCCCCTGACTTTCTGTTCCTGAAAATTAAGACATCTGTGATCTCAACCACTCAGGCCCATCTGAGCACACACACAAAACCTGAGGCTCTTTTGATGTGGATCCATCAGCTCTCATCCTCTCTCCAAGTGATGGCCCTGGAGCCATCACTCCCACAGCAGAGCTGAAACACTAAATCCCCATCTGCAGCCATTGCTGCCAGCCCACAGAAATGCTTTTAAGTTTCCCTCTTGGCTGCTGGTGTAGAGAAACAACCATCACCTGAAATTACTGGTTCTTTTAACACAAGGTTGGCCAAGAAAATCGTTTAATGTGAGCAAGCACCTTCCAGGGGCTGGCTGTAATAGTCCTGTCCACTCCTCTCTGGGATTATTGGTGATCCCACTCCCTTGGGTACCAGCCAGCCTCAGAACAACAGAATCCCCAGCTCCTACCATGGCTGAGGCAAATTCTATTTTCTCAGTGCTGGAAATGGTGCTACAAAAAAGGCAGGACCACGCATTCCATGGCTGCCCCTGCAGCTCTTGCTCAGGTGTGCAGGCACTGTGGCAGAGCTCAGCCTTTAATTACAGGCTCACTGACTCTGTTTTCTGTTATAGGCACAAAAGAGGCTCGTGAGGGAAGCGAGAGAGAGGGATGGAAGTGCTGATGGGAGCAGGGAAAAGCACAGTGATGGCAGGAGGTGGAGGTGGGAATGTTATGAGGGATCCAGCAGGATGCAGCACAGCTCCTGTGCTGTCAGCACAGAGCAGGGCAGAGGTGACCCCTGCATGTCACATCCCTGCCATCCACCTCTCCTGCATCACCCGAGGCTCCACCTGAGCAAAATCCACACTGGCATCTCTTCCACACTGCCAACTTTGTCCCAAGTGCTGCCCCTGTGGTTTTTCATCTCTGCTCCCCCATCACCCATTACCATTTGTGCAGCTCTTGGCCTGACACTCAAATTAGTATCAGTGAATGTTTAAAGGCTCCCAGAGCACAGGGAAATGTCTCTTTAGTGAATCAGTGTGCCACAACAGGGAGGTCTGATGGCATCTCTCATGCTGCCAGCTGAGATGTGCATCACGGGGAGCCAGGGCATCATTTTAAGCCATTCTGCACATTTTAAACCTTTTTCAACTCCAAGGCTGAGCACATCAGCCCTGGATTTTGAACAACCACCAGCTCCACAGCTACTCGAGGAGTACAGGCACAGAGCAAGTGTCCTGAGCTCAGGGAGCACATCCCACACTCCAGGTGCTGCTCAGCAAGTCCCACCTCCAGCTGCACCACAGAACAGCAGTGCAGACACTGCCACACCTGCAGCTGGGACAGCTGCTTCAGGAAATCATGGACTCATAGAATATTATTAGAAAAGACCCACAAGGATCACTGAGTCCAGCTCCTGGCCCTGCACAGGACAGCCCCAAAAATCACAGTGTGCCTGAGAGCGTAGTGCAAATGCTTCTTGAACTCTGACAAGCTTGGGGGTGTGACCACTAATCCTAAAAATCACAGTCAGTTCAGAAATCCCAAAAGAAAAGGTTCCAGACATGGCAAATGAGACTGAAAAAGATCTCCCCAGGCTCCATGTCCCGTTGGGTCCCGCCACCCTCGGAGCAGCTCAGCACATTGGGGTGTTCTGCTCCTGCAAAGCCCCCACGCCCAGCACTGCTCCAGGCTCTGACTGACCTGTCCAGAGGGAACCGTGCTTCATCCCCTTTGTGGAAGTCAGTGCTGTTCTCCAGCCTGGCCAGGATGTCCATCCTCTTCATCAGCATCTCCAGCATGTCGCTCATCCTGCGCAGCACCCCGCGGGACTCCAGCGCGCCCATCACTGCAGCACACAGAGAGCAGCTGAGACACAGCCATGGCTGGCACTGACAGAACCCTCCCAGGGACCCCTGCCCCAGCCCAGAACTGCCTGTGACTGTGCTCCCCACGGGTGGACTCGATGGTGTACAGACCATCTCAGTGCCCTGCTGTCCCCGTGTCCCCTCCCTGGCTCTGCCCTGGCAGGGTAAATCCCTGCCCAAGTCCAGCTGGGCTCCTCCAGCTCAGGATAGCCAGTGGTTATCTCAGCCTGGATCCAGCCCCCTCACCAGGCATGAACTCCTGACCTATCCACCTGATCCAGCCTGTCCCGAGGGCTTATGGCAAACTGACTTTATTCCCAAGCACCAACCAAACAGCCTCTCATTTGGCACTTCTGTTTTCCACTCTCCACCTAGCCCAGCATCCTGCCTTTGACAGCAGCCTGCAGGGGATGCTTAAGGAAAAAACATGGGAAACTAATCAAAGAGGTGGTGCTCCCCCAGCACATCCTCCCAGCAGCACCAGATTTTCCTGTAATAGAAAACAAGGAATTTTCTGCCCAAATCTGCACTGGGGTGGGTGACCCAGCACTGGAAATAGCTCAAGTGCTGCATCTCAGAAACCCCCCCAGCAGGGAAGGCCCCCAGTTCCCAGCCCTATTTAACACTGTTTCCTATGGGTTTGCATGGCCCTGACCTGCTGCCACATGGAAAGCACAGGGGGATCCAGGAGCTCCTGGCTCCCAGCTTGATTTGCCATCTAGTGACAGGCAGGGAGCCCAGAGCCAGGGAACAGAAAATAAAGCTCCTGTTTCATCTCAGCTCGGCTCATTTCACGTTGGTAATAACTTAATCAGTGCATAATCCCCTGAACCTCTCCCGTTCAGCTTATCTCTGCCGTTCCACTCTCGTGTGCTTTCCAAGAGGCAGCACATATTTAATTTAGGGAGCAGCAGGAGCAGGGGGGCAGCACTGGGAAGGCAAGCAGCTGCTGGACATCCTGGGTGGCCATCAGGTGGCTATCAGGACTTTGGGACACCTCATGCACCTCCAAACAGATGCGCAACCAGTCTTGCAAAGCCAGAGGGAGTCTGGGATTCCCCATCCTAGCACAGCCAGGGCGGCGGGATGGATCAGGGCATCCCAAAGGCATTGTGTGCCAGGGACAGCCCTGGCATGGGCTTCTCCTCGCCACAGGAGCTGACTGAGCACAGAAACAGCACAGAGGCCTCAGTGTGGTGTTTGGGTGTTCAGATGAGAGCGGGGTGTGGCCGTGGTGGGATCAGGGGCACCGGGACAGCTCCTGCTGCTGCAGAGCTGCAGCCCCAGCTCCATCCCCACTCCCCCAGGAGTTCACCCACAGCTCCCAGGGGTTGGGCAGGCTGCTTCCCAGGGAAGGCAGCACTGGCACTGCAGGTGAACGGGAGGCTCCAGCCCCTCTGCCAGGCTCTCCCCTGGCAGGGCTGGGATAACATCGGATCACTGCGGCTCTGTCGGACGCACGAACACGGGGTTAGGAGCCAGCCCTTAACCCCTCCAAGGAGCTGACACTGGGCCAGCCAGACCTTGCCAAAGGCTGCCTTCCATGCTTGGCTGAGATTATCAGCAGCACATTATTTTTCCTGACTCTATCTAACAAAACAGAAGAAACATTGAGAGCAAAAGCAATTCCTCAAAAAATGAGGACAAACCACCATTCATGGAGATTGAAACTGGGCTCTTCCCCAAATATTCCCTCAATTCTATAGCAAAAAGTCAGTGACTTCTGCTTGAAGCAGTGGATGCCCAAGGTCCTGTGCAGCCCCAGACCCTCCTGGATGGGTTTGGGAATGCAGGAGCCACCTGTGTCCAGCCCACCAGGAAGGTCACCCTGTCCCCTGGGTGATATCAAAGTCACAGCCTGCCCACTGAAGAGCAGCAGCACTAATGATCCTGCAATTAAAAGATGCTATGGGGTAAAAAAGTGGAATTTTGGAACCTGGAGCTCCGTTTTGACAAGGGCTGCCCCTAACTCAGCTGAGGGAATCAGGAAAAGGCACAGAAAAGGGAAATAGAATAGCTCTGACATGGGCTTAAATCAGAAAATCCACTTTAATTATTTGTCCACAGACTGAGCCCATTCCAGTGACATCCCTCCCACAGCTGGGCTGTGTTCATGGATTGCAGCCCCCAGCACCCTCTGTGCATCCCAGGACTGACCATCCCCCAGATGGGGATTTCTATTCAGAATTTGCTCCTGCTCTGACATCCCAGCATGGCCAGCAGGTCAGAGCTTAGACCTTAAACTCGGTTTTTGCATGAGACAGTGATGACTGATCCCTCTTGGATGCTCCTGTGCTGCAGTGGGTGAGGCTGGAGGTCAGGAAAAACACCTGACCCAACCCCTACAGCTGGCCAGAAAGGCTGAAACCACAACCCCCAGATTCCCATGGAGTCCATCCTGGCCTGGGGATCTGGATCCCAGCTTGTTTGGGGGGTCAGGTTGTGACGTTTTGCTAGGAACACACAAGGATTGTGCCTGGGAAGGCAGTGGAGATGGAGATTTCCTGGCAGTCCAGGCAAGGACGCCTGCTCCAAGGCTTCATTGCAGAAGCACAGCTGACAAGACAGCTCTGCTCCCAAATCACTAATGAGGGATGAGGATATTCCCACAGGGCACAAATCCATTTCCCTGTGGATCCCAGAGAGCCACAACTCCAGCTCTGCACCCCCCAGCAGCCTGGCCCCTGCCATTCCCACTGGCTTCCCTGAATTTCCCTGAGATCTCCCCTCCTGTCACTGCCACCATCCAATTCCCAGCTGGTTTTGAGCCATTGCAGGATGCTTTGAGAGCAGAGCTCTGAGCTTTGCTGTCAACAGTGAGCCGAGATATTCCTTCTCAAATAAAGAAATTTTTAAAAATCCCAAATACTAAGTAAAAATAGTAATAAAAAATAAAATCCCAGCTTTCCCTGCATTATCTTTTGGGGCAGCCTGCCAGAAAGCAGAGCTGTGGCAGGACACATCTCCCCCAGCCCTCCCCTGGCACTCAGAGATGAAGTCGAAGCTCTTCCGCATCAACACCTCTCCCTTTCTGTTCCTGGTCTTTGTTGTTGTTGTTGTTGTTTTTCCAGCAGCTTAAGGAAGCTAACAACGACTTGACATTTTTGGCAATGATTATTACATCTCTTGGAAAGTGTGTCTCATTAAAACCAGAAGAAAGGAGGAAAAGTGCTGAAGTGACTCTTTTAAAAATGCAAGAGCCAGGATTAATTTGTTAACCTGAAATAGAGACTCAGACTCCCACCCAGGGCTGCTCAGCTGCCTGAGCCAGGCACAGGGATCCAGAGGATGGAGGAGATCTTGGCCAGGAGCTCAAGCTTCTCCCTAAAGCCAGTGATGAAGTCCCCAAGGAGACTTTACCCACAGCACTGCAGGCAGCCAGGATAAACCCAAACCCACCTTAACAGCACAAAGCCCAGTAAAACAGTTCTGAAAAATTAAACAGTGCTGAGAACCACTTTCTTTTAAAAAACAAAGCCACCAAGCTGCTAATTAGAAAGGAAAAAAATTCTAATTTCCCCTGATAATCAGCAATGATGGGACAGCAAATACAAGCAAACCCAACTGATAGATTAATTGGAGTTTGTTAAAGTATGACAGGGTTTTGACAGTTTTCCTGAGTGGCAGCCACGCTTTCCAGGCAATCACTGAACTGACAGAGGTTTTCATAGCAGCACTAGGAAATAATGATTGCAATCAATCATATCTTACCGGATTTCATGAGACACACTGGTAAACACAGCAGAGGGAGGAGAATTATTTATGGGGCTTCTGAAGAGCACACAGCTAAGTAATTGGATGAAATCAGGGGAAAAAAGGAAAGCAACCCCTCAGGGTGATGTCTTGTGGAAGAAGGAATAGCTTCTCTGTGAAACCAGCGGAATAGTCAACAGCCAATATGCTGAAATTTGGATGGGTTGGAACCCTAGGGAATTCACTAATGATGCACTTGTGTTTAAAATACCTGCTTGGAGTGAAAGCAGCCGTGAGCAGGCGTCACCCCTTGCCAGTCCCTGTCACTGGAACCTCCAGAATGGGAGCCAGGATGAGCAGTCAGGGGAGCTCTGCTGTGTGTGCCAGCCTGAACTCAAAGGTGAAGTTCAGTGGAACTCAGTGCTCCTTGTGGATCCCTCCCAGTTCAGGATATTCTGTGCTTCTGCAGTTCTCTGACCATGCAGGAGTGGAGAGTGTGGGAAACCAGGACATCTCTCTTGTTGCTTTGGATGGGCTGAGCCCTGGGCAGGGGGCTCAGGGAGCTTGGCATGAAGCCCAAAACCCTTTTGCCTTCAATTCTGAGCCATGGAAAAAAAATTACCAACTTTCTGTGAAGAGTTACAAACCAGGGAAAGTAGAGTAGAATGATCAGCTTATCACTGAGTGGAAAAATAGAATGTTAAGATTTTTATGATAAGGGTACAGGGGGGTCAAGATGGAGGAATCTGGGTGTGCACTGTCCTTCTTCCTTCTTCTTCATGACCTGCATCTTCTTGGTGATGGTGGCACTTTGGGATTGGTTTAGAGTAGAAACTGACTGTCTAACACAGGTGATGGGTATTGGGGAACAACTGTAAATAATGTCTATGTAGTTTATAGTATATAAAGATAACACAGCCCCAAGGGTGGGCAGTGAGCCTTGAGCTGAGCTGCTGAGAGCATCTGGGCTGGGCAGGGAGAACATGTTAGAGATAAGAGAAAATAAACAACCTTGAGAACCAAAGCCAAGGAGCTCCGACTCTTTCTTCCATCACCTGGCTGTGAAAAAGGACTCTTGGGAGCGTCCCAATCAGGGAATCCTGAGAGAGAGCAGCTGAGAAAGGAGCATCTCCTTTCCTCCTTGGCCACTCCTTCATGTTATCAGAATGGTTTGGGTTGGAGGGGACCAGACCATCCAGTTCCAACCCTCCTGCCATGGGCCAGGACAACTTCCTCAAGGTCAGGCTGCTCAGAGCTCCATCCAGCCTGGCCTTGAGCACTTCCAGGGATGGTGCACCCACACCTTTTCTGTGCCTCTGTCTCATCACTTTCATAGTGAAAATTTTCCTCCTAATATCTGCAGGGGACACCCTGCTGGGCAGTCCAGCACAGGGCTGGGACCAGTGGGGTGATGTGAAGTGCTGCTGGCAAAGCCCAGGTTGTGCCACAGGGAAAGAAGCAGACAGGAAGGAGTTTCCTTGTGTTTTCCACATTTTGGCATCCTGAGCATCCTCCAGCACTGCTCACGGTGGGAGCCCTCCCCACCCTGCACTTCCCAAGCACAGAGGGTGTCACCCTGTCCCCAGGCTCTGGGATGCTTGGGATGAGGTGTTCAAAAGGAGTTAAAAAATAAAAAAAATAAGAAGAGCATTTTGGGGCATGTCCCCTTGAGCTGGTTGCAGCTGGGGTAGAGTTAATTTTTTTCCCAGTGGCTGGTGGTGGGCTGTGTTTTGGAATTGTGCTGAGCACAGGGTTGGTTTTACAGAGATGTTTTTGTTCTTGCTGAGCAGGGCTCACACTGAGCCATGGCCTTTGCTGCTTTTCACTCTGCCAGGCTGGTGAGGGAGCTGGGGGTGCTTGAGAGGTGGCACAGCCAGGACAGGGGACCCAGACTGCCCAAAGGGATATTCCACACCTTACAGCATCATGATCAGGGTATGAAGTGAGGGAAGAAGGAGGAAGGAGGTTCTGGCATTAGTCAGTGGGTGGTGAGCAACTGCACTGTGCATCACTTGTTTGCTTCCTTTTTGTTATCATAATAATTTGCCATTATTAATGTACTTTACTTCTGAAAATACAGAAGAAGAAAAACACTTCTTCTGTATTTTCAGAAGAAATATTTCTGAATATTTGAGCCACTGAAACCACCACAACTTCATTTTCAATTAATAAACTTTTCTCAACATACAAGTTTTACTCCAGTCCTCCTCCCCATTCCACAGGGATGGGGGAGGAGGGTTGACAGGGTGGCCTTGTGGTGCTTAATTTCCATCAGGGCTTAAACCACAACATCCCTTTAGCCACTGGGATGTGCAGTGCCACACAACCACTGCCTCCCTGATGGCATCTCCCATCCCTGGGTCACTCAGCCCCATCCTGCTCAGGGGGTCTCACACTGCTCAGCAACAGCTCTGTGCTGAGAAGATGGGGGACAAAAACACATTTCCACCCAAACCCACGTTATTTCAAGGGCAGCAAAAGCCTCCCTTGCCCTCCTGTGGGGAAACCAAGGCACAGCCTCAACCCACATCTCCACAGACCCATGTGAACAGCACCAAAGCATCTCCCTGACATTCACAGAATTCACAGAATTCACAGAATCACTGGGTTGGGAGAGACCTTCAAGATCATCAAGTCCAACCCAGCCCCAACCCCTCAACTAAACCCTGGCACCCAGTGCCACATCCAGGCTTTGTTAAACACACCCAGGGATGGTGACTGCACCACCTCCCCGGGCAGCCATTCCAGAACTTTATCACCCTTTCTGTGAAAAACTTCTTCCTAATATCCAACCTATATTTCCCTTGGTGCAGCTTGAGGCTGTGTCCTCTGGTTCTGTCAGTGCTGCCTGGAGACAGAGCCCAACCCCAGCTGAGCACAGGCACCTTTCAGGGGGTTTAGAGAGTGATGAGGGCACCCCTGAGTCTCCTTTAAAATGCAATCCCACACTATATTCCCAGTATCCATAACCTGGCTGGTTGGCTGTTGGTCCCCTCCCTTTTCAGACATGGCACAGCCCTGCCTGGCCATCCCACAACAGCAAATCCCCTGCTGCTGCTGGAGCTCAGACATAGTGAGATATTACCTATGCCCATTGAAAATACCAGCTGAATTAATTTCAATATAAAGCATCATTTGCTGTGCTTTTCTCCTTTAAAGGACAACTCCAGGCTACTTAAACCCTTCAAAAGGGCAGCACAATCTTGAAAGATTTATCGCAGAGGAAACCAGAGGATCTTCAGTGGGGTTGAGGCAGACCCAGACCTTATGTCCAGCTCCTCAGGGTGGCACCCAGGGCTGTCCTGGAGATGCCATCCTGCCATGAGGGCACTCACCCTGGCATGTTCCCAGGGAGCAAATCCCAGCCCTTCGACTGTCTGCCCCTCTGATGTTCCTCTATTTACTTTCACTATCGATTTTGGTTCAAGCAGATTAAAAGACCAAAGAGCCAACTAGGCAAGGACTAACTCTGACACATAATCCATTGCAATCACAGCCCAGAGACCCAGCTCTAGCTGCAAACAAGAGAGCCCAAGGCCAGGCTCAGGTTGGCAGCAGTGGCTCCCTCCTGTCTCCATCCCTTTGGGGAAGCTGCACCAGGGATGGAAAACATCTCTCAGGGTGGCTGCACCCCTTCAGGGCACCCACTCCCCAGCATGGGCTCCCAGCCAGTTATTGCTGCCAGCAAATCCACCCACACCTGCCATTAAACTGCTCCAGATTTATTAATTTAAGTTATACAGAGAAAACACAGACCTGCTCAGGCAGTGCCCCAAAGGAAGAGAGCACCAGGAGGCACACAGGGAGCTGCCACGCAGCTGGAGGTGCCCATGAAGATGCCCATGGAGGAGCTCAGGGGCTGCTGGTGAAGTGGACACTCAGCAGAGCTCCAGCTGCACCATCAATCTGCTCCTGAGCCCTGCAAGGGCCAGCAGCAAAGCAGCTCCCTGGTAATCAGCCAAATTAAGCAGCCTTAAGTCACTGGCTGGTGAAGTAGATTATGTCCCACCTGGCTGCTATCACCTACTCCTGGATTTATGCATTCCCCACTGCCCTGCTGTGTCAATGTGCAGCCTCAGGGGGTTTTCCCTCACTCTCTCTGCATCCCTGGGCAGGCAGAGCCTGTCAGACCCTCTGTGCCCTGATTCCAACAATGCCACGACCCGGGCAGGACCTGACCCAGGGCTCTGCAGGTGCAGCCGTGTGACAGCAGCAATTGCAACCTTTCCCTGGGCTCCAGACCCCCCCTGCCCTCCTGCAGCCCCTCGCAGCAGCAGTGGCTCCATGGCAGCAGGGGCACAAATGTGCTGTGGGAGTTCCCTGCTGAGAGCCAGACCCAGCTGCTGCCCCAAGCAGCACCAGCAGGTGGGAAATAACCCAGTTCAGCCCCAAAAATCTCTCCTGGAGGCCTCATGGCACCCCTGCAGCCAGGCACTGCTCTGCCCATCTTGCTCCCAGACTGTCATAGTGTGAGAAACAATTGCTCACTTTTAAAAATTTTATTAAACTTTAACAAAAATTTTAACAAAATTACTAAATAAGGAAAACTTACAGTGCTGGGAGCCCCTGTGACTACCAGCCACCTGCTCCTCTTCAAAATGGATGCTCTCCCTTTTGTATCTCCAGCCCCTCCTAGAGTCCTGTCAGTCACTCCTTCCTTGCAGTCCAGGGTGGAGATCACTTTTTTACACCTCGATTATTACTGTGTAACAATCAACCTTCCCAAATGCCCCAATTACCAAGGCCATCCCATAACATAACTAAACATCTACAAAACTTCTCTTAAAATATGTATAACATTCACCCCTTAATTGAGAGAGCCAACCAGCTCAATACTCATCTATAACAACAGCAAAGCCACATCCTTGGGATCCACTCCCAACAGCTTCAGGAGCAATGAGCTGCTCCCCTCCTGCAGCCCCTGCCCCTCACACTGCAGGTTCTCCTGCTGGATGATGTCCCAGGAAGCTTCCTGGAGGAGGAAACCACCCCGAGGTGTCCCTGTCCCAGCCCCGCTGGCTCTGGGGTCTCGTTCCTCCCTCCCTCAGCTGCAGGACCCCGAGCTGAGCCTGCACAAGAGGGTCCTGATGCTTTTCAGCTCCCCCGTGCCTCCCATCCCAAAGGAAACCATGCAGGAACAGCCTGCAGCTCCACCCAAACATGTCCGCTCCCCATTTCCATATAAATAAGAAAAGGCAGGAAAATGAACAATACAAACACTCACACTCCCAGTCAGGAGAGTTTCACTGCTGCAAGGGAGAGCTCAGGGCTGTTCCCCCCAAATTTATTGCTTCTTACCCCTCCACACACACCAGAGACCTGATGTCCCCTCTGGGACATGGGGATGGTCCCAGGAGTCCTGCCATGAGCCATCACTGCAGGTAAAGAGAGCTGGATCCTCTCCTCTCCTCTCCTCTCCTCTCCTCTCCAGTCCCCAGGGATGGGCTGGGAGAGTTGGGAAGCTGGGGAAGGAGAGATGAATACACACAATCCCAACACAAGCTGCAGTTCAGCTTTCATTTTATTATATTTTTTAGTGCATCTTTCTTCCTCCTTCTCATCCCCCTTTCACTTTTTCTTTTAAAAAAGCAGCAGCAGGGAGTTTTTAGTTGCTTCTCTACTGCCAGCCAGCACTATTTTAAATTGCATTTTAAGCTGTTCTGCAGCGCTTCAAACACCTCACACTGCAGGACAGGCTTCCAAATTACAAGATTAACATTGATTTTAAATTGCTTCCTAAAACACAAGGGCTCCAGCACAGGGATGGATGAAGGGCAGCTGCTGTAGCAAAGCCCAAAGGACACCAGAGCTCCTGGGGCATGGCTGGACCCCACACTGGGGTGATGCTGTTGGGACTGGGGGCAAGCTGGACCCTGGATTTGCAGCTGAGACCCCCAGTTTCAGGTGAAAAGCAGCACACACAGGTCCCACAGGACAGGGACAGCCCCAGAGTGACTACACAGAGCCAGGGACCAACCTTCATGTGGGTTCTTGGTGTTTACAAGAGGAGTCTCTCCAAGGGCACCAGCATTTAACTCAACTGGTTCTTCTCCTGATGGTCCCCATTGCTCATCCAGGGACAATTGTACTGCCAGGAGCCAGTGCCCCATGGATTGCAGGAAAGGAAGGATTGCACCCAAAACCAGCCAGTGCAAGGCTGCAGGAGCCTCAGCACCACCATCAATCCTCCAGCCCACAGCCCCACTCACAGCTGCCCTAAAGGTTCAGCTTCAGAAGTAGAACTCACTCATTTAACACTTCTAAAATGATCACCCTTTGTCCTTCAGCCAAACAGTGCTGGGCATTCTGCCACTTTGCTTCCAGGGGCAAATAAATCATCCCTTCCTCCAAACCCATCAATCTCCAGCAAGCCCAGGGTCCAGATCCTCCAAGCAGCAGCAGAGTCCAAAGCAGGGTCCTCAGAGCTGGGGGGCATTGGCAGAGCTGCAGGATGAGCCTCTGCTAATCTCTTCTCAAGCTGAACTGAGCCCTGCTCTCTCATTTAAACCAGAGAAACAAATAAATCAATGGGAAAACCCAGCTTTTACAGAGGCTGCTGTGGTTCCCACTGTGCCAGTTTTATTTTCTGAAGTACCTGCTGCCTCCCGGGCTCAGGATGAATTTTGATTTAGGAGTGAAAAGGGGTAATAAAAGCATAAAGAGCCATTAACATTCCTCCTGGCCATGGTAGGGTGTTGGCTCATCACAAGTTGATGGAAATGCCATTTGACTTCCTTATGAGCTATAGAAAATCAATTAATTGATTTAATCGTTCCCTGGGTGTCCCTGCTTATGGAGATAACAGAGTGCCAGGGCAGCAGGAAGCTGCTCCTGCCTGCTCTGACACAGGGCCAGCAGGAAGGGGCCAGCACACATCCCTGCTCAGAGGTCCTCATCACTGCTGCCCCACTTCAAGATGTGTGAATTCACACTTCCATTTTCCAATACGTTTGGTAGCATAATTTTTTTTTCTTCTCTTGAATGCCTACAGGCATTCAATTCTGAGCAGTAATTGCATGAAACAGGCACTTCTTCAGGAAGAGACATTTTCCCAGGGTGGATTAAGCCTTAACCACTACAACAGCAGCTCTGACACTTCTCTTTACCCCTCTATGCCCTGCAAAGCACCAATCTGCATTTTGCTCCCCCAGCACATCCCCACAGAAGTGGGCAGGAACCTCCAGTGTCACGTGGGGCCCCAGGGATGCCTTTATTTCCATTATTTCAACAGCTCTCACTTCCCTGCCTGCAACACCAATTTAATAAGGGCAGTAAAGTTTTACACCTCCACTTTAAACTCCCTTTCCAGGAGTCGGTCAAGGATGGGAGCACAGTGCACCTAACGATGGGTGCAGAGCCTGGGGCTGAAGTGGGGACACCAGCAGAAGGAGGAGAGGCCACGTGCTCTTAATCAACCCACACAAAACAATGGTCTGCTCCCAAAAAACTGCAGATTAAGGACATCCCTGTGTTGGCCATGGGGGTGAAACCCCAGCATGGTGGAGGTGATGGCACTCGTGGGTGTTGTGTCACCTGCTCAAAGAGCCCTTGGGGCAGCTGAGCATCCAGCAGGAGCTGGCAAAAGGCAGTGCTTGGGGCAGAAAGCCCCCACCCTGCAGCTGGGCTCTGCCTGGCTTTGGTGTCTCCCTTAACTCCTTTCTCCCCACCAATGCTTGGACAAGGAAGGAGGAGAACAGTGCCAAGCTCAGCATTTCAGGGGAGCCCGGGAGCCAACCCCGCTGCTCCAGGAGAAATCAAAAACCCATCAGCTCCCAGCAAAGCTCCTCACCAAGGAGATGCTCCCAGAGCCAGCCAACTCCACTTGGCACCAACCAGACAACTTCTTCCAGCATCAGCTGGCTGCTCCAGCCTCCGAGGAGTCACGGAGTGGCGTTGGAAGGGATGGATGCAGAGGCTGGAAGTGAGCCCCAAGCACTGAAGAGCTGCCCAGCACGCTCCTCCACATGGCTTCCCCCTGGCTGGCACCCACAGGCTGCAGGAGAGTCTAATCCAGCTCTGGATGCAGGAAGATGAAGCTCTGGGGATGTGCAGGATCTGCAGGTCCCAGCTGGTGCCGAGGAGGTGACTCCACACTCAGACCCACCCCTGGCACCTGGGAAAGCAGCCTGGATAACAACCCCACAGGAAAAGGGGGTGGGAGAGGGTGTTGGATTAAGGTGGTTTTTTTTTTAGAGATAACTGAGAGGTGTTTTAAAAACACTCACAGTAGTATTACTCTTAATACTCTTAACAATATTTATCCTATTCCATAGCATTTCTAAGTCAACATTTCTTACCTTAAAATTTACATACAAATAGACACTACATAAACCTCCTATCAAGTTTTTAAAATTTTCTACACATTCATTTCCCACAAGAGAGGAACCTCCTGTCTTTTGAGGGAGTTTTACAGAAGCAAACTGTGGATTCAGACCCTGAGAAGTCTCATCCCTCCTGGAGCAGCATCCTGGGCACTGCCAGTGAGACACGCTCCAGCATCCCCTGATCCTGACAAGCTGCTCACGAGTGCTGCAGTTATCCAGGGCTGCTCAGCACACATCAAAACATGACACCAGCAGCCCGGGAGAGGGTTATAACTCACTCAGGAGGAAAGTGGGAATAATTAGTGCCCCGTGTGCTGAGCAGAGCCCGCCTGGCTGCCTCCCTCCCTGTCACTGTCACTTGCTTACACGAGGCTTCACAACTGGTTCTGCCGTCGCCTCCGCTGAGCGTTAGAGGCAGCAAGATAAATTTATAACTCACATGACTTCTTGAAAGCAAAGGGAACACCAGCATCCCTGGAACCACACGCCTGTGGGCTGTGTCTCCAGGAGGCAGCAGTCCAACCCAGAGTCTGGGTGCTCTCTCCAGCCAGAGCAGGTCAGAAAAGGGAATCCCAAAGCCACAAAGCAACTTTTGGGTATTCTGCCCAACCCAAGCTCCTGTCACAAGAACTGTGTGCTCTGCTCAGAAGCAGACTGGGATCTGTCACAAGTGACAGCGACCCAAATTTGCAAATGGGCCCTGAAAATTACCTTTCCCAAGAGAAAGGGAGAGTGAACACACCTGTGTTTTATTCTAAAGCTCTCTTGGGCTGAGCAGCATCTCAGTGCATCCAGGATAGAGCTGAACCGAGCTGTGCCCTCTTCTGCTGTCAGCCCTCACAACGAGAGAGCACACAGGGGGTCAGGATCATGGACAGACCTCCTCCTCCTCCTCCTCCTCCTCCTCCTCCTCCCCTCCCGGCACAGCTGACTGCGAGGGGGGATGACAGAGTTACTCAAGCTCACTCTGATCGTTAGCAAATCCGAGCTTGACCTTTCTGCATCCTCTGTGAGAACAAATGGTGATGTTACCTGGCCATGCTAACCCAGCTGGGACGCTGCTGGAGCAGAAGGAAAAGCAGCAGAGCCGGGAGCAGGAGCAAAGGACCCCTCTGAGGAGATCATGTAGGTTCTCACATTTCTATTTGGCCTCTCTGCTCCTCTCCTCAGGGAGCAATCCAAGGCATTGAAATAACATGAGATCCCGTTGCTTCACGGTGCTGTGGCTCTGAAATGGTGAAAATGCCCTACAAAACCCCGAGCAACCTTCAGCATTATCATCTGCAGCACAATTCCCACCCCTCCACAACATCCCTGCTCTGGAGAGAAACAGAAGCCACAAATACCGAAGCTTCCAGCTGTGCTGCACAGTCCTAAACATCTCCCTCTCTCCTCTTCTGTGTTCACTGATGGAGGAAATCGCTTTAAGCAGGTGAGACTCCAGGAACTGGAGCAAGCAGCAGCAGCAGGAGAGGCAGAGCACTCCAGGAGCTGGAAACTGAGAGGGTTTGAGGAGAACAGGGCAGGATTCCTGCCAGGTGATGTTAAACACCATCTCCAGCACAACATGCCTTGGCTGTTGGCTCTGGATCCCTCCTGACAGTCCTGTAGCCCAGTGTGACAAACCAGAGCCATTCTGACATCACAAGGAACCCCCAGTGCTCAGCTTCCCCATGGTCTGCATGTGGGACAAGACACCCCAAGACAGCAAGGGGAGGCTTCCACATGCTTTTTCTTTTCCACATTTATTTTTACTCCCTCCAAAATGAATGTAAATGACAAAACCTTTCTGCAGCAGAAGCTGTTCTTTGGTGACCTGCAATTCTGCTGGATCACAGACCACAGGAAGCCCCTGCAGGGGCTGCTGCACTGCCCACCCCCAGAGAGATTCCAGGTTGAGTTACCATTGCCCAGCTGCAATGTCCCAGTGCTGTAGGACTGGGAAAACCTCAGTTCTAGCCCACAAGATGCTTATCACCCCATCAGGGTCCATATCCTGCAGCCCTGAGATCAGACCCCAAAACACATCTCAGCAACCTAGGACAGGGTGCAGCAGCCTTGTAGAGGCTGAGCTTCACCTCTCCTTGCCTGTTTTCCAGCTTGTGCTCTAAAATCAGCTCTCCCCCACCCTTGTCCTTCCTCCACCCCGTTCCCACCAGTCCTGCTCCCAAAGCAGTGGAGGAAGCACAGCACAGGAACCCAGCTGTGGCCAGCCACAGGAAACCAGCTGGAAATGCTGCTGGGAGCTCACTTTGGGGTGGGAAAAGGCAGGTGTTGAGCTCTGCAGCTGAGCAGGAAACACTTCAAAACAGGTTGAAAAAACAGTTATAGGAACAGCAAACACACAACTCCAGCCACTCAGCAAACCCCCACTTCCCAAAGGCAGCAGGATTCAAGGACCTGCACCAGAACCACTGCTGCAACAGTGACCCCAAGCACAGAGATACCTGTGAAGCACTCAAATGCTTCTATCCAAGTCCCAGCAAGGTCAGCTGAAATCAAATCAGACCCCTCTTGCAGGAAGCAGCAGCCCAGCACGAGGGCAGAGCTCTGCTCCAGCCCTTTCAGGATATCAGGACCTGTCCCACACCTCCCCTGGGTTTGCAGCAAATTCCTCCAGCACCTCATACCCAACCCTGCAGGAATCAACAGCAAGAGGAATCCAAAGGCTTTTGATTCTTTGAACCAGCTACAGCAGTTGCAGGCAATATTCCAGCCACATCTAATCACGTTTTAACACTTAATAACCTATTTTCCCTGGCTAATCCCCTGCAGCAGCAAGCTCCACCAGCAGGATGTACATCCCACCAAATCCAGCCTGGGGCACAGCCACGGGCTGAGGGACCACAGCCAAATCCCTCCCAGCACCATGATTACAGAATTTGGTGCTTTTTCAGCATCAGCCCCCTGACTGTGGCAGTAAAGCGACCGCAAGAAAGATGCTTGGGGGGAAAAAAGGATCATCAAACATATTAAATTCTAAATGAGAGGAGAGAAGAGGACACAGAAAACTCAGTCTCCTGAGTCTAGAGCCCTTCCCAAAGCATCTCCCACATTCAAAATTTATAGACTTCTCTGTTTCCCTCTTTTATCTACATCTTTGTTTGCAGAATAAATTCTCTCAGTGGTCTTTTCAAAACAAAGGAACCTTTGTCTGTGTTTACTTGACAGCAGCGGATTAGGATAAAATAACTTGCATTTCAGAAGGGTTTTTTTATTTATTGTTAAGATGCAAAGCCTCTGCTGCAGCGAATCACCAAGCAGAGAATCCATCTGAGGAATGATTTCTGGCACACACCAAGAAACTTGGCTTTTGGAGAGAACCTCCGAGAAAGGTATTCACATACAAAAATCAAATTTTAAATGGGATTAACTTCTGGACTGTGACATTATCCATTTCTCCTTTTCATGCTCCTGCCTCACTTCTATGTTTATTTTGGTTATGACCGGCTGCTCGCACAGTTCAGGAGCCAGGAAAGCTCTGGGCAGGGCTGGGGCATTTTCATGTCTCCCTTTGAATTGCAACAGCTGAGGCTCAAGGCTGGGCTGGGCAGGTCACTCAGGGAGAAGTAGGAACAGCCCCAGCCTAAACTGGACCAGGGACCATGAACTTCAGCATTCATCCACAACCCAAAGGATTTTTTTGGATGCAGATGATTTTAAAGCAAGTGATTTTTTGCCATCCCCAGCTCTCTGCAGCCACCCCAACCCCTCAGGCACAGAAGGGCACGGGCAGCTTCTCCTGCACAGCTGGGTCTGGCAGGACACGTGGAACAAGGAGCAGCACAAACAGCCACAAAAGCTGGGACCAGCCCCAGGAAGGGCTGCAGGAGCTGACACTGACTCACCACAAGCCCACCCCATTTATAGCCCAGCTCCAGTGCAGAGCAGCACACCCCAGAGCACGTGGAGGAGGATGCTGGCAGCTCCCCTGCCACATCCATCAGCTAATGAACAATGCTCCAAAGGGCCCTTCCAGGAGTCCAGGTGGAGCAGGGACCAGGAGCCCATTCCTGGGAAACACTCAGGCCTGGGCATGGCAAACCTGAGGCCACACCCAGGAACTCTCCCCAGAGAGTTCAGGTCTCTGGGTTTGTGCAGAGACCATTCCTCATCACCCCAATCTGTCCAGGTTTGTGCAGATTCCCATTCCTCATCACCCCAAGAGCTCATCAGCCCAGCACAATTACCCTGCTCCCCTGAGCTCGCCTCCAGCCCAGCACTGTGTGCTCAAAGCCACCATAACCACCAGGAATATTTCCTGGTTTCCCTGGGACCCAGGACACATGTTAATTAAATGCCAGTTTGTTATTCAAACAGACCTTTGGAGACTTCACAGCGCTAACAAGCAGCACATCCACTCCTGCTCCCTCCCTCCCCACGTGGATGTTCAGTCCTTGTGAGCTCTGCCTCCCCTCAGCCAGGAGAGCTCTCTGAGTGCCCTCCTCAGCCTCCTGCTCCCAACAGAGGGGGTCAGCCCTGCCCAGAGCCTCACCCCAGCTGGGTGTGCTCTCAGAGTCTGCAGGGATGGAGCTCCCCATCTCCCCAGAGGCTGTGGCTCTCCTTTTCCCAGTGCACCAGGGAGGCTGCCCAGGACCCATCACCCTTCCTGCCTTTGCCATGGGGGGGACAGTTGGTTCTTCCAGCCATCAGATCCTCCCCTCAACAGCCACAGCCTTTACCAGGGGACAGAGAGAGGTCTGTGGTGACATTGGCCAGTCCTGGCCAGCACATTCCCCGAGCCTTGGTCCCACTCTGCTTTGGGGGTTACTCACCCCTGGGAACAGCTTCCTCACCCTGGGGCACAGCCAGTCCCTAAAAAAACAGTGTGACAGGAAAGGCTGAACCCCAACAGCCTGAACCAGGTGTTAAAGAGTCAGGAAAAGCCTCTCAGGTTGTGCCTGCCAAGCTCTGGGGACAAAGAACACAACTTTCCTCCAGCATCTTCCTCCAGAGACAGGAGAGAGGATGCTTTGTGTTTAAAACCAGGGTATGAGGCCATGAATGAAGCTCATCTTCCCCAATAAGAAGCACAGCAACAGCCAAATGTGCAGCAATTCATCTGGAAGCAATAGTTTGTTTGGCAAAGCCACTGAATATAGGGAAAAAAATTGGATTTGCATCGAATTTTTGAGCTTTCTAACAAAGCAGGATTTGCCTTACCCAGTTAGAAAGCTAAGAGACCAAAACCTTGAAAAATTAGAGGACCGAGGTCATAATTTACTTCTTTTCTTCTTTAAATGAGACCAGTCAGGCATTACCAGAAGCAACATTCAACCTTCACCACCTCGGAGCAAAGCAGCATCCCTCCCAAGCAGCAAGGCCAGTGCTCACAGCCCTCAGCAGAGCCAAAGAGGGTCAGGCAAGGGGGTGAACCCATTTATACCCATTGATTTAATCACCTGGACCCCTAAATGTGGAGGATTTGAGGTGTGAGGGCCTGAAAAAGGAGATTTGGTTTGACCCAGCTGCAGGGCTGTGCTGACACTGCTCCCAGTACAGACAGGCAGGGATACAGTCAGTGGATTCAAAGGCCTGGGTTAAATCAAGGATAAGAAAAGCCACTCCAAGGCATCCAGAAAGGGGGTGAAGAGCTGAGTAATGGTCTTTTTGCCATTATTTCACCCCAACTTTAGAGCCCTCGGGGTGACCCCAGGTGCTTCTGCAGGTTTCTGGAAGCCTTTGCTGCTCTTTGCAGCACAGCCTGCACCACACCTCAGCTGGCCCCACAGCTCACCAAGAGCACTCATCCTCTTTCCATTCTCTACAAACTTTTCAGGGACACTGGGGCTCCTCTGGGCCAGAGGGCAGCTGTAACAGTGACACCTTTAATTTCAAACTCAGCAATCATTTCAGAACTCATCTCCTCAAAAGCCAGGTCTGGAGAAGGTTTGGAGAAGATGCTGGTCTGGGGACTTGTGCCCACTCTCCTTGTGCTGTTCCTTACCACAAGAAGGAAGAAATCCCCTAAAACCAGACTTTGCTCACCAGCCATCCTGGAATGTGTGCTTGGCTTGGGGACAGGAACATAAACCACACCTTCCCCATGGGGACACGTACCCTGACCAAGTGCAGAAACACTGAAAAGGGCTGGCCCTGCCACCTGCTCCAGACTGAGGTCACCAGGAAAACACCAGGCCTCAGAAAGGGGTTTAATGGAGCTGGTGATGGGAACAGCTAGGGGAGAGAGGGGGAGGAACATCAGCCACCATGTCCTCCATCCACAGGGAGAACACAGATCCAGCTGCCACAGGCTGCAAATCCAGCTCTTGGAAACTCAACTAAGAGGTTTAACACCATCCAGCTTCTGGAAACCACCACTTTATCCCTCTCAGCAGCTGGCACTACTTCCAGCACCTCAAGGAACAGATTTAATGCTCCAAAATCACATCCTAGGTGAGGCTGTGGAGCTCAGATCCTTCCACAGTTTTGGTACAGAGGAGGAGGCCACGGTGGCCTGACCAAGCCCATCTCACCCTGCACAGGGAGTCCAAGCTGGACAGTTCCCTCTGTGCATTTCAGTTGACTGGAATCTCAGAGAAGTCAGGGGAAGTTCAATCCATGGCAGCAGCGTCCTCCCAGAGCAGGGGCAGGCCATGGTGGTTCTGTCCCACCACAGAAGTGTCTCCTGAGCTGACTTTGTGTCTCAACAAAAGAGATGTTGAATGCGATGTAACACAAACTTGGTAAAAATTACAATATTTCTTTTCTGCATTTCAGTACCTGCATAAACCACAAAGGTCTTTTATTTTCCCTTCTCTAAGGAGCAATTTCCACTCCTTGCAGATCCTGAGAGCCCAAACCCACCGAGACCTCCAAGCACCTGAGCCAAATCCTCCACATGTCAGACCAGGGGCAGCCCCCACAACCCACACTGCTGCCAGCTGAGGCTCTGATCCCGCTGCTTCCCCATTTTCTGCTGTGAGACAGGTTCAGCACCACACCAGAGCACTCATCCCCACCTGTCACACCTCTGGATGAGAGCACAGCCAGGTTTGAGCCACAAAGCAAAGCTTCCCTGCCCTGGCAAGAGAGGCCAACAGGACCCTGAACCACCCTGATAATCCCAAAAAGGGTCAGGAAGGACCTGTGGGAATGGAAGATCCAAGCACCATCCTCCTGCATCCCTGGCACTCATCAGCTCAGCTGGACCGTGCACGTGGGGGCACCACGTGAGTGTCTCAGGTTGGAAATGGGGGTGTGCATTCTGTTCTCATCTGTCAGAGCTGGGGCAGTTCTCTCCTGTTCATTGGGCAGTTTTTTCTTTATCTCTCCACAGCCAATCCTCCCTCCAGGAGATCTCTTTTGTCCATGGCCATTGAGTGTCCCTGCAGGGCTGATAAAATTCCATCATCCCATGGGGAGATGCTCTGCCCAGGGGAGGAGCCAAGCATTCCTACCTGGATCCAATCTGAGGATTGGGACACCACAGCAGCCTTTGCCCACTGCATTCCCAGAGGAGCAGCTTTCTGCTCCACTGCATTCCCAGAGGAGACCAGGCCCATCTCCAGCACCCCTGGAGCTGCAGAGGAAAACTCCACCCTTCTCCAGGATCCCTGCTCCACCAGAGCCACCCCTGGCACTGCAGGAGGAGCAGCCACCATGGAATGGGACTGTGCAACACCCTGACCCAGAGGGGGTCAGCTCCTATTCTGACCCTGGCAGTGGTTTGGATTTTTTTTTTGTTTGTACTATTGCATTTGTATTTTTAATTTTCCCAGTACAGAACTGTTATTCCTATTCTCATATCTTTGCCTGAGAGCCCCTTAATATCAAGGTTATCTTAATTTCAAAGTTATAATAATTCAGAGGGAGGGGGTTTGCATTTTCCATTTCAGGGGAGGCTCCTGCCTTCCTCAGCAGACACCTGTCTGTTCAAAGCAGGACCGGGGCCAGGGCCGCGCTCACCTTCGGTGCGGATGGTGAAGGGGGAGTCCCCCAGGCGCTTGGCTGAGAACTGCCCTCCCAGGGATGTCATCAGGAAGCACAGGGTGAAAAATCCAATGCCCAGCACGAAAATCCTGCGGGAGAGAAAGCAGAGCTGGAGCAAGATGTGACGAGGAGCCAGCCCCACCACCCTCTGTGCATGGGTAATCCCTTTCAGAGTCAGAGGAGAGGTTTGGGGTGTCTGGGACAATCCCAGCTCCATCCCTGTGGCACACCCCACCCAGCCCTGGCAGGGAGCTTCTGTGCAGCCCCAGGACCACCAGCACCCCACTCCAGCCACGGCCAGACCCACATGTGCTTCACAAAGAGCCCAGGACTCAAACCCTGGCACTGAGCAGGGGGGTTTGCCTAGGAACCCCCTCTGAAGCCCCAGCAGCCTCTTCAATGGGCAGGCCTTGAGGAATCCTCCACTGCACTCCAGGGGGAGTGGTGGATCTGCATCTTCAGCGGGGAAGCTGAGCCAGACCACAACTGCCCGTGTGATGCTCCACCAGGTCCAGCCCAACAGCCCAGCCTGCAGGAACCACCACAACAAACAATACCTGTGCTCCTCTGGGAGAGAGGAGTAAAGAGAGACCTCTGCCTTCCCTTCCTCCCAAAGGATCTAAAATAAATTCTTTTAGTTTTTTTTTATAAAGCCTTTTGTTCCCCTGTAACTAGGCCACCGGCATTGTCATTGTGTCCCCTGTGCACAACGGGACAAGGAGGGACCTGCTCCGTGTGGCCTGGGGCCATCCAGTCACTGCTTTGCTCACAGGGCTGACAGGGAAGTGGCTCCCAGAGGACACCCTGGGCAGGATGTCACCTCCAGCGAGGGGCAGGAGTTCCCAGCACTGCTCCTGCTCAGCCCAAATTCAGCCAGTCCCTCTTGTGGGGGTGGAAGAGCTGAAGGCAAGAGCTCTGTGCCAGCCTGGTTGTTGTGCACCAGGGAGTGTAAAGCAGAGTGCTCTGTGCCAAGGGATGGATGTCTGGCCTCCTTCCACTGCTCAGAGATGCTGCCATCATCCCCAGGACTCCGTGGAGGTGCAGCAGCCTCCAGCAGCCACACGGGAAAAGCCCTGGCAGAGGCACTGCCAGGTGTCAGTGACAGCCCCCAGAGCAGCAGCCTGATCTCAAACCCAGGGGAAATCTAAAGGAGGAGAAAGAGAAAAGACAACCTCCAGCCAGCCTCGAGAAACAACAAGTTTGTCTTCCAACAGGTAAATAAATCCTGTGTGGGGCAGGGAGCTGAGGAAGCTCTCAGGGCTGCCCTGGCATCGCTGCCTCTCAGCATCCCTGAGCCAAAGGGAGGTGAACCACAGAGAACAGGAGCCTGCAGCTCTCCTTCACAAGCTCACAGCATCCTCCACAGGGCTCAGGAGCTGCACACAGCCACAGCACAGCCACCCAGGCTTTTCCAGGTGCAGAGGAGCCCCCAGCCCTCCACCTAAGCATTCCTACACAGCTAAAAGGCAGAGGAGTAGCAACCAGCCTTCAGCTCTGGGCTACAGCACGCCAGCAGTGCAATTATCTGCTGCTGGAAAGGGCTAACAAATAAAGTGACCTGCTTCAAAGCCCTCGTTAGTGACTGGAGACATTGTGGAGAGCTCAAGTACCAGGTCAAGCAGCTCAAGAAGGGCTGGGCTTCCCCAGGGAGATCTGGTGGAGGAGCTCCCAGGGCAGCTCCCTGCTGTCCCTGCACAGCACAGCCAGGCTTTCCTTGCCTGGAGAGACTCCTGGGCAAGACATGGCACTTACAGGGGATCCCATGAGCTCCCTGCCTCCATCCAGGCAGCTCTGATGCTGCTGTCACACAGCACACACCTGAGCCCAGATCCAGGGCAGCCTCTCAGCAGCAGCCAGCTCAAGAACAAAAGGTTTCCTTTGCCTGCTCCGAGGAGGATCAGCCTTGCCCACAGCAGACAGGCCCCTAACTCTGCCCATCCACATGGATCAGCCCTGCCCCTTCCCCAGCAGATCAGGGACACCTGGCCATGGGCTCTGGACGAGCAGCACAGCACAGCTGCCCATCCCTTCTCACCTCCCACCTAATCAAGGGGAAAAGCAGCACCCTGGGCTTGTCAGCACTAATGAGCTCTGCCTGCAGCACTCAGCAGCAGCACAAACCCTCCCTGACAGCCAGACCAGAGCTGGCCTGGGAGAATTGACCCACCTGGAGAGCTGATCCACCCAGGAGAGCTGACCCACCTGAGAGAGGGGACCCACCCGGGAGAGCTGGTCCACCTGGAAAAGGGGATGCTCAAGTGCATCACTAGGACTGCCTGACATCCCTGTGCAGCCTGGACCAGATCAGATCCCTCTAATTTCCAAACAAGCTGCCCCTGGAGGGGTGGAAAGCGATTTCTACAAGATATATCAACCACTGTGCACTCACTAATGCAGGCTCCCACCCCTAAAGGCCTGGCTACAGGCACAGCCCCACAAGCAGTAAGCAGTGGAGCAGAGCCACCCTCTCCCCAGCAGATGCTGATGAACCATGGAGCTGTGGGATCTGCACACAGACACAATACAGACCCCAGCCCTCCCCAAAGCACACCTGGGAGAAGGGTTTGCAGAGAGCCGTGGTCCAGCCCCAGCAGGGAGGTGATTGTGGAGGCAGCAGAGCGTCCCTGATGCTGCAAAGTACCGTGGTGTCCCATAAATAGCTTGGAGAGGGGGTGAGCTGGGGACGGCAGTGCATTATCTGCCATTATCACAGCCTGAGCCCAGCGCAGTGCTGGCTCTGGGAAAGGCTCTCAGGAACACCCTGGAGGGGATTGCTGCACCCAGCTTGGCTCTGGAGGGCTGAATTGCCCTTAGGGAATGCTGTCTGCCAGGCACTTCCCTGGCAGGAGAGGACAGCAGCAGGCTGGAGAAGAAACAAGCTGAAAGGGTCAAAGTTCTGGGCCTCTCAGTTTGGGAAGGACGTTGAGACACTGGAGTGTGTCCAGAGGGGGCAACAAGGCTGGAGAGGGGCTGGGAACACAAACCCTGAGAGGAACCACTGAGGGAGCTGGGGGTGCTCAGCCTGGAGAAAAGGAGACTCAGGGGTGGCCTGATCACTCTCTAAACCCCCTGAAAGGTGCCTGTGCTCAGCTGGGGTTGGGCTCTGTCTCCAGGCAGCACTGACAGAACCAGAGGACACAGCCTCAAGCTGCCCCAAGGGAAATATAGGTTGGATATTAGGAAGAAGTTTTTCACAGAAAGGGTGATAAAGTTCTGGAATGGCTGCCCGGGGAGGTGGTGCAGTCACCATCCCTGGGTGTGTTTAACAAAGCCTGGATGTGGCACTGGGTGCCAGGGTTGAGTTGAGGGGTTGGGGCTGGGTTGGACTTGATGATCTTGAAGGTCTCTCCCAACCCAGTGATTCTGTGAATTCTGCAAAAAGCCCAGGCAAGTCCTGCACCCCTGGGAGCACATCCTGGTACAAAACCCACCCATGGCCCTGTCCTGGTATCCCCTCCCTCAAGGGGCATTTTAACAAAGCATCACCTGAATAAATCCCCAGCCCTGATCCTGCTCTCACACCTCCTATTGACAATACCTTCATCATTATGCGACACCTTGTTGACGCTTTTTAATCTTCGTAATTATAGTCTGGCAAGGAGGGATTGTTAAACACTGAGCAGAAAGAAAAAGGGGAAGGGAAGAAAAAGATACAAAGGTGATCTGTGCTCTACCATCTCCCTAGGAAACTAAACCTTTTTCATTTTGACTGGATTACAGGGAGAGTAGGGGAGATGCAAGATGCTTTTTTTCCTATTTAAAAAAAAAATTAAAAAAAAAAAATTTAAAAGAAGGGGAATCGGGAAAAAACTGGAATTGCTGTCCTTGGGGGATCAGTGGATCCAGCCCGGAGCAGTGCTCCAGGGACCAGGGATGGACTCTCAGCCTGAGAACCCCAACTCCTTTACTTTTGCTGATGTTCTCCAGGTGAATAAAAGTGCCTGACCCAGCCTCAGCTGAGTGAAAATTCCTTACACAGAAAACAAATTTACCACAAAGTAGGTAAAACATACCAGATCCCAGATGGTCCAAATGCACTGGGTCCTCTCCCCCAAAATCAAAACTAACTCCCTGAAGACTCTGGAGTTCCAAGGACCAATTAACATCTATCCTGCATGCTGGCTTTGCCTGTCATCCCATGTCACGTTTAATTCATCACTTGGGCACAGTTCTGGTGCCAAGTCCCTCTGCACATCCTCCCCAAACTGAAATGTTCACAGTTCTGGCCTCTGGCTCAGAGCCCAAAAGAGAAGAAAGCGAAATTCCTCAGTTCTTAGATGAAAATTGGAAGTGGTGCCCCAGTCATGGAGGATTTTGGCCCATGAACTGAAAGCAGGATGTGATCAGGAGGGTCTGAGTGCTGAGCTGGGATGGGGGGGGGGAGGAAGGAAGGCCAGCAGCACCCAGTAGGATGGGACTGTGACACTGGGAATGTGACACTGGGAATGTGACACTGGGACTGTGACACTGAGAATGTGCCCATGGTGCCACATCACCCGGCTGGGACCCTTAGGGAGAATCCTACACAGGTGCAGGGAGAGTCAAGGGCCAAGGGCTACAGAGTCAGGTAATATCTTTTATTAGACAAGTTTTCAACTTCCAAAAGCTGAGCCACCATTCCTACCAGCAGAAGTCAGATTAATGAATGATCCCTCTCCCTCAAACCCTTTCTGCTTGGGGCCCAGCAGGGTTGTGGTGCTGTGAGACTGATGCTCAGCCATGGGCACCGTGATCCATGCAGGGACCAGCGTGAACTCTCTCACTGACCACTGTTACACCCCAGAAAGCCTGGCTTTGGTTCCCAGCTGGCAAACAGAGCTACAGAGCTGAGAACCTGGCGAGCTGCACCAGGGCTCCTCGGTGAATTCTTGCCCAGATCTGGCACCATCACAAGTGAGATCCCCTTTGCTGCTGAGATGAAGTCAGAGCCACCCCTGGACATTCCTGTGGTTTCCCAGACTGATCTGCTCCCTCTCTGCAGGCGCTCTCCCAGCTCAGGGCTCTGCATTGCTTTGCTAAGCGTGTCTGGAGGGTGGTTAATGAAATGTTTTGGTGCACAGGATCAGGTTTCCTGTGTGCTGTTTGCCGATGGCACGGCTCCTCCGATGGCAGCAATCCACATCAGGCAGGCAATGGCACCACGGGATTCCCCAGAGCAGCGAGGCTTTGCCCAGCCAGCAGCAGGGAACCCATTCACAGGACCCATCCTGACTGCCAGGACCTTCTCCCACCGCTGAGGTTACCCCTGACCCACACCAGCTGAGGATGTGTGTGCTGATGTTAGGGGAGCAGAGCTGATTTGCAGCGGGAGAAGGCTTGAGCTGGGCAGTGCCAACACTCACCCACGCTGGGCTGGGAGCAAGGTGACACAGGACTGTGGCATGGGGGGGGGTCACACTCAGCCTGACAGCAGCAGGGAGGAGGTGAAGAGGTCCTGAGCACACTGGGACAGTAGGGAGAGGGTCTTGGGAATTCCTCCTCTTGCATAGGAGAGCCTGGCTGTTAACAACAAGGCCACCCCACTGGTTCCAGTGGCACCAATACTGGTGTGTACTGGTTGGAGAGCAGAAGCCAGCCCAGGGCACACGTCCAGGACAGTGCAAGTTCTCCACCTGAACACCAGAGACCATCCAGCCATCACAAACCCCCATCCACACATCCTCATCCCTAATGGGACTTTGTGACCATCCTGACAGGCACTCCCTGTGCTCTCCCATCCTGACCCCAGGTCACTGCTGGAGATGGGGCTCCCCTGCCTCAGGGGTGATGCCCAGGGCACAGGGATGCTCCAGCCAGTCACCTCCTCACTGTGGAATTCAAATCCAGTTAAGAAAGCAAACAGCCAGGCAAAGAGCATTGCCCGGGGTGAGCGTGCCCTTCTCCTGGGTCTCACAGTCACTCCCTGCTCCACTCCTGAGCTGAGGGAACCCTCACACCTCTGCCTTGTGGCATCCCCCTGGCCAAGCTCCCCAGTCCCAGGGCAGTGCCGCGGCATCCAGCAGCAGAAATCGCTCCAGGCAAGCAGAGCCAAGCAGCTCCCGAGGAGAGGCGGACAAACCCTCCACACCTGAGTGCGAGCGAGCGGTGCAAGCCCAGCCTGTCCTTCCCGACGCCGGGCGGTAGCAAAAGGCAGCGAGCAGATCCCCCCGGTGACCCCAGAGCTCCAAACACGGCGGGGAGCGCTGGAAACGCTGGGCTGGGCTGGCCCCACCTTGAGCTTGTCCCCCGGCACTTTCCCCTCTGTCTCTAAGGGGTTTTGGTCCCTCTCCCCATGGAAAAACCGCCTAAGTGCCAACATCTCCCAACATCTCCCGTGTGCCTCAAGCCCGGGACCAACCCAAGCACATCTCCAGTGAAGCAAAGAAGCCGGAGAGCAGAGGCTGGAGAGAGGAAGCGAATGTATGGAAGCAAAAATGGGGAGTTACAGCAAGGAGAAAAGGCATGGGTGGGTACGGGTGTGCTGGAGCTGGAGGGGTTCAGGTTTGGACATCCACGCCAGCCCCACTGCCAGCTCAGGGTGGGTTTCGAAATCCCCAGCTGCACCAGCAGGCTTGAACCAGAGGAACCGAATTCCCCCGAGTACCAACATCTCCAAGAACGGTTCTCAGGAAAGCCAGCGGCGAACAGCCCCGCGATAACCCCAGAGATACCGGCGGCGGGGCGAGCCGGGCGGCCAGCGAGAGCCGCAGGAGCCGCACGCTGCCCCGCGGGCAGCCCTGCCTGGATCCCTGCCTGGATCCCTGCCCGGCTCCCTGCCCGGCTCCCTGCCCGGCTCCCTGCCCGGATCCCTGCCCGGCTCCCTGCCCTCCCCAGCTGGGCTCCATCCGCACACACGCACCCCGCACCCGGAGCCGCAG
>WBNO01000722.1:121145-135351 GCA_013400575.1 Peucedramus taeniatus
TGCGGCTCCGCTCCGCCCCGCACCGCCCCGCGGAGCCTCCGCCGGGCTCCGCCGGGCTCCGCGTGCCATCTAGCGGCAACCCGGCCCCGCAGAGGGGGGGTCGGGGCAGGGGGGTACGGGAGATGGGGGTGCGGCAGCCCCCCGAGGTGAGGGGATGGCGTTTTGGGGGGAGGATGGCCGGGTTTGGGCGGAGAGGGTGTGGCAGCATCCCCGCGCAGGTGACAGCCCCCGGCCTGGGGACCCGGGGAGGCAGGGATGGCCCTTTGGAGGGGGCAGTCAGACCAGAAATGCCCCCGTGCCCGGGTGCTGTTTGGTTTGGGGGGTTTAGGAGCAGGGCAGACCTCCCTTGTGGGGAAAGGCGGGTCTGGAGTCTCTGACAGCACCAGGCTGCAGCTCTGCGGCCCCATCACTCTGTTTTCTCTCTGGGGGGCACAGTCACAGCCACGATGTGGCTCCCCAAAGTCCCCGGGTGTGAAACCCCACATTCAAGAGGACCAGGGCGGTGTCCTTGGGAAGACAAAGGAAGGGCCGTGAGAGCTGAGGCAGGAGAAGCAGTGCTGAGCTCAGCAGAGGGTTTTCCGGCTCTCCTGTCAAAGGTGACAAGCACAAAAAGCCTTCCAAAAGTTGGGAGTTAAAGGAACCAACTGTGCATAGACCCCAGAGATATCCCATTTCCAACCCCAGCCAGGGAGGGACAGGGAACATCTCACTCAGAAGTGCAGAGCAGGGGTGACCCACCACAGAGCTCTAGTGAGGGCTGGGACCCTCTGACCTCCATAAGGATAATGCCAAGGTCCTTCTGTGCATCCCACAAGCTCTGGATTGTGCCAATCCAGCTCTTCCCAGTGGCAGCAGCTTCCCAGCAGGAAAAGTCTGGGGTGTGGCAAACCCCACATTAATTATTTAAGAATTAGATGTGAGTGACATTGAGGGGAGAAGGGCCCAGGGAGGAGATTATGTCCTCCCATTCCTCCTTCCAGAGCTGATCCCGGGCTGGAAAATGCCCCCAAAGGGTTTGGCTGTTTCTTGGGCAGGCTGAAGGCAACTCAGCCACCTTGGCTTCCTCCTGGTGCCTCCTGCAGCACTGACCAGGAAAATAAAATAAAATAAAATAAAATAAAATAAAATAAAATAAAATAAAATAAAATAAAATAAAATAAAATAAAATAAAATAAAATAAAATAAAATAAAATAAAATAAAATAAAAATATAGAAATCTGCTCTTGTCAATCTCCATGCACATCCTGGCAAGGTGCTGGGGTCAGCAGGGAGCAACAGTCAGAGTTACTTCTGCAGCTCCCAGTTCCCACCAGGATCAGCAGTGCAGGATCCATCACCCCAGGGATGGGAATGTGACATTCTCCACCCCCAGGGCCCTCATCCCTGAGGAGAAGCGCTGCAGCAGCCCGTCCTTTCCCTGTGCTGCTGCTTGAAACAAAAGCTTAATTAACTACCAGCTCGCTGTCTGTTTAGAGGGATAAATCTAAAATCCAAGGATGGTAATAAAGCAGTGAATTATCTTCTTCGGCAGCTGAGAAGCAATAGCCCCAAAAATCAATACACTGAAGTTATACTGCACACACACACACACACACACACACACATTTGTTTGTTATTCCAAATTCAGCAGCAGCAGGGAATGGAGAGAACCAACTCAGCAGCCAGCTGACCCAAATTAAACCAGTTTTGCACCAGTTAGAGCCCCTGCCCACGCAGAGGTAGACATGGACCATCCCCAGTGCAGGCTCCAAGCTGCCCCTCCCCATCTCTGCCTGTAACTGGGGCAGGGTCAAAGTTCAGATCCAACACCAGAGCATCCTCTGGGAGATGGGACTCACCCTGCACCACTGCCCCAGTGTCCTGGTTTAGGGCAAATTTGGGAGGAAACCTCCAAATGGGGTCCCTCTAGAAAGAAAATTCCAGTGGCCCCTCTCCCCCTACTAGTTTGGGAGACATAAACCTCCTTCGAGAGAAGTGGAAAAAACTGTTAATTTAACAATTAAAACCTGTTTATTTAACAAGCAAAGTACTCACAGACATGGAAAATGAATGATAATAAACAATGGAACCTCTCGCTGTTCTGAAGAGATGGCAAATTCAGAAAGTCCTTGTGGTGAGGTGTGGCTCGGCTTGTTCAGTCTCTATCAGTCCCTCCTGTGCTGGAAATGCCACATCCTGGCCCTGGTGGCCCACAGGTGTGAGCTCCTGGTGTTTTTCTGGGTTTTCAGTCCAGAGCAGGGCTGATCAGTTCCAAGAAAAAGAAAAACCACAGTCCGGGGAACTTCTTTGCCTCAGCTAGCTCCAAACTAACTAAAAGCAAAGGAGGGCTCTGTGCTGCTCTCTGTCTGTGCTGCAGACAACACCACCCGTGAGAGGGAATGCAGAGGAGCAAGTGCAGCTTCTGAAAACCATACTTTGTAATTAACTCTGTTATCAAAAAATAAGTGTGTTTAACAAACAGTGTTAAACCACGCTTTGTTATTAACTTTGTTAACAAAATCCAGAGTTCTTCTCACCCCCTTCACTCTCAGAACCAATCTTAAGGGTGCAGAACTTAATATCCAGCAGAAGCAGAACAGACAAATGGGGATACAAGCATCACAAAATCACCCTAGGACACCCGGCAAAAGACCTTGGGAATTTCGGCTGGCCCTTGGTAACTGTGCAGTCCCGAGTCCCAAAGCTCCCTGACCAGCCATGGCTGCACAGAACATCATGGTTTGGGTCACCACAGCTGCAGGAAAGGGGTTATGAATGCAGGGGGGCTATAACCCACCAGAAATAAAGCTTAAAATACATTCATGCAAAGGTCACAGGCACACACACATCACTGCTCAGCTGGGGGCACCTCCAGACAGAGCCACAGTGACAGGATTGATCTGGGCTTTTGGTGAGCACTGCCCATGTGCTGGGGGTCCAAAAGCACCCCAGGACTCTCCAGAGACTCCCCACTCCAGCCCAGGACCCTCCTGCAGTGCTTTCCAAAGCCTGGGGGCTGGATCTACCCATGTTTCATCTTGGAGCCTCCTCTCCAGCTTCTGGGTCTTCATGGGAAAACAATGATCCCAGAGGGGGAGAAAGACAGCAAACAGTGCAGCTGTAATGTGCTGTGACAAGCCACTTCCTTAAGTTCTCCCCGTGCACAGCCTTGCCCTTGAGATAAGAGAGATAATTTGATTGCAGGAGCTGCAATGCCCAAATGCTTTGGGCATTAGGATCACTTAGTCACCGTAACTCCTCCATGCCCCCAGGCGACATTGCTGGGGACAGGGAGCTCTTTTATTGACACGAAACAACTCGGCTCCTCCACTGCTCAGCCTCAATTGCTGCATTCACGCCTCTGCCCATCTCTGTAACAACAGGGCAGAAAGGCTCCGAGGGACCTCCTGTGCCACTGAGCATCACCAGCCAGGGGCAGCAAAAAAACCCTAAATTTGCTCCTCAGAACATTGGGCAGAGAGCAGGGAGGGGATGGCAATGTCCTAAAGCCACCTTTGCCCAGGATGCTCAGGAGCTACCCAGGACTGCTGAAAGGGACCAAGAGGAGCCAGCAAAAGCCCTGGGCACGGGTGGCCTTGCTGCTGCCACAGCAGTAAATGTGGGTGCTGAAGATCCATCCACCAGCCTAAAGTCCCTGTGACTGCAGCCTGCAGAAGATGCAACATTTCCCTTCAACACCTGAAATGCAGAAACTCCGCTCAGCTAACAGGCAGCAGTGAGAGGCACCTGACACTGCCCTGGGGGGATTCACCCATCATGAGGGTCCCAGAATCTGTTCTCTGGTCCATGGGGCTGCTCTCTGTTCCCCAGGGCTGTTCTCTGGGGCAGTTCTCCAGTTCACAGGGCTGTTTTCTGACCCCTGGAGCTGTTCTCTGGTCTCTGGAGCTGTTCTCAATGTTTTCCTGTCCCTGGGAATGTTCTCTGGTCCCCAGAGCTGGTCTCTGGAGCTGTTCTCTGGTCTCAGGAGCTGTTCTTTGGTCCCTGGAACTGTTCTCTGAAGCTGTTCTCTGCTCTCTGGAGTTGTTCTTGATGTTTTCTTGTCTCTGGGGATGTTCTCTGGTCCCCAGAGCTGTTCTCTGGTCTCTGGATCTGTTCTCTGCTCCCTGGAGCTGTTCACTGGAGTTGTTCTCTGCTCCCTGGAGCTATCTGCATGGCTGATGTCTCAGTGGGGTGCACCACCAGGCAGACACTGATCTCTGTCCCCTCCTGCCCTGGGACAGCAGCTGGGAGCCCAGTGGTGATGTTCAGCCCTTCTGCACTGCCTGAAGGCATCCCCGGGGGCAGATCCGGCCGGGCTGGAGGCTGGCTGCAGCCCTCAGCACTCAGGATGGGCTCTCAGCTCACAGGAGCATCTCCTGGGGAGCAGGAGAAGCATCCCAGCCCTCGGATCCCCAGGGGTGCTGCAGCCCCCAGCGCAGGCAGCACAGCCCAGGACACGTCCTGTGCTCAGGTACTGCTGGAGGAGCAGAGCCAGGTCAGGTGTAAAACAGGATTCTCGTCAGCACAGGGCTGTCAGCGCTGCCTTGCCGGGGAATTTGGGAAGCTCCTGCTCTTCCAGCCTGTCAGCACTGTGAATCTTCCACTTCCATTAGCTGCTAATTCGCTAATTCAGCAGAGGAAAATAATCGATGTAGGGATCACTCCTCAGCTCCCAATAGGATTGTGTGTTCTGAGAGCAGCGGGGAAGCTGAATTTCCCTTTTTCCTCCTGCTTAAATAAACTCATGCATTTTTCTTACTATGTTAATTAAACCCAGCAACGACCCCGGCTTCACCGAGAAGCAAACACAAAAGGTGAAAGGAAAACCTGGAGCAGCTTTATCGGTCACAAAGGGCTCCTGGCTCCCCGGCTGCAAAGGGAGATGCTCAGAGGAAACACGAGCAGCAATTAAAAATTAAAGAGAGAGGAAGATGTGAGCAGCAGAGAAGGGAGGGGCATTGGGATAGCTGCAGTGCATTAAGGGGCAGCTCCTGATGGAGCACAATTCCCTCGCTGGGCAGCTCTGCCCAGCTCCATCCAGGCAAGGGAGAGGCAACAGAGAAGGGACCGAGCCCAGGGTAAAGGAGAGCAGCAGGGCAGGGTGGGGAATGCTGAACCACTGCTCCAGAAGGGGAGAGAGCATCCTTCCTCCCTCTGGGTGGGGTTATTTGAGGCTGAACACCCCAGAGAGCCCTCAGGAAAAAAGTCAGGGAAAGAGTCAGCCCCGAGGGCTGGATCTGCCCCTTGACCAGGCAGATTCTCAGAGCTGCCAGGTCAGGTTTGCCTCCCCCTGTCCCTCTCTGTCACACTCAGCTGAGCACATTTCCCAGCCCGGTGCAGTCCCAGGAGGACAATACATTGCTCAGCCATTGAATTAGCATCAAAAGGACAAGAAAAATCCTCTGGAGGAGCCTCCCAGGCTTGTTAGCAAGTTATCCTTCAGCAAGTGCTGCCTCCCCGGCCCAGCAGAGCCCAGGAGCTCCCCCAGCATCCCCCAGGGTGAGGATGGATTTTATCCCATGTGGAACAAGCCTGGGAGAGTCCAGGAGCTCCCCCAGCATCCCCCAGGACGAGGATGGATTTTATCCCATGTGGAACAAGCCTGGGAGAGTCCAGGAGCTCCCCCAGCATCCCCCAGGATGAGGATGGATTTTATCCCATGTGGAACAAGCCTGGGAGAGTCCAGGAGCTCCCCCAGCTACCCCACAGGATGAGGATGGATTTTATCCCCTGGGGAACAAACCCACCGACCTGGTGGCATCACCCTGCACAGCGTGGAGAGTGGTGGAGCTCAAGGAGAAAAGTGTTTCACAAAGGGCTGAAGAAGGGAAGAAGGGAGAGCTTAAACCCCCCCAACAGGCTCTCATATCCACAAGGACTTACCCAGAGACCCAGGGCTCACTTCAACACCCCAAAATGAGCCCAGCAGGGCACTCACACCCCCTGCAAGGGGCTGGGGAGAGCCAGAGCTGCGAGTCACTGCAGTGAGCAGCTGGGTGCTGCAGCAGGAGGAAGGTTTAGCTGAATTAAGAGGGACAAGATACATCAAACTTCGGCTGTAGTTAAAGAAAATCAAGTCAGGGGTGAGAAAAGCAAGAGGTCTCCAATATTTGAATTACTGTGGGAGGGTCGAGGCTGCTGCACAGCACTCACAGCCCTGTTGCTGTATCAGGAGGCTGAAAGTGGGAGAAGTCTCATTTTGTTGCCCCATCTCTGCCAAAAGGCTTCAAAATTAATCCAGGAAATCCTAAACTGTCCTGAATTATTCAAATTCATGATGAAACAAATGGAAAACCCCCAGCTTTGGGCTGGGATCATGCAATTAGACTGTTAGAAAATAAACCTCTGAAACCCTCAGCCATTCATACCTGAGAGACTTCATGAAGAAAAATGTTCGCTTTTCACATACAATGAGTGGAAATAATTTTAGATTTTTATTATTATTATTATTTTAGAAAGGAAATAAGCATATTTCAATCCAGTCAAGAGTGAAATTGAGTTGAACAACAAAGCAATTTCTATTAGTGGAGATGGAGGGGAAAAAATATGGATGAATAGGAAACTCACAAAGAAATGTGTCAGACAATGGTGGAATTAGGAATTAAGAGACTTTGCTTTACTGCTGATAATATAAGCACATAATGATCTACCTCATCCCTTATGTGCTCCCTTCCTGTAACAACACTGTAAAATCACAACAGTGGAAAAGATTGGGGTTTAATTCTGCCCTCCATCCAGCAGGGGAGGAATGGGGTGCTGTGCTTTGCAACCCCCATTAGGACTGGTCCCCTTTTCCTACGGAGCCCCTCCTCTTCCCATCCCATTCCTCTTCACCTCCTCCACTCACTGCTGGTGCTTTTGGGGACAGGCAGCATCCAGCTGTCCCCTGTCCCTCCTGAGGGTCCCCATCCCAGGCCACACAGCAACACCAGGGGTTCTCTCCCAAGGTGTCACTGCTCCTCATCTCATCTCATCTCATCTCACCTCATCTCACTCATCTCATCTCTATTGCCAAGGATCCAGGTCCTTTGGTTAAAAACTTAAAGTTTGGATAGTCTTAAGCATCAAATCTTAAAGCAATTACACTGCCCTAGATCTTTATTGGCTTTAAAGATTAACTTCTCATCTCCAACAAGGCAGCTCCACTTGTTTCTGCTCAGCAGGATCACAATTTGAATATGGAGACAAAGGAATATTGATCACGCCCTATATTGCTAAATGGAATTTTTGGTACCTCTTTCCTTCATTTTTCTTTCTTTTCTATAGTTCTTCTACAGACAAGGCAGTGAAGGTGAACTGCTGCAGGAGCCGAGGCTGGAGCTGCCAGGTGCTCTGTCACAGAGGCAGGGAGGAATGCAAAACTCAATTTCCAGCAAGTCCTGTTCCCTTTGAAATCAATTAGGCAGCTCCCGAGGCCCTGGGTTGAAAAGAGACGGACGGAGGCAATCAAGGGGAGCAGCACTTGAGTAAAAGAGCAGTAAAAGCACAGAGCAATTCCCTAAAATGCTGCTGATCTATCAGCTAAGAGGCTCTGTGAAGGAAGCCAGGGTTTGAACAGCAGGTTTTGTACCAACCCTCCTTCCCAGGGCACGGCTGGGACACGTGGCCAAAGCCACCCCAGTGCCGTGGGACAGCTGGGACACAGCACATGGTGGCTTTTCCCTGGGCTTGGATCTAGCCCAGATGTGTCCATCAGGGACAAGACCTCATTCCCAAAGGGCATTTGGCTCCATCATGGGGTGGTTCTATTCCTTCAGGTCCAGTGTCCCCCTGGCACAACAGGCATCCAGAAAGGGGCACCACAAGGAGCACACAGTGGCATTTGTGTGACTCAGAGGGGCCCTGGCAGGGGGAAAAGCCAGCAGAGGACAGGCAGTTCCTCAGGGAGGGATGGTTTGAGGTTTTCCCTCTCCATTTCCTTGCTCAGGAGGGAAGAGCACACTGCTGGCAGAGCTTGTTCCCACATTTACCCACATCAAAGCTCTCTCAGAGCCTCTGTCTTCTGAATTTCCAAAAGGAAGAGAAGAAAATCAGAATCAGCAAACTGAGGAGCAGTTGGAGCTGCACTTGGTCTTAAAGAGGATTGATAAGTCTCCTCCACACCAGTAAATACCCAGACTTTGCTCCCTGCCCAGAGGTGGGAGCATCTCCTTTGCAAACACCTGCAATAAGACACTTGCAATTACTGCTTTGTCTACTGGAAACTAGTAAATAATTCAAACAACCCTGCTTTTTTTTTTCTTTCTCCTTTTGTTTTTCATTTTAATTAATCCACATAGAATTTTGTCCTCCAAACACAATCACAGCAGCCCAGGAACAGCCAGCAGAGGATCTCATTACGCAGCTTCCCAGCCAGATCCTGCAGCCGTTATTAATAGAGACTTCAGCGAGTGAGGAATTAATAAACCCTGATGGCAAGGGGGAAGGGAAGCACTCCTGGTGCACATCAGCCTCTCCTCCTGTCCCTGGGATGGCTGGTTAGAGGTGCCAGGGGACTGCCATGCTTTAGGGACAGCCAAACCCTGCCCCTGCAGCTGAGTGCCACCATCCTCTGTCAGTGCCGGTGGCCCAGGAGGAGATGCCGGGTTCAAACCAAGTGAGGGAGTCAGGAAAGCTGGTTCAGCACACCCAGGTCACTGCACAGACACTGGCAGAGTCCAAGGGTGTGTTTTCTCAGAGCTGTGCTAATCCTTCATCTCTCTGCTCGCAGCAGGAGCAGCCAGTGCCTGCAGCGCTGCCTCGGCACCAGGAGTTGCTCTCACCTGGGGGTGGCTTTATGGAGTGCAGACACACAGGGCCCTCCAAGTCCCTGCCCTGGGAGGAGAGAGCAGGATTGTGCTCCCCAGCACCCCAGTGGGGGGTAAAACCCTGTGTCCAGCTGGTTTTGGGGGTTTGGATCCTGCCTCAATGCTCAAACCCACACAGTGCCTGTGCTCATGAGTGTCCTGTGGTGAGCATCCATCCATCCATCCATCCATCCATCCATCCATCCCCTATCCATCCATCATCCATCCATCCATCCATCCATCCATCCATCCATCCATCCATCATTCATCCATCCACCCACCCATCCATCCCCCATCCATCCATCCATCCATCCATCCATCCTTCATCCATCCTTCATCCATCCATCCCCCATCCATCCATCCATCCATCCATCCATCCCCCATCCATCCATCCATCATCCATCCATCCTTCATCCATCCTTCATCCATCCATCCATCCATCCATCCATCCATCCATCCATCCATCCATCCATCCATCCCTCATCCATCCATCCATCCATCTATCCATCCATACTGGATCTGCTCTGGTTGACCCCTCAGGAAGAAGAAAACACCTCCTCCATGGAGAACCCCCTGTTCCAATGGGGTTTTCCTGACACAAGGCAGTCTGGATGGGACAGCACTGACTGCAGGCGTGGACACAAGGGACACCCTTCTCCTGAGGGATGCTCCTGTAGGAAAATGCCAGCAGTACCTGGAGTAACTTGCAGAGGGAGCAGGCCCAGCCACAGCAGGCTGGCACCACACCCTGGCTCCTGTCTGGATTTTTCTGTCCCTGTTCCCCAGGAATGCTGTGCTGGCTGTGCAGGCTGCAGGAGGGTGTGATTCACTTCTGCTCCACGGCTCCTCTGCCTTGATCAGCTGCACTTAGATAAACAGCAGTACATCAATAAGCAGCTCTAATTAGAGGTGTTAATAGCACTGGGAGCTGGGGGAAGCACATGGAGGGAGGAGGGAGAGCAGTTGGCAATGAGAGGAGAGAGAGGGGAGGAGCAGGGAGACCTGGGATGCTCAGGACTTTCCCTTCCTGCCTTAGGGGGGCTTGGCACACACCCCGTGGGTGGGACAATCAAGCTCCAGGAGCCCCCATGAAATTGCCAGGGAAATATCTCCCATCCTGATTATCTTGAATAATTTATGCAGATGCTGTCATGCATTCATATTTTATGGAAGCCTTGCAAAGCCGTGGATGTTCACAACCATTTGCTCCCTTCCAGAAATCTCCATCAGTGAGGGGTGCTGGGAGCTGGAGTGGAAATTACAGCTCAAGGACCTCAGCTCCCTGTGGCACTGGGGACAGGGCACGGAGCTGATCAGGGCAGCCACAGCCACATTCCTAGGGTTGTGCCCCTCCATCCAGTATCACTCCCCCTGGGGACAGCCATCACAGGGCAGAGGGGACAGGGGACACTGGCTCAGCAGCAGGGCTCCCACCATGACCCCACTCCTGCACCCACCACCACACAGCCCTCCCCAGCCCTGATTCCCCAAAGCAAAGAGGCTCTGTGGTCCCATGGAGGGCCTTGGGAAAGGGTCAGTGCCCACAGCACCATTCCCTGTGCCCAGGAAGGTGCCACACAGTGACACTGAGCAGGACAAATGGGCAGGAGCTGCTCCCAGGGTCCCTCTGTCCCCTGATGGGTGGGATACAGACTGGGGCAGAGGGGCCCCCTGGGCTGCCTGATGGTGGGCTGGGCATTTTCCTGGCAGCTCCAGCACTTCCACTGCTTCCCCAGCAGCTGTCTCCCTGGAAACTGGAAGCAGGAAAGGGCATCACTTCCCTTTGGGAAAGGAGGGTGGACAAGCTGTGCAGCAATTCCTCCCAGGAAGGGGGATGGATGAAAGGCTGTGGCTCCTCTGCTGCCCAGCTCCAGGTGTGTCAGGCAGGATCTTTCCTTCCCAGGGATCCTCCAGGCTGTGGAGGGGCACAAGCCATTCCCACACCTCTCCAGTGCTCCACATCTCCTGCTTTGGGGTCAGGAGGGATCAGGCCTGGATTCAAGGCCACATGGGGGGCTGCAGTTACTGCAGGAAAAGCAAAGGACTTCGTGGAGAGCCAACAGACCAGGAGGAGGAAAGAGCAGGAGGTGGTGGACAGGGAGGAGGAGAACAGATGGGAGTAGGGGAGAATTTGAGGAAACCAAGAAGAGGTGCTCAGAGCATGCTGGAGGAGGATGTGGCCTCAGGGGAGCCTGCCAGGACCCAGCAGAGCAGAAAGTCAATGATATTAAAACAAAGACACTGGATATTTTCATTCCCTGCAGCTCCTGCTCCTCAGAGGAGAGGATGTATGAAACACAAGCAGAAATTCAACCAGAATTCAGTCTGCTTGCTCAGCCTGTAAAACACTGGGGAGCAGAGCAGGGACACAGCTCAGAGGGAACAGAAAGGACTGGCACGTGTCCCCAGGCAGCCCCTGTGTCACACACACCCCACGCTCTGGTTCTGTTTGCTTTCCCTTCGGGGACACCCCAGGAAGCCTTTGCTCAATCCCAGCTGCCTCTGCCTGCAGCAACTCCCATCCATCTCAATTAATGAACCTTCCCCAAAAATGCACCAGAGGCCTCAGCTCCTGTGAGCAGAGAGGGGGACACAGACAAAGGGCCCCTGCCACGCTCGGGTGGCTGCTCTGAGCCTCACCCATCTCCCACTGACCACGGGCACGTCCAGCTGCCCACACCAGGCAGGGCACCAGCAGCACCAGCAGCAGCTCCATCAGGGTTTGCTCTGCCAGCAGCATCTCCCAGCAGCTTCACCCAGCCCAGGGAAGGAGCAGGCTGCAGATCCAAAGGCAAGCAGGAGCCTGGGGGCTCACCCAGAGCCAGATTTCCTCCAGGAGCTCACATCAAGCTCAGTCAGAGCACTGGGGATTTATCAGCAGAGCTACTCCTGGGAGCAGATGTGAGGCTGCAGAACAGGCATCTGCTGCACCAGGGAGATTTTGGGGGCAAAAGCTGCTGGTTTAGCTCTGGGTGCTCAGCACAGGGTCCCCTCAGGACTGCAAAAGAGGCTACAAGCCCTGCTGGCAGCAAGTTAAAAAAACAGGAGGTGGGGAGACCCCAGCTCAGCTCCAAACCCACAAATGAGCCTCTCTTTTTAATCTTTTCCAGGGAAATGGATTCTCCAGATTTTGTCTGGAACAGCCAATCAACCCAAGGAGTTGCATCCAACTGCGAGGGGAAAAAAGAAATCCAGGCCTATTAAAAATTATGAAAGACACCTTGACAGTGTCCCTTTAATGTAATTAAAAACCTATTTAAAGGCATGCCAAATGTTTACTAATTAAACAAGCACTTCATTCTGTAGCCATAATGAAAAAAGTAATTGGGATACTTTGAGCAAATCCCAGGTTTTTAAAGAAATAATTACTTTATAGAAAATTAGTTACTAAATTAAACCATTCTTTACCTGCTGTTACTTTGGCTCTTTTTCTCATTTTTGTGCTGTTCAATCCTGAAATTACCTGGGACAGATTTTGATCCTGGATAATGAATATTTCAAAGGACACAGGAAAAAAAGAGGAAAAGTAGGAAATGCTAGCAGGTGCCCAAATGTTAATATGGGGCTGGTGGACAAAGCATGGCTCGGGTGGCACAGATTGAAATGTGCCCTCATGGCTGCACACCCAGTGCTCTGCTGGCAGATCTCCATCCCACCACCCTGTGCTGCCACCGAGGCAAACCAGGGCCACCAGCTCGGGTACAAAGGTGGCCCAGCCCCCTGAGCCCCACTGCTGTGCATGGAGTGAACCCATCCCCTGAGGGGAGAGAAGGGGTGTTTGCCATCCTTGGAGGTGTCTAAAATCCAACTGGAATAGTCCTGGGACACCTTCTGGTGGTGACCTTGCTTGAGCAGGGGGTTGGACCAGGCAACACCCAGAGGTCCTTTCCAACCTGAGGCCTTGTGAAGGCTGACCTAGAACAGAGGCTAGACAGAGCTAAAAAATAAAGCAGGGATTTATTAGGAGTCCTCAATGGATCCACCTTGGGCAGCACCAGAGCCCAGCCAGGGCTGCACCCAAGATGAACCAAAATGGTCCCAAAATGCACGAGCGGGCNCTCTGTGCAGAGAGCTCACCATCCCCTGATATGAAGCTCAGACCCACACACTAAAGCAGCACAGAATCTGAAAAATATAAAAGCCAAAACCTAAGGCATCCACCTCAGCCCCTCTGGGGTTCTGTGCTGTCCAACCTGAGGAGCAGGAGGGATGGTGTTGTAGGACCCCACCACAGCCCTGCCTGCAGATCTGGGCTCCACACTCAGGTGCCATCGAGCAGTCAGGTCACACCTTCGTGCCCTCCTGGCAAGGAAGGGTCCCCAGCTGAGATCACAGATTCCTCCAGGGTGGGACTGTGTCACCCTGAATTTTTCAAGTTTTCTAAAGCCTTCTGATGTTTGCATTTTTGCACACAACTTTCTCATGCACTTTATGTAAATAACTTATTGTTTTCATTCTTTTATGGGGGACGAGCAACCTGATGGACTGTTGGGTTGCCCAGTGACATTGAGGAGGTGGCACTGTCACCCTCCAATGACACTGGCATGTCAGGAAGATATAAAAATGGAGTCAGATTTTTTAATGAACAGTTTTTCATTTGCTGTGAACAGAACTGCTCCGTGTCGTGTGTATTGTGTCCTACAGTGACAGGACTGTCCTGCTGGTGACCACCTACACACCTGACACACATCCTGAGGTTTCCCAGATGCTGACACCGATCAGGCCTGAGGTCAGTGTCCAAGCTCAGACTGGATGGGGCCCTGCACAGCCTGGTCTGCTGGAAGGGTCCCTGCCCATGGCAGGAATGAGATGACCTTTAAGGTCCCTCCAACCCAAATGATTCTAGGATTCAGAGGCAGAGGGAGGAAAACCAAGCACTCCCACCTGTGTCCTTAATACACATCCATCACTGGAGGGTCTTTCTGTCTCCATCTCCTCCTGCAGACTCTCTCCAACACAACCCCAGCCAAGACAAGGCTCTCATTCCCACACTGGAGCACACAGCACTGAATTTCACATGGCTCCTGAACCACCCAGTGTGGGAAATAGTAAAGGTAAGAAGACTTTCAGAAAGCTGTGAAAGTAGGCAACAGAAACAGAAAGAGCATGGAACTTAAAGTTAGCTACAGCTACAAAGTCTGAAGGTAGAAATGTTACAATAGTACAGCAAGCAAGGACATGAATCAATAGTTTGAATTTTAGATTTGGCTAAGATAGACTTTGAAACTGTAGGAAAAATATGTTTAGCAATACAGTAGAAAGTTTTAAGCTTAATAATGAAGTATTGTGTATTGTTAATAGAAAGCATACAAGTAAGCATTGGCTGAAGTAGGTGTACATGTGTTTTTAGGGATTGGCTAGAACAATTATTGTTAGTGCAACAGGCCAGGACCAGGCAATAAATGACATAGATTCTGTGCATTTACAGAAGGGTAATAATA
>WBNO01000724.1:0-123748 GCA_013400575.1 Peucedramus taeniatus
GGTTTTCTGTTTGTGATAGTGTCATGGATTGCTCTGGAAGTTTCAGCACCTTGGAGCCACAAATAAAATAAGTCTAAAATCTTAATCAGACAAAACCTTTTTTTCCCCTGCTAGTTTAAGCTGGGAAAAGAGGAATAGAAGAAATCTATAATATATGAGCAAAATTATCTCTAAATGGAGTGTTTAAAAATGTTTCCATCAGGCATCAGTAGATGGGTCTTTAAATGAAAGCCAAGTATTGCAATGGCATCTATTTTAGGTCTTGCCTTCCAAGAGAGAAAATATGAGCCAGATAAGTTAGTCTGTGTTGACATGTAAAGTACATCACTCCCATTAGAAGGGCTGTTGTGGATCTGAATGACCCAAAAGATGCTCTGTGGCTCAACTGAATACCAGAGAAGAGAAGTGTAAATGAATTTGGACACGGGTAATTCAATTGTAGTTATTGCACTTCTGAATCAGCCTATATGTAAACTTCCACCAGACAGAAAGCACCTGGAAAAGCTCTGCTAAGAGGGCTTGATTCTTTGACAGCTTTGGATGACAGCCTACATAAACAGACAGCCAAGAAAGAGAGACATTGTCTTGTTTTTTCACTACAGCATTGTTTTGAAGATCACCTCCAAAAGCCCAAATTTACAATTAGAAAGCATTCTCTACAAGGACAGCATTTAATTACATGCTTGGGGTTTTCAGTATATGCTTGATGTTTTCAACACTCTTCTCTCCAACTCATGCTGGTTTTCTTTCAGTGCTTATACCTCATTCTCCCGTGAAAGCACTAAAACTGAAATTTTCTCACACACAAAAGCTTCACATCTTAGTTATTAACTTCATGTATGACATCACTTCCTTTTGTTGTTTATAAGCAAGAAGATTATTCAGAAACATCCTGGATTTGTGTAATCTAAATTAATTGAAAAAAATAATTTTCATTTAAACAAAATAATGTGAAAATCAACATGATGTCAAACTGAGACTGATTTCAGTAGTAATAACAGTAACTGATTAACTTCATTCTGCTTAACAATGCTGCTTACATTCTCCCTGACTCTCCTTAAAGTCAGTTATTTCAAAACTCAAGGGATTTCTCTTATGCACATCTGCAAATTCAATGTCAGATCCAGATTTGCATTTTGGTGGTGAATCAAGCTGGCCTCAGTTCAGCCAATGAGACCCCAGTTTTTACCAGACAAACAAATTGAGGTGATTTAATACTTGTGGAGTTTAACTGACATATTTACTTGCTTTTGCCATCCTTTTTTCTCTTCTAATGAATCAAACATATTACTACATTCTGTTGATAAATTGAAACTGATAGGAGAGAACAGATGAGATAGACATTAACAACTTTAAACAAAAAACACCCAGTTTAACTGTCTAATATCAGACACCACCAGCTCTTCAAAGGGAAGGTTACATTTTTTAAAGGATTGGGAAAAGAGAGCTAAGGCTGAAGGATCTTTTTTTTAATTTAAACTATATTAATGGGAAACTAGGCATGCTAGAAATATTCAAAATTACTGCACCTTCAAAATTTTATGTCTCAGTAGAATACACATATTAGTTAACACAGGTTATCTACATGTATTCTCTTTATATAAATTTTGGTAATGAAAGACTGATCAGCACACCAATAGATAAGGAATTTACTTAAATTCTTGGAAAATGAAAAAGCTGAGACCTGTACACTAATGTATACTAATCTGATATGTAGATGCAGTCGTTTAACCACACTACAAACATAAAGTCTGAGTCTGCTTTTTAGCACAGAATTGAATGATACCAAAAAAAAGACTATTTGCTACTTAGTGTCTAGTCATGACCTAAGCCAAGTTACGAATTGACATGAGCTGGACTTTTTCCACCAAGGGGAATGAAACTTGGCTGGTAGCATCTCTGTTCAAAGAGATACTTGACTCTGCACAGAGCTCAGCAACAAGACCTAAGCTTGGCACTGCCAGTGACTTGCTGGGAACCTTCAGGCAAACAATTCTTTCAATTTTCCTTTGTTTTCCTAACTCTCAGATGGTAGTAACAAAACCTGAATACTTATCCTAGAAAGTCTTGTGGCTAAAAGTTTTCTTCAGCTCTAACCAGCATTACTACACGACTGACAGTATTAGGCACTTCATTTTGTTGAGAGCAGAGGCATCATTTCATGTTCTCCGGTTGTGGTACATCAGCATATTCCCAAAGGAAGCAATACCCTTTCCCAGTTGTTTTTAAATCCTGACTGAAAACCAGCAGTCTACCTGGTAATGCTGTTTTCAGTGGGCTTTTTACACCTTCACATACATTTGTTGTTACACTATTGGTTCACAGGCTTTTCCATCAAGAGGAAATGAGATTGGGCTGCTCATATGAACAGTATCCATTTGCTGCTGAGTAATAACAATTCATAAAATCTGTAGAGTGATCTTGTGCCTGTTGCTCATGTTGACTTGTACTGATCATTCTCTGAGTTCTTTCATGAGAGGCACTGAGATTAATTAATAATCAAAGACTTGCTCAGGCTGAGAGAAGCAACAGCATCCATGTGTAAGCCAAATCAGGATAATCTCCTCATGTCACTCTCAGTTTTTTGCTGTAAAGACAGTCTTACTTAAAATATTGTAGAATACTTTCTTGGTCATATAGAACACGGAGTTTTCTGCTAATATCATTTGATGCAGTGAAAAAAAGTCAGAGGAACAGTTTAAACTGAATTACAGGCATTTCTGCTGAGAAAGCAACTGCTGCCTCAGAGACATTGAACAATGAGGTCTGCTTTGAAGAGCTAATGCAAGTTTATTTGCTCTGCAACAGAGAAAACCTTCAGTTCCGATTTTTTTGAAACATTCTTTCAATAGTTTAGCCTGGGTTTTGCACAACCTTTACAGAATTAAGCACTCTAGCAGACTGCTGCCAACAAAGGTTGCTTAATTCCTCAGTAAAGGGAGAGTCTTGTTATTTAAATAAAGTAGCTACTGTAGTAGATTTGCAGATATGTTAAGAGTATTACAGGATCTAGAGGTAGATTTAGGAAGAAAATACTATAAAGAAGAAAAAATTAAACAGAGTACTTATGGAAACTTGAAAGACATTATGACATGTGATGTGATTGCATCAGATACGAGCAGGTGGAATTGCGTTACCTGTAGTGTAATGCATGTTGCAAAGTGACACTTGATCATAGTTACACTTCCCTTTAAAACACAGTCACCTTTTAAGTCTCCCACTACCCATTGCATTGGAGGAAGAAAACAGAAGCCACAGGGTTCTTCTGTCTGCAAACCACCATATTACGTTTTCCTAAGCACCAGTATGTTACCCACAATTTTTTGTCTGAAACTGGACTGGTGAATTCATCTGCCCTAGGTTCACTGTGACAGGACAGCAGCTGCTGTTACCAGAGAAACCACAGCAACACAGACTATTTAGTCTAATGCCTTCACTGCAGTGATAGGGTCACTTTGCAATAGCCATTCTGGAAAAAAATTTCCAGAGTCAAGTCTGTTTCCATTCCTCATGCGAACACAAGCTTTCATTCTGCTTTACTCACCAAAATGGAAGTAGTACTTCACCATGGTACATTACAGCAGATGGGCTGCCTGTTGCTGCAGGTTGATGGCTGACTGTGCATGCTTTGAAATAAGGTGTCAGGCTCTTGTCCAGGCTTTACATAAAAACCTCACCTAAATCACACATCTGTATGTTTAGCTAGTGATATGGACACTGGAAAGACACAGTCTAGATTTTTTCAGCTTGTGAAAGTTCATCAGTCAGACCAACCTCCTGAACAAACACTCTGAGATTTTATTGGAAAAAATTACTTGAAGAGAAATGTTCTCCCAGCACTCTCAAAACCCTGTATGCAAATTTTGTCCCTTTAGAGACTAAACGAGTGTTTTAGCAGACTCAGCTGCAGAGGTTTTATTGGCAGGTTACTAAAAGCTGCAATTTTTTTAATATAATTTCAAGAAAAAAAATTAGACACTTATAGGAGACTGACAATACTAAAATATGGAGGAAGAAAGAGACACTTGGCAAAATACATGGGCAAAACCCAAAGGTGGTTCTCCTTAGAGCTTGCTTTGCATAAATTATTTATGATCTCCATTGATGCCCATGGATTTGCATAAATTTAAAGAGGAGTCAATTGATGTATTTGCTGCAGAAAGCAAATGCACAGGAATTCTTTCCTTTCCCCATATTCTTGGATGACGTTTTGCTACCGGAAATTACAAACCAACTGAGCATTGAAAAGTGCGTTTCTCCAACACCACTGAATAGTCTGGTTTATGACTTTTGTTTTGGATGATAACAAACTCTGGAATCAATCAGTTTTTAATGTAAGGTGTGATCTATCTTTTTTTCTCTACTAGATATTTATTACGCTAATAATATTCCTTTTACCAAAGGATCTCAATGTCCCCATTATTTGACACTATGGATATCTGCCTGTGTATAAATATTTCATTAACTACCCATAACCTTGTAGATACAGATATAAATCATTAGCAATTGTAGGAGAAATTCTGGCATGTTTCAAGTCAATGGCAAAACTTTCCTTGACTTCAGCAAGGATCAGATTTTGCCTTTGCTCTGTTAGCAATGTGTCTAGCAGGTGTCACTGCCCTTTTCATGCCAGCTGTCAGCAGGTGTCGTTGCTAGAAGTTCCAAATAACAGCATTTGCCTTATTATCCAACATATTAAAACTGTATTTTCTGCTGGCTCACACTGAGCTTTCAGTCCAAGGTGGAGGTTGGGACATCTGCTCAAATGAGATCGCATACTGCTGGAATGAATTCCCAGATCATTCCTTGGTGTGTTTGGAGCTAATAGAATAATAAACTGAAGTTGATTTGAATTCTATATGGCCAGAGAGTTGTAATAAAGCCTTAGGATGGTTGGATCTTCCAAAGCACCCTGCCAGGTAGAGCTGTTGGTTATACCATTGACCTCATCGGAGCAGCTGTCCAACACTGCGTTGTATCCAGTGGGTTTCTGTGCTGGCACGTGGCAAACACGTGAGCAAATAATCTGGATATAGAAATAATAATATTAGCAAATATCTTGGATCTCTAGCACAGCTTTCAGTGCAAGAGCTTTAAATAACTACACATGTTAATTAATCTCTTCCAGCTTCCACGGTAAGGTGGGTAAATGTTAATATAATTGTTCTGTAGATGGGAAGACATTAGCACAGAGCTGTTAAATGCCCTGCCTGCTGGCTGGTACAACTTCTGTGGGAGGTGGACCCTGCATCTAACAAGGCTGTTTGTTGTGTGCTCTCAGGCAAACCAAGTCAGCTGAAGATAAGTTGACAACATATCTCTGCATGTTCTGCCTAATGTACCCATCTTTTTTCAGTCTCAGAATTGGATCTACCATGTAGGTGATAAATGGCTTCTTGAAAACCCCAAGAAGCCATTTTATATATCCTCTGCTGAAGGTACTCACATTCAATGAACTGGTGACCTCTGCAATAATTCATACCTCTAAGTAATGGAGAGTCATCTTTGAGGGGAAATTAACCCACAGGGATGTCTTTCTTTGAAGAAGAGCTCATTTTAGGAGAACGAAATATTCATTTTCGCTTGTGATTTTTGGGAGTCAGAGCATATCTGATTTTCCTCATCCTTGGTTATTGTCATCCCATATCTGTCCTCAGATATTTTTACACTTCTTTCCCCAATAAAAATTCACCTGAAAATAGTGATATAAAAAAAGAATGTTAATAGCTGTGCAATTCTGTTGCTAGTTCTGATCTCTAACACAGTTATATCTATCAGTCACATAAAAATCTGACCCATCTTCCTTCATCAGACCTCATCCTATTCAAGTCCACTATTAAATGAAAATAACCATATACTTTGTTTTACTGTTTTCTTAACCAAATATGGTATCTACTAAAACTGCCAGCTATCCTCCTAATCTGAAATATCTTTTTAATGTTTGCCAGACCTAAAACTTACCCCAGTCAACCTTGTACTATTATTGCCTAAGAAACTAAAGGCATTAACCAGCTGCTGAGGAAGGTCTGTAATTTCATGTTTTTGTTTGCATTTGTCAGTTTTTGAGGGAAGAGATGGCTTGTATTTTTCCAGTTTGCAAAAGCTAAAGGTTTCATTTAACTTTGTCCTTCCGTAGCTTTAGACTATCACTTCTAAGCATGGTATCTGAGGTCATCTCACATGAAATCAATAATAATATATAAGTTCCTAGGAAATATTTAAGTCCCAAGGAAATTCAAGGCCAGTTTGGATGCGGCTCTGAGCAACCTGCTTTAGTTGAAGATGTCCTTGCCCACAACAGGGGTGTTGGATTGATCCAACAGATGATCCACAAGGTCCCTTTCCAACCCAAACCATTCTGATATTCGATGATCTCCATCTCCCTATGACTTGGACACCAGTGAAGGTGTTTAGATCTGTTAAATTCTTCACACTTTGAGTCATGGAAACAGAGGACAGATTTATTTCCTACCACATATAACACAAAAATTTTCTATGGGTAAGGTTATATCCATGTTGGAATTTTCCATGTTATAAGTTTATAGATCACTTTGACTGTCATGCCACTGTGACGTTATCCAGAACAAGGGTGGAACTTACCTATAAAGTGCTTTTACAACTGTTGTAGCATATTACTTCAGATTAGTTCAGGTTAAAATACCAAGGATAAAAGTAAGTGGGTCTAACTCCTGGTGTGTTCTCCCACATGTGAATTTGATTTTAGTACTAATTGCAATTTGAACTCTAAAACAGAGAAGTTATATTGCCATCTTCAGATGGCTACAGTATGTAGAACAGTGTAGATTTAGCCACTTCATCCCACTCTATCAAAATCCTTCTTGTTACCTCCTGAAAAGACAGACATCAGACTCAATTCTACATTTATGGAAAAGTAAAATTAAATAAATGAACTAATATAATCCTGAATTTGTTCTTAATTAATCTAAAGTGATACACATCTGATATATACTTAAAAAGACCATTTCCATTCTGCTGGCCAGAATGTTGTCAGCATCTTACAATCCATATTTATTCAAGATCTGTACTTTCTACACATCTTCATAAATTCAGATGTGTTAGAACTGTGATTAGAAACATTCTACCACCAAATTCTTTCTGTTAACTCAGAAGAGGTATCTATCATTAGAATTAGCATTAGTAAATCTTTTTATTCTCAGGAAATCATCAAAGCCTGGACTTCTGTGGCTTTTTATAGCTGAAATATTTACAGACTCTCTGCTTAGTTATGTTTCCATCCAAATGTTCTTTCTGTTTCTGTCTGTAGGACTTCAGTTAATTCAAAGTACTTACTTTACTTTGCAGTGCTTGTGCTATCTCTTATTGTATAAATTTGAGAAAAATTTTTAATGCTCCATGACAGAGGGGCGGGAACTAGGGGTTCTTTAGGGTCCCTTCCAACCCAAATCATTCTATGTTTAATTAATGTTGTCATTCTTATCAGCCCATGTTAATAATTATAAATATTCAATGGCACTTGCAATGTTTATTGCATGACTCATGCCTGACATCTGAGCATCGTTGCTGACTTGTCACACAACTCACCTTACAGCTGCTATCTCTTTAAAGTTTTTAATCTGCCCAGCAGTACAGCTGAGAGCCTAATGCAGTCACATGTGTAAATACCATCTACATAAATGCATCAAGGGATGAAACTGCAGAGCAGAAATTCCAAGCATGATAGAAACAGAGTATGTGCCGTAAGTTTTAAGTAGCAAAATACACCCATAAGATAAAAATAATTCAGTGCTTGGAAAAGTGGAGGCATTGCTTTTTGAGGTTAGGGAGTCAAGGGGCAGGGGAACATGAGATCTGGCTAAGTTCACAAGGATGTATCCCAAGTGCAACACGGTTCAAGAGGTGGGATGTGTCATAATTCCTCAAACACAAGCAGTGTTTGTGCTGCTGCTCCTGGATAAGGTTCCATGTTCCTGTAGGAAGGAAGGCTGACCCAGCAAGGCAGTACCCTGAGACAAGGAATACCTCCTTCCTATGCCCCACATCTCTTACACACCAGCCTTGGGGAGAGGACTTAGCCTCATTCCAGCCACAAAATGGGAGTAGTACCTCTTCCCTATCTTACAAGGTACTGTGAAGATAAATATGTGAATATTTAGGTACTACTGTAAAGATGACCAAATAAGCCACTGGCATGAGCTTATTGGGTACTATATTGGCATGGAGAGGAATTCTCCTTCTTGCCTGTAATGGGAAACTCCTAGAATCTTGCCTTAAAAGGAACAGACAACAAACAGCATGAATCCCTAAGGGGATTGAAGAGGTCATACTTTACAGTACACTAAGGCATTTTACTTCCAAGGAGAGCATTTTGAACATATTCTCAGTACTTTTTCCTCTGCAAACCTGAAAGCATTTTCTTCTCTGATGAAATATACAAATGTAACATTTCTCCTTTTTGATACATAGTAGTAGACCTTTTGATGTTCCTTTTGATTTCCTACTCCCAAGCTGAGTATAAAACATGTCTGTTTGAGTATGTTTTATTACTTTGATTTTATTTGAGAGGAAAAGTATGGTGTAAAAGACAACCAGACGTACTTACCTGCTGTTGGTATTTTGCTCTCTGCTAAATATGGGATATTTCCACCACTTTAATATGAGCCCCTATTCAGTAAAGAATTTAAGCACGTATGCAACTCAACATCTAACACTTGCTCTCAAAAATAAATGAGATGCCTGTTTAATTACTTCATCAACTTAGTGCTCTGGAGACTTGAACAGAAAAGTTTTGCCTTTTCTTTATGACGTGAGATTCTATAATGACAGTGTAGTAACTGTTTGGCAATTTCATCTCCTTTAAGCTTTTTTCATTTGCAAAAAATCAAAGGCATAGAGTGCTCTATATTCAGTTATCTGGGTATCAGCAATGAAAGATAGAATTTACTTTTGTTTGTTTGCTTGTTTCTGCACATGTACAGTATGCAGATGACAGTCAAAATTGTTCTCTGCCCTGATATATTTCATCTGGACTATATTTATGGAGCTTAGATCACTTCTTTCAAATACACTACGGAAGTTAGCATAGTCCTTATGGCTCTCCATAATTTTTAGAGAGAAATTACATAAGAAGATGTGGTGTGGGTCATGGAGCTTAGCCAAACAAATCAACAAAGCAGCAAGAGCTGCCTGATGCCAATCAGGGTAAGGAGCACTACCTATACCTGTGATAAACACAGCACATTGGTCATTGCATTATATATTAGCAAACTATGTGTAATACTAACTTTTTATTAGATTATATAAAAAAAAGTGCACTTCATTTTTCCTTATAATATGAGACTAAGCTGATAAAAATTCCAGAATGGATGAAGAACTGGTTTGTTGAGATTGGCAGCAGTAAAGAACTGGAAAGTTTGCATTAATTTTCTTTTTTTTTTCTTCCTTTTTTTTTCTTTAAGAGGCACACATAAATAACCTGACTGAATTACACCATGCCCTTTATACCTACTGTTTCCTTTTACAAGTACCTCTCCCAGAAACAGCTAGTCTTGGCTGCACTAGCAAATCCTTCTATATGTTAAGTTAGAATCAGGAAAAATTTCAAGACAGAAGTTCAGTAGTCCTAACAGAAGTTTAGATTTCATCATAAATTTGAATTTCTGTTCAAGATCATGGTGTAGAAACATACCAGAAATAAACATGCAGTGATACATAACTCTGTCCTGAAGGCCTGGCAAAATTTCTGTCTGGACCAATAATACCTCCTTATAATCTTCTTGGCCCTTGGAGGCTGACTCCTTAATTGCAGTTCAGTGTGCACCAACAAACCTTTTCTGGGGAGGTGGTTTTGTAGGAATTGCTTTGGCTGAAACGCCTGAAAAGCTTATCACAGTTATAAGCCACTATTAACAAGAAACACATCTCGTGATAGTTCCAGGATCACTAAAGAAATGGAGTACCATTACCCATGTGCTTGTGTTTCCCTCCAGGCACGGATCTCACACATTGCCTGGCAAGCAAAAACTAAATTATTGAATTTTCATGGGCTAAACAAAATACAGCAAGTATACCTATTTGCAAACAAATTGCAATCATGCCCCATTAGCCTCTGATAACCCAGTCATGAAGAATCAAGTTACTGACGTTTGATGGATTATAGAAAATGTGGTTTATACCTATAGAGTAAGTCCAAAGTACTGCATAAACTAAGGTAGAAAAATTCCTTGGGCATGATGAGGCAAATTAAAAATGGAGAAAAAGGAGAACTTTCTTTTATTGGCTTAAGAGAACACCTTTACAGCTAGATACTGAAAGCATTGTGCTGGTTCCTAATTATTCAGACTTGTATTTCTCTGAATAAAGTCCTCTGGAATTGTCTGGTCAAGACCACCCATTTAGTTATTAAATTTTCACCATTTGTCCATAAAGTACCTGTTCACTTCCCATGTTTAATGTCTCCTACACAGCACGAAAAAGTGGCATAAAAGCAGCCCAGCCCAGCATGGTATGCACTGAACAGCTACTTTTGTTATCATCTGCGGAAAAGACAGATTGAGGAACAGGGCCCCTGCTCCTAAACCAGAAGAACAAACAAGTGGTGTCAAGCAGAGCTAATTATTTATGAATTATCTACCTAATTCACTCTCATGATGAGAAACACGGCTCCACTTCAGTCCTAAAGAGTAACTGTTGGACTTTACAGCACACATGCAACTGCACTGAAGTTATCACAAATGGCAAAATACGGGTCTCCATGTGGATGCTTAGATCCTTCCCCACTGTTTGCTGGAGTAGGGCCTGGCAGGCTGAAGTGTCTGTCAGGTCCATATTGAAGCCCCCGTGGTGCAGCCAGGGAAGCTGAAAACTCTGATAGTGCACAACCCTCCCTCAAGGAGTCTGCCTGCCTTCATCAGGTACCACAAAAAGCCCATCCTTTCCCAAGAGCTGAGGCTGCTGACAGGCTCATGAAGGATGTTTACTGTCTTGCTGACTTGAGCTCTTTGCTGGATACCAGAAGAAGAGGGAATAAAAAAAGAGAATACTCAGGGCCTAGTAAAGAGAATACGTTGTTCACCCAACAGTGAGTCAGATTATAGACAGTATTATCTGATCACATCAGATGGAGGTAGCAATGTTTCTTCTTAAGTCCAATAGTGAGTAGTAACCTACTGAGAGTGTGACTGATCCTAATTACTGTGCTCTAAAAAGGAAGCAAGACTATGCTTCATACACAAACTAAGTTAGCCACGTATACTGAAATAGTAAATTTCCTTTAAAAGGCAGTCAGAATGATTATTTTCAAATACAGAAAACACAAGATTTTTTAAGCAGCACAGAAATCCCATAAAGCTAACAGGAGTACTATCTCAATGATTATGAATTTACTACAATGGAAAAAAAAATAGGCAAGAGGATGCCATGACATCCCTTCCTTCTGTTACTACTCTCAGTCACTGGTAGAAACTTTGCACACCATTTCTGAAGCAACTGCAACAGACTCAATTTTTCTTCTTTTCTATTATGTTTTGTGTGTCTGTGAAGGAGTATAAAATGCTTTTACCTCGGTGTTGCTCAAAGTTTTGGTTATGATTCAAGAATCTCAAAATATTGAAAATAATTGCAACATTATGTGCTGCCAGCATTTGCAGTAGAAAACTCTGTGTCTTTCTCACATTTTATTTAAAAAAGAACATTTTGCACCTCAACAGCTAGTTGTGGTTTTGGATCACAAAGCACTAAGGGTTTTGATCTGTTCTGATTCCCACCCCTTCTGTCTCATTTTTCTCGTGGCTTAGAACAAAATATTAATGTGACTCATCTGTCATAAGTAATTTTCATATCCTCTACCTTCTATTTTGGTGTGTGATTAGACAAATGCTGTAGTTATGTAAAATTATTTGTGGGGTTTTTTTATAATGGAAGATATGAATCACAGGTACTTTAAGCAAAAAAAGAGCACAATGTCAGGAGAAAAGTGAATTATAAATGAAAGCAACTTATATATATTACAATTAATAAATACTTTAAAACATGCTATTTCAATTTACTAATTCTTAGTATTAAATATTACAGCTGTCATCTCTGGAACACTGTAAAAAGAAGTAATAAATGGGAAAAAACCCTGAGTTTATGAACTGTCTTATCCAAAGCAAGTCCCAACTTTGATACCAAAACATTTACAAGGACACTAATTAGACTTGGAAAGCTGGAATTCAAAATTGCAAATGTCAGTTCCAGGATGTTAATATTTTCTGGTACCGTTTAGGAAATCTTATGTAGTGTGCAACTTTCAAAAAAGGCAGTTACGTGTATATACTCCTGTAACTTTTCTCTAGATCAACCTTCTCTCCACAGTAGTACTTTCTCACCAAAAAAAAACCCTTAAAATTCCCTAGAAAACAGAACAATCAATCAGTACAAAAGTGATTTTGCTACAGAGGCATTTCCAACAGTTGACCAGATTCTTCTTTTCTCCCTCAAACAGCAGACTGAAATATTTTATTAAGTGGATCCAGTTCAGTGCAAGTGTCATTCCATTAAAGTCATTTACATTTGGGCTGAATACTGAATCAGCAGGACTTAAATACCTGCTTAAAATAGAAGTTATATTTCTGTGACTACCAAAATTAAATAGGGATCGTGCTGTTTCTGTGCTAAGAGAGAGAATACAGTGATTTTGTGATTCTGCCTTTCTGCTTTTGTCTTTCTGCACTTCAACTGCAAACAGAAAATGTTTTCCACACTCAGTTAATACCTGCAGGTAGCAGAGTAGAAAGGAAAGAAGACTGCAAGCCACCTCACTATATTTACAGATTTAGTACACAGAAAATAACTTCTCTCCTTTCAGATACAATTTTGCACAATGTAATTCTTAAAAGCAGAGCAATGGAATGAAACTCTATCAATCAGGAAATTCAATGCTTAAATGTTCTCTTAGGAATAATTACTCTCATTCCCCTCTCTCTCTCATATTCCCTCCCTCCCTTCCTTCTCCAATAAGCCTTCTTGGGATTATTTTCTCCATAGCAAAAAAGGACTCTCGTTGCTTCAAGTTGCTCAACATCATGGCTTGTACTTGGGATTTCTCCAAATAGTCCTAATCTAAATATCAGGATCTGCACATGACTGAATAACACATGGAAGACAGCAGAAATCTTCAGTAGGAAATCTTTCAAGAAATTATTTTTTCAAGTTAAATTATCACACCATTACAGGTTTTCAGCTCTGAAAGTAGAGAAATGGAAGAATGCACATCAAGTGATTGGTCTCAGAACATGAAGAGCTGGATAATAATAATAATAGTAGTAGTAGTAGTAGTAGTAGTAGTAGTAGTAGATGAATGTTAAAGAAAGCATCTCAAAGTGGCCAGGAGTTCCCCTAAGAAAAATCAGTGGGAGCCTGTTGAGTGATCTACTGGAACTGGAATTTATCTTTTTATTTGTTACACTGTATAGCAAAACCAAACTCCCAGCTGAGGGCATCCTTGGAGCAGACAAGGCAGGCAGGGGTAGCAGTGGTGGTGTGGGAAGGGGAAAGATGTGAGAGTGAAAGGTAGGGACTGAGTGGCCTCTGTGTGGGGAAGTTTAAAGGAGACAGGACACTTTTTCTGTTCAAGAAGTTGTTTCTGCTCCTTGTGACCCCCTTCTTTTCCTTCCTTTCTGTCAGAGGGAGGACACTCAGAGGCCTTCCCTTTACTTCCTTTGTTTCGAGTATCACCGTCTATACATTTTTCTGTTTTTTCTTGATTGTCAATGAGGGGTCAGTCCTGGTTTGGAGGGACAGGAACTAGGCCAAGACCAGGGCAGAAAGGCAGAGAAATCCTGCTGCAGATAAAAGGACAGGTGTGACTGCTGCTGCTGTACTGGGGCCCTCTGGTACACACTGGCACTTCTTTATCCTCTCCCTAATCCTGCAAAGGCAGTAACAGCAGCATGGATGGTACAAACAGGAGGCAGGAATGAACTGTTTGGCTGAAATGTCTAATCCCTCTCTCCTCAGTCACAGGCAAAGTAGCTGCCATCCCCTTCAGTCTGGCAGGTTTCCATTTTGCTAAGTATACAAAGCTACTTCTGACTTGGTGATTTCCCCTTATTCACTCAAGAAGCTGAGCCAAAGCACCAGCCTTAAATACCTGCAAGTTGCAGAGAAGTTTGTATCCCAAGCTGAACTGTAGAGCACAGAGCTGTCTCTAAAAGTTCTGATAGGGTGTAGATGTGTTCTGAATTACCGCCTCATCCTTTGAAGCAGAAGGCCTGTTTGGCAGGATTAACAAGGAGAACCTACTCTTCAGAAAACTAGAAAGCAAATGGCAACAAAGTTCTGCATAACACATTGGCAGTTTCATATAAAGTTCACATAACACATTCTAAAGTTTCAGGCTTTAGAGTCCTCTCAGCAAGCTGGAAATACACATTTCCTTGTACAGCTCCAATGAACTGCATGAAATAAATTGCAAATAATCCACAGTACTCAGGCATTATCTCCTATTCGTTCCCCAGCTGATCACATATCTCCTAAACTGCAAACTCATCAGGGATCTGCTTGAAAGAGGTGGATGGAGTCAGGAGAAAGTCAACACAGATTATCTACAAAAGCAAGGGTCGATTGGAGACCAGATTGGTATTGCCAGAAAACTTAGCCTGCTATCATTAAAGAGGTTTTTTAAGATAAATTTTACATCAGGTGCCAGAAAGCTTTGTCATGATTAATCTAATCCATAGTTTAAGACAAAGGGCCTGAAAAGCAGCCAGTTTCTGTCTGAAAGGGCTTTGGGAGGAAGGTGCCTACCTGGCTGCTATGATGCAGCAGCTCTCAGAGCCTGTGCTGGGATTAGGTGGGCAGCTGGAGTCACCTTAAGGAAGAAGCAGATTGCAGCCAGCAGTCAGAAACTCAGGAGCTGGGTGGCAACAATGTACCGTGGAAGTACTGGGGCTGGCTGGAGATCTCCTTTCTGGCAGAAAACACTCAGCTGTCTAGAAAATTCAAGCTTCTTTTGTTAAAATACATTGTTCTGAGAATAATTTCACTAGTTCTTTTGTCAGATTCGAGAGACCTTACAATAGCCCTGCTGTGGCATTCAGATGAAACAGGGTAGTGGGCACATTTCAAACAGACTTGAATAAATCTGAGGTAAAACAGTCAAGCAGGTTTCCCTTTCCCAGTACTCCTCCCTTTCCAAATGCTTCCTGCCCCTGAGGTTTACATGGTCTCTTGGTGACCAGGCCACCCAGGGCAGAGCTGCCTGGGGTCCTCTGGGTGCTGGGGTATGGGGCACTGCTCCAGCACAGTCTTGCAGAGGTCAGGAGCCACTGCTCTTGAATTTGCGTTTGCATTTTGCCCTGGCTGATAAAATGCTAAAAGTAAATGGAGAGATACCTTTGGGTGTGTTTGGCTTCTTGGAGTTACTCTCCCTGCTGGGAAACCAGTGGGTCTGGAGAGCAAAAACACAGGCAAGGAACATCTTAGACCTCAATTTTCAACCACAAAGCAAATCAGGACATGAAGAGCAATCACTCTGCTTTTCCACGAGCTGGGTTGCAGGAGCCCATGGCTCCCTGTGTGGGATGGATGCTGAGCAGCAAGTGCAGTGCATGGTGAGCAGCAGAGGGCAGGGGCTATGCAGAGAGGTGCAGGACCCTCCCCAGCTCTGATCAAGCACAGCACTCGAGCATGTGCTCACTCCAGCTGTAGCACACTCATCAAGAATTCTCCATCCACAACTGAACCCTAAACAGCTTGATGACAGCTGAACCCAACAAATCACAGAGACTCTTCCCAGTCATGTCAGTGGGATTTGTGTCAGGCAAAGCACATAGGACTTGGTAGCAGCTGTATGAGAATGATCAGAATATAAAATAGAAAAGTAGATTATATTTAATATAGGACACTAGCATTGTCTGTGGCTCCCCTTGTTGGTATCCTCACATTATGAGTGCAGTAAGGCTTGGGACTTTGGTAGTTTCCAAGTACAACGGCTCTTGGGAACTAATGATTTTATTTATGCATTGCATTAAAGGGTTTGTATGTACATTTTCATGGGCATGACACACATGGAGAAATATAAGATTAGGTAAAAGTTTTTCATCTGTACTTCAGACTGATAATTTTATATCTTGTAATCTGAAAAAGTTATGCAGTGTCTCTGTAGAAGGGTGGGAGCAAGGCTCAAGGCACTTTTGAAATCCAAACCCATATTTTGATTTACGGCATAATTATTACAGGATTGCCAACAAAAACACCGAACACTAGGATTTTTGGTCCATATTCAAACTGCTACATCAGTTTTCACAAGCACTGAATAACTAAAAAGGCTACTCAGAGTGAATGAGTTGCCAGGTTTTCATACTTCTGAACAGTAGACCTTGAATAAGAAGCTGGAATAGGGAATTAAAAGACTAGGTTTAAGCCACTACGTTTGAAAATTTTGACGAATGGTTCTTAATGTTTCTGGGGGGGAAAAAAAGGATATTATGCTCCTATATTTCTTAAAAGCTTTCTTTTTCCCCTAGGACCAACCTAAAATCAGCAAAGTAACACCAGACCTAACACAATCAGGAAATCTGTCTCTTAGAGTGAAAAGCAACCAACCTGTCCGTCTTCTGCCCTGTTCCAAAACCTCAATGTAAGTAAGCTTTGCAATGTAAGCTTTAGTAATGTAAGCTTTGCAATCCTAAGTGAGTTCCACAGAGCACAAAGGCTTAAAACTGAAGTTGTCCTAAAGCCATCACCTACAGGATTTGATAAGTTATTCAAGTGTTTTCTATATACCAAAGCTTTTGAATTTTGAGTGGAAAATTATATGGTACATAAATTTTGGTGATCATCCTCAGCAGCACTTTTTATCATAGATAAAGAAATCTACCCTTTCAGTCATTCTCCATTGTTTGATAGGAGAGAACATGTATGGCACTTGGCATATTTGTGTTTCTGTAAAGAAGCTTGGGTTAAATATACTTTTATGGTCAGAAAAGGGTAAGGGCAGTTTAATTAAAAAAGAAATGTCAAAAAACATTTTATCCTGGAACCAGAGTGAGCCACGTGGTTGATGTGCTTTTGATTCCCAAAATGCCTATGTACATGTGTCCACTTCCAGATGTATGCACATGCTAAAATAAACAGCAGTAACATTCATTGAGAAATCCATACTTAATACAATGTTTAGTTTAGCTCAATAATGGGAAGAATATGTTAAACATCATTCTGAGCCTTAATGGAAAACTTTCTGACAACGAGACATTAGCTCATACTGTCCACAGTCATCTTATGCCTATGAGTATTGTTTGTTATCAAGTGTGACTTTTGGAAGAAAAAACACATTATTGCTTAACAAGTTGCATTGCAGTAGTGTCCTGCACTGTTTTGGTTTCTAGAAAGCTAATTAATTGAAAGAATCCACATGGTAAGAATTAATCATGGAAATCCCTCAGACTTTCTGGACATCTTTTAAGGAGGATAAGCGTCACATTCAGTAGCATTTCTCACTCGCGGAGAAGTCCTATGCAATTTGCCTGAGATGAAAAACCAGCAGAGTCACACAAACGTGACTCCATAATGTGGCTCTAGAGCACCAGCCCTGGCAAAGACTCCCTCCAGGAACCCACTGGGGTGGGTACTCTGGACTATGAACCCAGTGGGGTGGACTGGTGCAGTGGCAGGATTTTAGGACCTCTGGCCACTCCATGGCTGGAGCTGTCCCTGGTAACTCTTTTTACCCAGCATCAGCTGCTGTGACCAACCCTACAGGTTCCTTGCTTCCTGCTTCAAGTGCTAGAAAAGTCTAACAAGAAAAAAAAAAGTAGGAACAAAAAGAGAAAAAAAAGGCTCAAGACTCTAGCCCACAAACTACTGACACAGAATAAAACACTTCTCAGTTAGTATTTACATTCTCCCAGAGCATCCATAAAGTTTTAGAGTCCATCCACTTAAGAAAACATCTATCCAAGAATGGCAGTGGACTTTGAAAATTCAGCTATGAGGTTTCTGTAGCAGTTGATGAAAACACTGTATAACAACACTGCTCTGTTCACTAGTAATTTCTTCAACCCTTTCAATAAATATCTTCTGGTGTTACACAATATAGATCACTTTTAAAAAGTATTGAGTTTTCAGTATTTTAGAGTTCTTTATTACAACAGGTGAAACAGTAATATAAGCTATTAAATATAGCTGCTAGACAGAAAAAACAACAGTTAAGCTAAGCATTACAAATTAGCACCCATTACTTCTCATGAGTGGCAAAATTGCTTTGAGAAAAACTCTGTCCTCAGCAATTCACAGATATCAAGGAACAGAGAATTAAGGGGAAAACAAACTTAAAAAGAGGTTGAAAGTTCTGGAAAATATTGTTATTTCCTTTTTTTCTTTTAAACTGTTCCAGTGAATGGAGAAGAATTTCAGCAAAACATTCAGATCTGGATAGAAATATACCTCAAATGAAAAAGAAACAAAGCCCTCTATCTGTAGCAAGAATACAGAAAATTTTCAGACTTGAGCATCAACTGGCAGATAGACCTGAAAGGCAATTGGGTCAAATAGAAGTCCTGAGCTGCTACCAAAATCAACAGTCTAATTGTCTCGGCTGAAACTGGGGCTTAGCTGTTGGGTTTCCTGTAACTAAATCTTACCACAAACAGCTCTGTGAAGTTTTTCCTCCAATAATAAAATAAAATATAGCAAAATTAAGATAAATATGAGATCATGAAGATGAGTATGTAGTTCCCAACATGAGGAGGGGAGCAGATGTTAGAGAAAATTCATGAAGATATCAAAATAGTTCTTGTCAGTTCTAAATGGTTGACATGACAGTTCTTTAAAAATAAACAAACATCTGAAAGTAATTGCTAGAATATAGGATTTATTTTATTTAAGCAATAAGGTATTTTAAAAATGTACTTAGAATGTCTAGCTTGCTTCAAATTGCTTTGGTTTTCTACACAGTGTCGTGGCAGTCACTACCCACCCAAAAGTGGTATTTTAATAATATTTTTTAATTGAAAAACAACAATAGAAACAAAGAAGGAAAACTATCCAGAAAGGTTACCAGCATGCACAGCTTGACTCCAGACACTTTCTAATCTGATCAGGAAGCAGAATGAAAAAAAAACTGTGCTGAATTCAGAGACACTGAGTCAGGTGATAAAGTTATACATTTTATGTGAATTTACTGAGGTCGTATCTCAAAATCCAAAGCATACCTAAGTGATTGAAAGTAATGTTTCAGTTTATATAGTCTGATATTTTTTCTGTCTATCCTTTTTCCTGTTGAACTGCCTTTTATGCCTCTCAGTGTATAAACTTCTTGAACATTGGCATCTCCTCTGTCCACAGTTTCCTCCTCGTTTTCTCGTGCTTTATGCGCCTCCATTCAATCCCTGCTTATCTGATCGTAAGGATTAGTTTACTGGTCTGCCTTTTCCCTGTGTGACTTGGGGAGCTGGAAATACTGGATGACTTTTAGTGGAACCTAAACCTCAAATTATTCAAGTATTTATGGAAATGTTACCTTGCATTTCCAGGACCATTTATTTTAAATAGGAGTCAGTTGCTGGACTCCTTCACTCACTCATGAAAACCTAGCTTCAGATTCCTCGCAGCAGCTATGGATGGGAGGAAATTAAAGGAGAATTACAAAAGAAAGATCTTTTCCAAACATAGCAGTGTTATTCAATAGCTTAGAAATTTACTTTTCCTTTTGGCAAATGTGGTTTCTTTAACTAATCCAAGCATTATTGTGAATAAAACCAATGGTTGCTTTTGTCTGTGTTTTGAAGAAAAGGGGCTTGTTTAGGGCTTTAGTAGGGATAATTGACACAAAAAGCTCCAGTACAGAAGAACACATAAAAAGAACAGGATGAACTTGCCTCCACAAATCATTAGAATTGGGGATGTTGTATAGAAACCTCCCGCTTGCTGTTAGCAACCATGATGACAAGTTTATGATCCCAGGCTGTGCAGAGCAGAGATCTGAGGAACCTGCTGCTCACTAAATTCTCTGCTTCTGAGTCCCCCTACTCCCCAGACCAACTGATATGAAAAGAACTTGAAGCCAGTAGGCAGCAGATTTTTATACTGATAACAGGAAGTTTGTGGAAGACTGGAACAATGCTCCTCTCTGATTTGGGAAACAGTTATACCAAACAATAAATGTTCTTGTGGGTTTTGCATTATGCATAAATCCACCTGTTTAGATGCTAAAGCATATGGTTTATTAACAGCTAGCTCATTAACAGTAACATATAGAGCATACAGCTGCCACCATCACTTTGTGAATGTTTTCCACACATTTTCCACAGCTTTCACATTCAGGGAAAAGTAACACTAAGTGAAAAGTCTTCTTTCAAAAGCCTCATTAACATAATGTACCAATGAAATGATTCCTTGTGAATTCAGTTTCTTTTGGAAACACCAATATATTTTCTATGCAGAAGTCTCTCAGGAAATGTCACATTTTAAGACAGTTTTCTAGACCCTAAAGAGTTCAGACACAATTCTAGTGCCTTTGCCTATTAAAGTTCAAGGAATGCTACCACAGTGTGGAATGAAATTTGAAATACAGTCAAAATAATTGCCCATCTAATACTAAGAGTTCAGCTAAAACATTTTTTATACAATTCAACCTTATATTTAGTTTCAAAGGAATTTTATGTAGCTGTCTGGATTATTTAAATAACTGATTAAGGCTGTCCTGTTTTAATTGGCAAAGTTACACAAATAGCAACAAATACTACAGTTCACAGTAGTCTTCCATAGGAACAGGAATGGTTGAGGTCTAAAAGCACCTCTGGAAGTCGCTTTGTTCAATCCCCCTGCTCAGGCAGGGACACCTAGACTGGTTGCCTGGACTGGATTATGTCCAGATAACTTTTGGATTCTTTCCCATGATGAGACTCCACAACCTCCCTGGCAACCAATGCCAGTCTTCAGTCACCTTCACTTTTCTACTCTTTCTACTCACTCTCACAATTACTACTTCATATGTCTGAAATCTCTGCACTTGTTCTCTGCAACAGTCTAGCTCCTCATTTACAAGGGTGGATGAATGCTGATGCACAAGGCTGAAATCAGGGATATTTCATTTAAGAAGGCGATGTAGTTCTTTGCTGAATGTATTTTGTACCATTTAGTTGGTAGTCACCTGTGTTAATGGAAGGTGGTGTAAATGGAGTCAGCTGTGTAGCAGCAAGGATTCAACAGAACTTTGGAATGTGAGTTATGCCAGCTGATGGCAAAGCTAAGACTTTCTATAGAATATTTCCTTTAGGTGCAAACAGCATATTTCATGCTACTTTGCTTGCATTGCAGCCATTTTTAAGCAATCCACAGAATGGAGACTGAGTTTTTTGAACATGCAAAAGGTCTGGTATGTGCTCAGGTCCCCCCTCCTGTGCAGTGTTTGTGAAGCTGTCCCTTGATAAATGACAAACTGAAAAGACAAAGAAAAGGCAACAGCATGTAGCCTCTGCTGACAGTGTAAATAGAAATCTGAGTTTAGCGGACAGAATTCACAGTTTGCAGTGAAAGGTCATAAGGATTTCAAGTATTTTTGGTATTTTGTCTCTGCTGTCTGCTCAATATCAAGCAAATAAAAAACCCCTGATAGACAGCTTCCAATTCCGTATACTTGGCATCCCTGCTCAGCCTGAAGGAACACGGGAAGTTCTGTCTTTGGCATTCTACAATTACTTTAGGACACGCCATTCTAACAAAACTTTAACGCTTACTCAGTCCCAGCTTTTGATGTGATATTTGGTAAGCTAAAAGGCTTACCCAGCTCAGGTAAGCCCGATGGTTTGCAGTTTTTCTGCTAAAAATTTAGCATGATGAGGAAAAGTTATATAATAAGTTAACTCTCAACAGGTTATGTTTGTTTTTTCCCAACCATTGTAGAGCCACACTAAAATACATTAAAGACTTTTATGAGAAATCTCCTACAATCTGCAGTTGAACCAAATGAGACTTGGAGGAGTCTGATTTTTTATTATTATATTATAATTTTTGCCTGCAGTGAGTTCATTCCCTCTTCTGGATATTATTAACATCTCCTTTAGGAAAGGTTTAGCTCTGGCCTGGAAAACACTGACCATGATATTTTTATTTCCCAAACTAAATTAAATATATACCAAGTGGAAATTGTTTTCCTGGAGGTATGTAACCTCAGAAATCTAAAGAAGAGTTATATTACCTATGTACCTCAGATGTGACTGCAACCACTGCTTTTTGTGAAATTACTACTTGCTGTATTCAGGACTGTGCTGTGGAAATGAAAAAAAAAAAAAAACTTCTGTATTAACCTTGTCTTTGGGTGCATCTCTCCTGGACTCAGAATATTCAAAGATATCTTAGGAGTGTGATTGGGATTAAACAGTAAAAAATAGGACAGTGAGTGAGCCAGGTGTTGGCTGAATTTTTTGTGAAGTGTATCCTTTTATTCTTCCAAGTAAGCTTTTTCTTTGTGTTCCTAACTTCACAACCTGTGGCATCTCTCAGCATGATCATATATGAGGAGATTGTTGCGCACACTGTGAGTGCCAAACACTCAAGCCCACTTTGTGTCTACAGGTGCTGAACATGTCTGGGGGGTTTTCCCTGTTCCTCCCACAGGCACACTTGACAATGTCATGAGGGATCTATTTCCAATCTCAGATGCTCAGACTTTGCACACCTTGTCCTTCAGGCTTGGACAGAATACCCATTCCAGTCACTGTGCAACTTATTCCTTCATATCCTTCTTGGGACACATATTTTTGTACATGGAGATACTAATTTCTTTACTGTACCTAAAACCTGATGTCCTTTGTACCTGGCTCAGAAGTTTAGGGGGGTAACAGTGGTTGTGAAGAGCTAAAAATTTAAGGTCTTGCCAGACAGTCCTCCTTTAACTTCCCTCTCCTTTCAATTTCCTCTTCCCCCTCACTTTTTACCTAGATATGGACAATTTTTCTCTGAGATTCAGTAGTGCTGAATGGAGCAGAAAAGATGCCTGAATGTAGATGTTACCTCCTCCTACCATAGCCAGATATGGAATACAAACACCATTTCACATTGTGATTAAACTCAGCCAGGAATGGATATGGCCCCTAAATGAAAGCTATAATGCATAGGAACTGCAGACACAACCTTTGTTCCCTTTTTCTCCTAAATCTAGAATGGTTAAGATCAAAGGGCTGATGCTTACCATTTTCTATTCACCAGCAGAAAAATCTGAAGATTTTGCTGTGCTCAAAGCAAAGCACATTCCAACATGATACGTATCCATGATAGCTAGAAAACAAAGCCTTTTGACAAATGAGAGGGAGTCTAAAAATTTAAACACAGTCTAAAAGACAGGAAGCCAGAAATGACGAAAAGGAAAGGTATTTGTTAATGCTTAGTTTATATAATATTTGCCCTCACCAAGACAAGGAATACACTGCTTGTAATGAGCTCTCTGTAGGTGATCAAAGTACCTGAAAGAAAGGCAGACTCTCCTCATTCATAGGCACAAGAAAACAGTGTCTTAAAATACGATTTTAGGTTTACCAGAAAAAAATATCTTTCATTTATCACAGCACTGAAGGCGGTGTAACACAGCCGTGCATCAGCCAACAAGGCCCACAGCACCTATATAAAGGACAGTTATGTGAGCATGTTTTTATTATTTTGCTTTACTTTGAAACACCAGAGGAGCGTTAGACCTGTGTCTGTGCTGAGCGGAGGGCTCACGCCACCTGCAGGGCAGCTTCAGTACCGAGACGTGTCTGCTCCCGAGCAGCGCCCGTGAAATCCCAGGGCAGTTTCCATCCTGACCAAAAACTGCTCCAACAGACATTTGAACTGGCTGTAGCACCTGTCAGTATTTAAATACATGTACATCGATAAGAAGCATTTGATCTTCAGATGCTACACCATTTGGCATTCAGTATGCTTGATTTTATAAATATACTTTATAAATATTAAAAAAAACCAACATTTTTTATCGTGGTTACAAATAAGTTTACAAGAATTACATCTAATTCTCCTTTGCTATTGCCACACATTAGTTACAGTGACTGTATCTGGAGTTAGAAAAATTATACAAGATGGGTTTTAAATGCCAAACCCATTCTGTTTAGTAGGGAATCTAATATACCCCAAAGCTTACAAATCTGCAATTGCTCATAAGAGCTGACCATCCCTGAACTGTCCTATGCAGTGTTTGCATTAAACCGAGATTAATTCCAGAGTGCAGCTTTGGTGCTAAAGAAGAAAATGTCTTGGATTATAGCTGTAGAAATAGTACCCTTTCCTTAGGAATAACGCTATTGCCTTTACAGAACTGTGCAAGTAGCAGCCTTCCCAGTGCTTTCAGAGGCTCATTTTCATCACCCATTTCAGCTCTCTTTTTGCTCAATAGCACTACCTAGTCCTTAAGTCATAACAGGACACCTCCAAAAGCAGGTCACAGCCTGGGCCACGGAGCTTGAAGGTGGGGCCACTGATAGTGGAGTAGTAGGAGTCCTTCCTCCTGCCCCCTAGAGCAAAGGGTTAATCCTCTGGGACAGCAGGCCCAGGCTGGCTTGCTTTGCCACCCTGGGAGAGGGTGGAGGAACCAGAAACTGCATAGGTGAAAACACAAGGACTGCAGCATCCCTTCCCCATCCAGCCAGAGCACTGGAAACAGCCCATGGCAGGAGGCCAGTGCATGAAAGTTTTGTTGTGTATGAAAGTGCATGAAAGGCCAGACATGGCCTCCCCATGCATGTTACCCAAATCATGCCCTCTTTTGTCTTCCTTCAGCAAACTGGGCTCTTTACAGCATGACAAGGACTTACATGATTAAAACAAAAAACTATTCCAGACCATGTCACACTGTTTTCTCTTTTTAATGTACTTATCTGCAGCAGGTCAGGTTGATTTTTGGTCAGTGCTTCTTTACCCTCTTCACCTCCTACTCTCCAAGACTTCTGCAGTCTCAGTGTATGCCATATTGGAAAGTTGGCAGTAAGGAGGGCTCCCCTCCCGTTTGTCAGGAGGTAAATGAGCTGCAAACGTGAAGCACTGGTTCTGTTAAGCCACGTTAGCCCAATTTTACACATGGACAATGCCATTGATGCAGTGGAGGATTCTTTTTTAATTACACTACTCAGAGATGAGCATTAGGGCCTAAACTTTACTCTTCTCTCACAAAGTGTAGAGTTGTTGTAAAGTTTCCTTCCAGTAAGACCTGTCATCTTCTTGACAAATGTCTTTTCAGTAAACAACTCTTTTGCATCTCACAGCCTTGAAGAGAACCTGAAGAAATGTGTCTGCTCATCAAGAATGACTTGTGGTCTCTGTGTGGCTTTATTTAAAGTCAGAGGTTCAGAGACACCTGTAAACAGTCAACTGCAGGGAAACTGTGGGAAACAATGCAGTGCATAAAAGAGCTTACTGCCACACTTCAAGTAAATTCATTTGGGAAAAGTGTAAGCCAGTATTTCCTTAGTTTTCTTGGGGCAGCATGTTCTCCTACGAGATGGGAACAGTATTTCACAGTTATAATTTTCTAACCCGCTCCCCTCTGGCGCTAATAAAGAATAAAGAATATCTGATGAGAATAGTAAACATTCAGTATGTGCCTGTTTCACCATTCTGAATCAGAGCACCATTCAGAGATAACAGCTATGGGAGGCTGTGTTTTATCTGCAGTAAAAAGCATTGGCTTTTCTGCACACTAACACTTCAACTCATTTACAATGTGCATCCTTTGGCAGCACACAGCTGAACAAGGTCATAGAAATGCATATTTAAATGTGGCAACATTCAAATTGGGTCTTTCTTGAGAAGCATCTATATTAAAATGACAATTAGACTGTTGTATGTTTTCGCAAGACAATTCAATTTAGGATTATTACTTTTAGTCACTGAGGCATCATCACCAAGAGTGAACAAGGCTGAACTATGAAAAAGTTTAAAGCATCTTAGTAATGAGTTTAACATATTTGGAAGCCCTGAATCCTCCCATGCTTTTTTTTGCACGAATTTTCTCTGCTTGGACAAAGATCAAACATAGTTGTGTAGCCAGCACACAAATATGCATGATCACTCTGGTGAAATTATAAAAAAGGCTAACATCTAACTTGTCCATGTCATGTTATTTGGCAAAATAATGATGTAATTAAACGGGTTTAAGTACCAAAAACATATGTATCCATTTACATTTAAACTCTTTTTTCCTCCCCATTTACAAAATAATGCTTTTGTTAGAGAATAAAATTCAATGAGCTTCACATGTAACTGGTGGAATTCTGCAACTCAATTATTTCTTCATCACAATGGGAAGAGAAGCTTCAGCACACAAATAATGTAGCAGATTTATAGACCTGACTGCAGCACTGACATGGCCTGCAGAGCTCCCAGGCAGGCCAACGAAGAGTAGCCTTTGAGTAGCCTTTTCCACAGGTATGAAGTGGGCTTGCTGGTGGCATCAGCAAACCCATGGTGAAGGATATGAGTAGAACATTTACAGTCCTACTTCCAGCTAAACAAAGAAATCTTTGAAGTATGATATGTTGATTTCATGAGTGTTTAAAGAAAACTTCTGCAGGCAATGGGATCCACATGCATGTTTTCTTGGGAGTTCCTCGTAAAACAGTAGTCAAGTCTGAACATAAGTATGTATTTTTAATGTGACAGGTTTACATTACAGGTTCTTTCCTCATTCTCCTACTGCCTGTAGGTCTGTACATCAACAAAGACATCCAAAGTCTGCCTTCATTTAATTAAATGGGATCTTTGTCGCCAGTTTAAAAAAAAATCAGATATATGAAATAATGTCTGTTCTCATGACATTTCCAGCCCAATTTCCTGGAAGACTTTGGGATAGTTTTGAATAGATGAAAAGAATGATAAGAAAAACATTTCCTTAAAAGAAAATAATTAAAGGAAAGCAACACTCCCACTTATCTTCCAACTCTTCCATCTTTGGAAAATTTCCTTTTAGCTCAGAGGGGCTAGGCTAGTGAAGCTGTTCATCTGCGACACCCCATTAAATGTCATAACTAGCAAGATAAGTTGCAGTAAAATGGACTCAGTAACAATCACTGCTGTCCACTTCAAACCAGATACATTAACCACTATGATAATTTCTACATCAGAATACCAATATCAATAAATTAAGTACATGCAAAAGTTGGGACTCAGTGATATTGGTTTTTCTCCTTATAAATGGGAGTTACCTCCACTGCAGTCAAAATGCTTCTATAACTGAGAACAGAAATAGATGGGCCAGTAGTGGAAACCTGTTTACTTAGCTGCACAATAGCTGGCCAGGGTTTGGGTATTTTTAAGTTAATACAAACCAGAGTGATTCTAATTTTACTGCCTGAAAATGGTAATTTCATAGATCTAAACTGACATTTTTTCCTTGCAAAAATATTTTGCACTGGCACTTACTGTTGGAAAGACTAATTTTTTTTTCTACTGCCAAGAATTGAGTAAAAGTCAGCCAAATTATTCAGTTCTTAATTGAGCAAAATTCTCATTGTAGTTTTGCTTGATTAGGAAAAACAGGTTACAGTTTACTGCATGGATAACTGTCTGGGGATGTGTAAGTTCAGATTAATTTTAAAATATTTAACAACTAGCAAATTTTCTACAGGTTACAGTTCTAATTGAAATTAATGGGGTTATCTACATATGTCAAACTGCCTGTCTGCACAAGTGACCAGTACTCCAACTCCTGAATTTCACTAGCTTCTAATGTTGCTAATTGTTACATAGAAGTAATTAACTGAATTACTTGAGAAAAATCTATTCCAGATCATGTAGCGGCCCGAATTACTGAACTCTAGGAAAAATACGTTTTACTTTACAAAATAGATATTCACCAGTATAACCAATGCACAGGAACTGGTGGGACACAACTTTCTCAAAGTTACAGTCTCTACCGCATGTAGTTTTCCACATGCCTGTTCAGATTTCTGCATTTTATCTGTGTCACAGATCCTCCCAAGGAGAATTACTAGACCTTCATAGTCAGAAGGTTTCATAAAGTATTAAACTCCAGCAATCATTTTTTGCCTGAGGCAGACAAGGGAAAACTAGCCAGGAAATTCTTCAACAATATTGCATTAATAATTTTGCATTTCCAAACGAAAAATAAGTAGGTTTGTCTTCCCTTCCATAACAGTTATCACTGGGCTATGAATGCCACAGGAGTGTTGTATGGTCACAAAACACTGATGACTGCAAGTACAGGAAAACACAAATCTCTCCCCTTCCTCTGGATAACTTCTCATGGCTTAGTCCTATGAACACAAGTTCATTTCAGGTGTCACATTTAATCAAGATGAGGACTTCATTCCAAGTCAAAGACATAATGGCATGTAATCTTTATTACAGTACCCAAAAAAAGAAAATAATTTTCAATAGAGCACTGTTAAGAGACCAGTGTGGGGAATAAATATTAGGCACAAGAAAGGATAAAACAAGATATAGCTATTAGTCAGAGAGAAGAGAGAGAAGTAAGAAGGAATTCAGGAAGTTGAGAAGCAGGAGTAGAATTTAGCAACAGTTCTCAAAGGTGATATGTGAGATTTGTACACATATTAGGAGATAATCCAGTCTAGAAGCTGAATAGGCAAAAACCCCAAAACTGAAAAAAAAATTAAAATATACCAAGTTGAGGGTTTTTTTCAATTTCTTAGTGATTTTGATTACTGGTACTGCTTTTTAGGCTGAAAAGAAGAGGAGGGTGATAATTTATTTCTATAGATACTATCTTAAACTAATCCATTTAAAGGCAATGACAGTGTCATGTGGCAGCAGTTTGTACATTCTGCCCTCTGTCTCTTAAAAGAAGAGATGAAAACTCTTTGTAAGTTTGCCTTACTTCCCTTCTCTCCATGTTACTTTCAAAAAGCTCTATTGAGAATGGTATCTAATGAAAGAGCAAACACAGATGCCATATACTCCCAGAGATTATAAAATCTTTTTGATTTTTGTCCAGTACAATCACTGCTGATTTATTATTAAAGCTTAAATTGGTGACGATGGAAGAAATTGGATTACCTCCCAGTTCCAAGCAGAGAGCTTGTTAAATCTCTGGTATCTCAGTTAATTCCTTCACACCTTCCCCTCCATTCCAGACCCAGCTCTCCTCCAGGTGTTTCTTCCTTTGCCTGCCATGAAGCTGCTGTGCTCTGGGGTCCTCTCAGTGTGAAGCAGTTATGTCAGCATAAGCTACTCATATAGATGCAGAAATGCCAGCAAAGCTGACTTGGGGCTTTGATTTCTTTATTTGAATTCTTACTGATTGTTTCATTTGTGTGCATACCCTCAGGTGTGCGTGCTTGGGCTGCCCCAGCACTCTCCCAGCACCTTGCTGAGGGCTGCTGGTTTGGCTGCTTGGCAGCTACGAGTACCTTGTCATTTAGTGTTGTTTTAGCAGCAAAGTGCTCCTGCTGTAAACACAGCCCAGATTGCACCCCACATCCAGTGCTGCCACTTGTCCAAGTGTCTAACAAAGCTGCAAACACATCTTTGGAAACACTAGCCCTTGGGTGACTTTACTAATACAAACTGTGAATACAGTCCTCTAAGGAGCTCGTTCCTGCAGGATCTAATCAGCCTTACTATTTAATTTATTGAGAAATTTGTGACAATTTTCAGGCAATACTGTGCAAACCAAAGAAAAAACCCTCTCACTGTCATCCTGTGAGCTATAATTATATACTCCAGAATATCTCTTGTGGTAGGTATAGTTAAACCTATCACAAAGCAAATCAGAAGTATTTCTGTCAAGAACACATGATTTCTGCTAAGATTTGAAAATCTGAGCATGTTTCTTGACTAAAGGCAAAATTAACTTGGAATTAATGTAGGTGCCCCATCTCAGAGTCAAACAAAACACACAAACGAAAATAATTTTAAGCACTGCTGATAGCCATCCTGCTGTATGAAACAACTCCATTTTGCTTGCTAGAGAAATACCAGCCTCTAAAATCCACTAAAATAGTGGATTTATTTTGAATTTGGTTGAGCCATGGCCTGTAGGTAGCCATAAACCTTTGGTTCTGATGTTCAGCAATGAGAATCTGGTGGACAAAGTTTGCAGGGAAGGATATGACACAATTTAAGTGCATTGCTTTTTCTAACGCCAGATTTTGTCGAATTAGTCATTGTTAATCTAACTGCATCATCCTAGGAATATCTAGCACATGCCTTAACTACACCTTTGCACAGATACAAGAATAATTTTTACAAATGCTTATCTGCTTTTAAAAAGTCTAGATTTTGAAACAAAAAAAAGGAGGATGGGCAGGGAACAAAGGCCTTAGCTGATTGACAGTACAGGATATAGAACCTTTCAGATCCTAATCCATAAGGGGATGTTTGCATCTGGCTCCATAATGGAGTCCACATGCCTGAATTAGATGCCAGTGCTCCATGCATGTGTGTAAGTGGAGTTAAGTGCCTCAGAGAGGGATTCACAAAAGCCAAAAAGTCACTGTTTGGGGAGTTGCCTAAACCAGCTAAATAGGGAAGGCTGAGGGCTGCAGTTCATCCTAAATCCTAGCTCTCTCCTGGGTTAAAGTGCCTTCTGGTGAATGAAGCACACAGGCGCAAGTCCCTCCACTTTCGGCTCATAGCTCACAATCCTCTTTTGAAAGCAGGTGCCAAATTTTTCTTTCAAACTCCAAGCAACCAAGCACAAGCACAGTCTTACTCAGGCTGAGGAACATTGGTCTAACTCGTCCTTTGGCAAAAGTCACTTCTGAGGTTTGCATTCCCTCCCTCCTGGGCACATCTGAGACAGCAGGCTACAGGCATCAGCTCCAAAGAGGTAGGTGAGAGCTGGCACAGGTCAGAGCAGACACAAGAAGCCATAGGGAGGAGGGAAAACAATGAGAGACTTTGTCTGAAAACCTGGGAAGTGTCCACAGGTAAAGGGAGCCTCAAGTCCACACCCAGCACTAAGGCTTCTGCACTGGGACCAAGGTGCCTTTGGGGAGGATTTCAGTGGTCTAAGAGCTCAGGCATCAGCTTCTTAGGCCCTGATCAGGGCCTTGGATTTCAGCTGTGGTGTTGAAGTGCTTTGATTTCCCCCACCAATCCTATATTCTCCTGTGCTTCCAGCCCCAGCTCTACCTTGCAGTGCTGCAGGAAGCTGGAGAGGTTGGTGTCCACCTTTGATCCAGTTGAGCAGCTGGGTAGCTGCACATTTGTCAGCCTGTCCCTTCATCCTGGCTGCATCATGGATGAAACGCAAGGGCCGGCTCCCACTGCAGATATTTTATAACTATTAGTCCCCAGAGCTGATCACTGACCAGCTTTCCAGCCTGTGCATTTGCTAGTCTCAGTCATCATGGGTCCAAATGGCTGCACTGAACATTTCAGATTGTTTTCCTTGAGTAGAGTTGAGAGACTTCAGTGAGTGACTGATAGTATTTGCTCCTCAGGGCTTGGCTTTGCTTTCCTTTGGCCTCGGTTGGGTTGTTCCAAGGTGACAGATGTGGTAATTTCAAGTCCTTTAAACCATAGCACATTGGATTGCATATAGAAATTAATTCCACCTCATGACATTTTTGGAGTTCAGATGATTGTATATTTTAATAGATCCAGGGTAAGTGTGTGTGAGTGGGATGGGGAGGGTCTTTCGTGTGTGCGTGTATGCACGCTTCAGAATTTTTTTTTTTCTTTGCTGTGCTTTTGAGAGGTGTGGCAAACTCTTGCTGTAAGTATTCACTGAATCAAACCTACAGGGAGTATTTCACAGCTCAGGTTGAAAAATTTTTTGGTTGTGTCCTGCTACCCTTATTTCTCTACTTGCAGAGTGGGAAGTGGGTGGTACCTGTGTAGGCCTGTAAACATAATGCTTGCTAACAAATAACAATGACTTCAAGCTCTGTCTCTCTGCGTCTCCACTGATGTGTGCTTTTGTGCTGAAGCTGACTTGAGTAAGATGCATTTCTTACCTGCTACACAAGAGGAAAAGACAGAAGGTCTTTAGGAACAGATCTGTTCCTGCATGACACAGGGATGTGTGTGTGCAGTTCAGCCATGATGGTAGCATAGAGCAGTTTTCGGTGATTTTCAGTGGTGTTTTTACACAAGTGCCAGATGATGAAGAGACCTGCATTGGTAGATCCACTGCCTACCATCTAGCAACTTCTACCTTCTTGTCTGCCCACAGGTGTGACCCAGAGCACAAAGGGTATTTCATGAAAATTACAAGCCCAGTTTTGAAACCATTTTAACCAAGCGAGTGTTTAATTATAGTTATTGTCATCTTAGTCCTTGTAAAGAAAAATAACATAAAAGTAAAATAATTTGTCCATTTAGGAAATATGTTTGTGAGCTAAGACCTGCTTGAATTTTATGAATGGAGTGTCAGATCATGATCAGCACATCCTAAGAAATATGATGATACCTGCAATATTTGATAATAAAATAGGAAAATAATTACTGCTAAATAATTTTAAAGCATGCTCCTGATTTCTCTCTGGGTGGAGTAGTCTAGTATGTTTAACCTTCTAAGGCAAGACTATTTCTTCCACTGAGCAAAGGTAGGAAAAGTATGCAAAGGGCAGGAATTTTTTAATGGCAAATAACCTTCTAAAAAAATTGTCTGAGAGGAAGTTTTTTCAAGAAAAATATTTTACAGACATTTGTTACTGTTTTCATATCTCCCTTGGACTGGGACTTTGGGTTTCTGGGAAATGGCAGAGTTAGAGCACAGCAAATAAAAATAAGGGAGAGAGAAGCTGCTCTTTCTCTCGACAGGCTCATCAAAGCACAGTGAACAGAAATATTGTAAAATGGAAACAATTTGTCTCCAAAATAAAGCCTTCAAAGCCTCTTGCTTTTATTTAAAAAAAAAATCATGAAACAGCATGAGGGCAAGAGCCAAGAAAACATATTTTGTATGCCATCAAGTGAGAAAAGGAATAGAAATGCTGTGCTGTGTCAGTTTCAGACAGAGGCAATCAAGCAAATTTTCTGGCAAGAAGGCAATGCATAAGGCCACAGGATTGCAACAGGAGTCACAGAGAACAATAAATTATTTCAAATTAAGATCAGACCAAGTACTTCAGGAGTCCCACACAGATTTCTTGCTTTGCAGAGCAAGAACTCGCTGGACTGTTAAAGTAACCATTGCTCGGATTGCAAAGGCTGGAGTATGATCACTACAAAGGGGCACAGGAAATAAAATTTATTTATAACCAAAAGACTGCAACCAAAAAACCTGTGCACCCAGAATTAGGCTCTCTTTCTTAATGAGATTTCATGATTTTGATTCCTTGATAGGGGTTAATGACTCTCTGTAGGGGATCACTGTAAAGCATTGAAATTTAATCAGTATGCATACAGTGCTAAAAAGAGCTAGAAAGTTCTACACCTCAGAGAAGGTCCTGCTTCATCCTGACAATAAACAGGCTAAAACTTACCCCTTTCCAAAGAGCCATCCCTCCTGCCTGCCCCAGGCATCCTAGAGCTGCCAGGACCCCTCACCTTCCAAACTGTCCCACAGCAGAGCACTGGCCAGAGCAGGCATTAGCAGAGACAGACACCTGCCTTTCCAAAGCTGTGACTGTGTTCTGTCCACCCACAACAGAGCAGCCTTTGCATCCCCAAAATGAAGACATGGTGACAGTGGCCGTGGCGTGGCAGGATGTGACACCACAGCAGGGTGTCATGAGTGGCTCACAGGCCATGCAGGGCAGGTATGACCTCAAGTGGCACCAGTGACTGAAACTACTTGCTACAGCCTCGGGATCAAGAGAAGCCCAAGAGCAGACACTTTTCCCTTGTGTCCTTAGGTTTGGCACCAAGTGTACCTCAGGCTGAGAAGTGCAGCCTACATGAATATCACAATTCCAGAGAGCTGTACTGATTTACATAACACTTAAACTAATAAGAAGACAGATTATCTTCCCTGCAACACTTGCAACAAAGTCCCTGTCATCAAGAACACTTCTATAATCAGGATTTTTCTTTCCACTGCCATTTTTTTTGGGAAGTGTTAAAGAAAAAGACATACTCCAGCACCTCTTTCTGTCTTGCAGGTGTCAATGAAGGGAATTTCTGCATGCCCATCTAAGTTTTCCTAAAGGTGTTGAGATCTACGAATTCATAGAATGCTCCTCCTCCAACCAATCCTCCCATTCACAACACATAAAATCCTAAACCATGCCATATTAGAATAATACATATATATATATATAAACAGATTTAAGACTCAGTGCACCTTCACAAAGCTGACAAAATATTTTTCTGCTTTTAGTACAGTAATTAATTTAATCAAATGAGGAACTAAGAGTTTTCTAACCAGTAAAACTGGTAGCTATCCTTCAGAATAGCATTCTGGCACTTATGCGTATCTGACCAAAGATTCAGGATATACCTGAGTTTGTTAATTGTCACAGAAAGAAACAGTCTTCTTCCCTCACTTCTGTCTACTCCCACACATCTGATGAGATGGAGCATTCCACTGACTAACAAGTTTAACAGTGAACTGTGCAGATTATTCACTTGTCATTTAGAGCCAATTGCTAGGCCGTGGCTTGTTCACAAAGCTGTAGCTGGCTAACTCAGGAGGTAGTGAAATGGAAACTTTTTGCACTTCTACCAGTGAGTATAATTCATAGTAGCACTGCTAGAGGCACCACTTTGGATTACAACAGTAAAATGCTGTGATACACTTTGCAAATTATTGTACCATAATAACACACAAACAATTGTATCATGAAAATTTGGGAGACTTCTACTGCAGGGAGCCAGCCCAACCTATCCCAGGGCAGAGCAAGGCCAAGAATGATGAGTGACAGGTTTCCAAAGCAAGCCTGCAGTTCCCTGTTCATACTGCTATCACCAGCAATAATAGTTCATTATCAGCTCCTCAAGGTTCAGCCTACTGATCACACACTTCAGTCTGAAGTGCGTCACCAGTCGTTTGTCTTTGCATTATTTTTGAGTTAGTGGACTGGCAGTAGATATGAAGTGTTCTCACCAAAACAAAACCCAAATCAACAACACCCCTAAGAAATGGTTGGCTGCCTATGCAAGCACTTCCATGAAAACCAGCCTCTCTTCCAGAAGCGTGTTGTGCACGGCAAACCCATTCATCTGATAAGGTGAATTCCTTGGACGGTGTCAGTCGCTGTGGCCTGCAGGAAGCTCCTTCTGCAGCGCTCGGTAGCACCAGCCCTGCGGAGCAGGAGCCCTCAGCGCAGTTCCCACGTTGATCAAACAGCTGTGCTCGGACACATCGGCGACCAGGCCGAGGCTCCGTGCCAGCAGCGCGATTCCGTGCCGGTAAGCGGGGAGGCAGCTCTGCACTTTGATCACTTTGTGTGTTCCACGTTACTGGGTCCGGCTTTGCACGCCAGTCACTGCCAATCGCTGAACGGGGAGCTAGTGGCGGTCATTTAAATGTCTCCATCAAGTCTGCCTGCCACCAAGACTGCGGGCAAATTGCCAAGAAGAGAGCATTAGGCAGAGGATTCGGGCGCATGCCGTATGGCAGAGAATGGGAAAGCATATTCAAAGGCGGGTATTTGCTAAATCCTACCTATAATTAATTCTAATCTCATAATTAAAGTCGCATGCTTTTCTGCAGACATTCCCCCACGTTGGACCTTCCTCCCCAGGCTGAGATCAGGCACCGATTCGTGCAAACAAATACATGCCACCAGGCAAGAGAGCTGCGTCCCCGGGGACTGTGGTCACCCGGCCCGTGGTGCCCAACTTACTGATCCTTGTCACGGCTCCCTGCCACCTGACTCGAAGTAGCTTTCAGGCATTTTCCAGCAAACAGCATCTGGGCCAGATCTTCAAAAACATGCAAGAGACGAACCCGCCTGGAAATCAATTACCAGCGCCAAGCATCTTAATATCATCATAAATTGTGAGCTTCCTGTTTGTGCTGAGCCAGCAGAGGCCTGTGCATGGGAGCTGGGGCTGTAGTGATGCTAAACTCATCATGCCCAGATTTGCAGAGAGATGAGGAGATGCCTACCTGAGCCCACATAGGTAGGCTCACTGCACACTGGGCATGAGGAGAAGACTAGAGGCAAGATAATTATGTTTGCGTGCGTTAAAATCTCCTTCTCATTGTAGCTGCTTCCACTGCCAGGGTGTGTTTTCACACAGGCACACATAAATACCTGCACACAAGCAACAGATACAGGCCTACGTGCAGATATACTTACTTCTGTTTGGAAGTAAGAAGCTGGGGAAGCCCAAGGGTGCCATTTTCATACAGAAAGCTGGGTGATCATCCAGAGTGAGCACACACATGAATGTGTTTGCAGATGAACTGGAGCAGAGGCAAGTGCTTTGTTTCTGGAAATGCATTTATAAATTGATAATCAGAGACCTCCCCAGGCATTGCAAGAAAAGATCATATAATTACCAGTGAAGCCAAAGATAGTTTATGGATGACCATTGGTTTTTAAGATGAAGCCATTTATTTAGATGTTATCACACTTCTCTAAGAAAGAAGCTCTCGGCACCATTTTGAATTTTAAAAAACCTAGAAATAAGCATCTGCCATGTGTTGAATATTCCCCATTAGCAGCAGGTTTATGCATGCATGCATTTTAAAATGTTTATTATGACAATACTTGTTATGACTGCCTTAGATTTATTAAATACCACATGATAATCAGACACAGTTGTTAGACCTTGAGCAAAATATGATTTAATTTATTTTTAACATACTGAACAATAGCTATTTCTTGGCAATCTAAACTGAACACAGACACTTGAGACTACTTTGTTTCCTTGGAGGGGACAGTGAAAAGGAGGGAGGGGAAAAAAAATAAACCTGATCTCTGTGGAGAGTTTCTCAAGAAGCAAAAAGGCAGGATTACATTTACCATAAATCCTACTTTCCTCCCTACTGAATGCACAGGCCCTTATAGACACTTTAACAAAGTAAATTCTTTACCTACTCAAGAAACAGGTATTGCCTTCAGTGAAGCTTTAGGCACCGTTATGAGCAAAATGGTGCAGGACCCAAAACCTGCTGGGGCATAGATCAGCCATCTCCTGCCAATAGCATGGCTGAGTCCTCACACAGGGGCTGTGCTCCCCTTTACTGTCCTCCTGCTCTTCACTGCTGAAAATAAGGTTAAATCAGTGCAGCTAGTGTTAATTTGGGTTACAAAACAGGTTAGCTTTCAGAGGAAATCCATCTCAAGGTATATCTGGTTGCCTTCACTCCCTGCTTTTATGTGGAATATGATTGAATTTGCAAAAAAAGAAACCCCCCACATCAGTGTTTAATTATTTTGCTGGCAAAGTGAAAAACATCTGTCCAAATGACATAAAGAATCATTTGGCACAGAAAGACAGAAGTGTGGCAATGTGTGCATTAAATGGCTCTTGAGCACATATAAATTATTTGGCATGCAGAAGGTTTTTTTTTTTCCTGTCCCTGAAAAGACAAGTTTCCACCACAATTCAGTCTCTGTACAGTACAGGGTACCCTCAGGTCTCTTCAGAAGGTACTCACTGAGTGACAAGTTAGTCCTCAAAGAAGTTAATGATCAGAGATGAATTTTAGCTGTGATGAAGTTTTGAAATAGTGTCTTTGAAAACTGTGGACAACAATGTGCTGTGAAATTCACTGCTCAGGTCACACTTTGCAGCACCAGTGCTGAGAACAACAGTCAACATTTGCCTGATTCTCACATCTGAAAACACCCCACCCTTGAAGTCACAACAGCTATTAATGGATGAGCTTAGTTCACTACAGGAACTAAAGCCTTGATAGCTTCTCTTCTCATTTTGCACTGAGAATTCTTCCAAAAAAGGTACCTAGCTAACAGAATTACTTTAACAAATACCAACACCTCCATCCCCAATTTATAAGCCTAGTGCTTAATCCAATGCTTTTCATGTGGTGGAGACTTTAAGAAAGACATGTATGTGGTGGGAGTGTGCACACGTTTGTGAGCACAAGCCAGTGGTTTAAGAGATCTGTATTGCAGAAAGCAAGGACAGAATAGGTTCTTCTTCCCAAAGTAGCACTGAAAATGAAAACAAGGGGGGGAAAAAAGGCGGTATCACTTTGTGAGGACTTCAGTTCTCTCTTACAAGCCCTTCTGTGACATCCCTTGAGCTGCCATGTACCTCTGTGTAGGAACTGGGGCCAGCCAGTGGAAACTCCCCAGAAAGCAGCTGTGCATCTCACTCATCAGCTCTTTGCAGTGCAGTGGGGCTGCTCCTTATGCACCTCAACATTCTGTTTGCCATTTCCATTGCATTATACTGCTCTTGCATGGCTCTATACGACAGACACTTTAGTGAGGTGTATAATGCTTCTGTGGGATTGGATCTCCTGTCCCCAACAGCAGAGCCATCCCTGGATACACCATTGTAGATACTTGGTAATAGGATCTGTTATCAAGGTCACCCCAGAAGTCACCCTAACCACTTCTGATCACAAGACAAAAACACGCTGGAGAATTTAGCTTTTTATCATCAATTTTTTTTACTAGCACTCTTCTGGGAACAAAATCTCCAGAATCACTAGAATTTTTATTTTGCAGCAGTAATTTTCCATGTGAAAACCAGAGCACTAGCAAGGCCATCCCCCCAGTACAGTGGGGAACTGGCCCCTGCAGCTTCAGGCAGCCCCTATGGAAGGGACCACAGGGAAAAGACTTCAGGTCACTGAGATCTACTCATGCCTTATGCCTGTTTGGGAAACAGAGCAATTCAAAAGCAAGGGCTGGTGAGTTAAGCCCATGGGGGTAGTCCCTGGGTGAGTATCTTAGAAGTTCTGAGACAACCCACCGTTGGTTGCAGAGTGATGACTTTCCTGTTAGAAGCAATAAATCAAGGTCTAGTTTCCACTCTCTGCAAGACCACCTATGATTTCAAGTCCCAAGTGGATGGGCATCACTCTTTCCATACATTCTTTACATAATTAGGCTAAAACAGCTATTATTTCTTCACACCAATTTAAGAATTATGACTGCTGGTACATTTTGTTTTGTCTCCTGTTTCTGCTGACAAACTCAAATAGCCAGAGGAAGATCCTTTATAGTTTTCTCAGGAGACAGCTCTACCAAAGAGATTATTGAGAAATGTTCTCACTCAAGCTTTGCCTGTAAAAATGTGTTTTTTCAGGGATTCTCTCTCACCCACAGAGCCAACCAGATGCCTTCACACACAAGCAACTGAACACTGTGGTTTAGGATAATGTTCCTTCACCCTCAAGTGTCTTGTCCCACCCTCGGTAAAGCAAAATGTTTGTTGTGGTGTAATTTGAATGACTGGTGTAAAATGACGTCACATTGTGGGAAGGCTCAGTGGCTCCTCTCCTCCATCTTCCTTTCAACATCCAAAGTTACAGTACAACTTTGCTTTCTCCAAGCCCTTGGCTTCTCTAAAGGTGCACTCATGCACTTACTAACCTGCCACAAATACACAGACACGTTCCTATTGCCTTCTGACAAAAACCCGAGAAAATCCCAATCCAAAGCCAAATTATTGCTCCACCAACAGTCACCTTGGAAAGCATGTCAGATCACATTACATGAATGGGTTTGGATGTGATACCTAAATGGCTGGGATTTGTGTGAAGGGGGTAGGAAGTCTTACACTTTGGCTGCTTCTTCAACACAGATTTTTGTCCTCCTCACTCTGTCTTCCTTGAGTTCTGTCACCGCTAGGAAAACATCTCTTTTTGCTGTTCAGAAGTTCTGGAGGACCTGAACAACATTTAGGATCTATAGGCTTCTTTCGAAAACCAAGAGCAAGATTTTCAGTAGCTTTTAGGCATTTAAAGATGCTGGGGGTTTCCTAGTGAGTCTGCAAACTAGAGCTGTGCACCCAGGCATTCAGAGACAAACTGCATGGCAGAAAAAACACACCTTCAACCTCTCTCAGTACATAAATAACTTTTTAGAGAAGCTGAGTAGGATGAGAGGCAATGGGCAGAAACCTGAAGACTATCCCCGGCATCTCTCATGCTTCTGGGCAGGCTTTCCCTCTAGTGATGGTATCTGACAGCAACAATTCAGCAGCAGCACATATGACTCTACCACATCTCTCATCGAGACTAATTTTGTCTGATCCCTCCTTCCTTTGAGAGCAGGGTGAGACGAGCTGGACAGACAGAACCAAACACAGGCTGCATCTCCAGTACCTGCGGCAGACCCCAAGCCCCAGACAGTTCACGAGGCCACGGGGGAAGCTCTGACCTCCTCCCACAAAGATGTCAGCCAAGTCCCATCTAGCCCAAGGTTGTTCAGTAAATAAACCCCCACCTTCCACCTCAGCTAGTCACAGGCACCAGCCCCAGCCAAAATCAATAGATGAGAAGCAATCTGTCATTTCCAGGCCACACTGGTTGGGTTATGGATGAGTCAAAAAACACTACAGGAAACACAGATGTGGTGAGATCACCTCCTTCTCTGGAGCCTTCCTATCTCTTCAAGTCTTGCCTGATCTCCCTCAAAATTTCCATGTGTGTACACAAAACCACCTCATGTACCTCGCTGCCGTGCCTGTTGCAGTGCAGGTGCATTGCATGATGCTTGGCAGGGCCAGGCCAGCCTGGCACGAGCAGCAGGGGGCCAAGTTCACTCTGAGCTGCAGGCGGGCTGGTGTCTCCCCGTAGGAAAGTTTTTTCAATTACTTCAAATACCTCCCACTCGCACACAAAGTCCATGTTTTGTAATAAAAACAAGGAGCAAATCTCATCCAAAGGAATTTTATCTATTTCCCCCTCTACTTATTTCACTTTAGTTATCTTTTTTAAAAAAACAACCCCCCCAAAACTGGCCACCAGAACGAAAAAGTAGCCAAGATAATAATTTAATAACCTCATTCTTCAAAATCCACCTTGCCCTTCATACTAACAGGCTTCAAAACCAGTCCTATATCATCCAATATCTTATAAAATTTTAAAGGTTTCACTGCATTTCTCCCTTCATTCAGATAATGTTTTTCCTTTGAGAGAGATGCAGAGAATAGTGCAAATTTTCCAGTAACTGGGATTTTCCATGCAAACTTGGGCAGGCACTACCCTATTCTGCTACAGAGACGCAAAGGTGTTGCAAGTTACTCCTACTACTTAACAGAAAGGAGCAGGAAGGCAAAGAAAGACAAGGGCGACATATTCATGCCTTCCCCATTCCCCCCCCCCCCCCCCAAAAAAAAAACCCAAAAGGTTGCTTAGGGTCCATGTGCCCAGATGAAGCTGCAGTGGGTTAGTTCAGTCACCCCACCCCAGCCAAGCCACAATAACTGATCATGCTCAGGCTGTCCTCCCACTATAGAGCTCACCATTGAACTTTAAGCAGAAAAACCACATCCCAAGGCCCTAATCCTTTAGCTCACAGCAGCACAGCCAGCTGTGGGCTAAAAGCCACATTAAACTCACTGGAGGAGAAGCATTTGCTGAAATGCTTTGTTGAACAAGGATGAGCGATTGTGCTTGGGCTTTAGCTACACTTACAAACTCCTGTACATCTTGGCTCTGGTTTTCTTTGCCACATGGCAGCCGGTTACAAAAATTCCTGGGAGGGAAAGTGACTGTAGAAACTCAGCTGTGCAACATATGCTCCATCTAGTGTTCATTCATAGTATTTCATGTTCTTAAAAGGTTTGGTTTGCTGTTAACACATATTCCCATCTTTTCTGTAGTTCTTATGTCTATATATGATCATTGTTGAAAATAACCTTCTGCTTGCTCCAACTACACCATTTTGATCTAGCCTCCATTTACACCTTCAGTAATGATTATACACCGATTTCCATTTAGAGATTAAATCTCATAGAGCAAAATGAAGGGAAAGTGATTTAAAAGAGCAGTGTTTCCCCATGTGCTTTGCTAACACAAAGTGAATGGAAAACTTCAAGCAGGAGTAAAACATAAAACCTGGAGGACACACAGGGGAAAGTTTCTCCCCATAAATGATACTTCCCAGACATGAAGGCACAGTGCTGAGCCCCTTTGCCACAGACTGAGGTACTTTTTTGTCCTCTATGTCAAGCCAGGCTGCTGGGGAAGGACAGGAAAATAAGCAGGTGGCACAAAGCCCTTGCTGCCTCTTCAGGCTCCCCTCGTCACACCAGAGCACAGCAGCTTCTGGGAGCAAGTCCTGACAAGCAGTTTGGCAAAGATCTGGAGCACAAATGACCTGGAAATGCACCCAGGTTGAGGCATCTTTGCATGGTAGAAAAAAGGGACAGTGGCAACAGCCATCAGGCTTGGCAACTGCCATGAGTATTTGGAAAGGGCAGGACTTGCATACCAGATTCAGTTGTGGGGCAAAATACTCCAACACACAGAGTCTCTTTTTCACCACATGCTGTCCCCTAATCTGCATTACTTGAGGGAGTTCCTGGTTCCTAATTTGCTGTTCAGATGATGGTAATGCCCTTAACTGCAAAAAGAAAAGCCAACAGCAGGAGGGACAAGAAGTCCCAAGCTAACGTTTTGATAAAGAAGTAAAAGAAAGAAAGCCCAGCCCCGTTCTGTTGTGTTAGCAGGACGGGTGAGGTGCTGGGATGGGCTGCCTTGCAATGGGCCAGGATCTGCAGTGGGGGAGGCCTTTAGAAAATAGTTGAACATTCCCAGAGAAAGGCTTGGGTTGGCTGATCCTACCTGGAGTGGTGGCGGCCTAAGCAGCCCCACTTCTGGGAGGAGGCCGAGAGGATCCCAGCCCAGCTAAGAGGAGAGCTGGCAAGGAGGTGTGATAGAAATAGAGAAACAGACAGCCCTGGGACACTGCAGCCACAGGATACAATCCCAGGCAGAGATTTAAGCGCAGAAACAGAGCTTTCATTGCTGTGGAAAGCAGAAGGGGAACTGACAATACAGCTTCTTTGGGCAGAATGCATTTAGGAGATCCCCACATCCCCTGTCTGCTCTTCCCCTGTGCCAGAGCTTGCAGCAGAGCTCCCCAAAGCTGTACTGCGGCACTTGCACAGGTGAGAAGGCAGCAAACTGGGAGCAGGCCCCTGTGTTGAGTAACCACAGAGGACTCCTCTAGGGTGGCATAAAACTAAATACATAGAAAGGCATTTGCTGTAATAGTACCGCTTGAGTAGAACCTCCAATAAGCCAGATAGAGGCCTGCTGCAGGATATCCTCCGGGGCAACACACAAACCAGGGCCACCTTGCAGAGATTTAGGTCCAGTTTGTTGCAGAAAATGAGAACAGCTTGCCCTAATGGGGAATGCACAGCATGAAAAAACATCTTCCGTGTGTTCTGTGGTGCTTTTCACAGGTGATGGTCATGCTGCTCTTCCCCGTGCAGCTGCTGGCAGTGGCTGTCACTGTTTACCTAGAGCTGGTGAGGTGTGCTCAAGGTGGTGCCTACTATGGGATCAAGCAGCTGCCACCTCAGGTGCCCCAGTACCAACCCCTCGGACAACAAGTACCTCACATGCCACTGGGCAAAGAAGGCATCCCGATGCAGCACCTGGGCAAGGAGGTGCCCCACATGCCCTACGGGAAGGAGTACCCCCATCTGCCCCAATACAGGAAGGAGGTCCCACAGATGCCCATGCTCGGCAAGGACATGGCTCCCAAGAAAGAGAAAGGTAAGTGAGCACATCCCTCTCCACTCCTGCATGGTCCCATCTGGCGTGCCAGAGCACTGTTCGCCACGGGGAAATTGAACATTGGAGCATGCTGCTGCTGCAGGCTGGGCACAGCACCCTTGTGCCCAAAGGACTGGCCAGGCTCATACCTGGCCACAGGTGGACAAAACAGGTTTGTGGGAGCTGTGGGGCAGCTCAGGGTCACCAGCACAAGACCACAGTCATCCCCTGGGCTGCAGCACAGCCTCTGAGCAGCCTTACCTGCAATGAGCCTCCAGCACACAGGTTTGCTCAGGGGCTGTTCAACTCCAGGAAAAACCCTGTCATCCCACCTGTTTGTAGGAGCCCTCTGATGGGGTTTCAGATGATGGCCTAGAGTTCTGTCTGGATCTGCTCCCACTCTCACTGCAACAACCAGATATATGAACTAAGAACCCCAAGGTTTGAATTTATGGGAACATCACCGCTTTGTCTGAATTTGTCCAGACCCTGTGATTTTGAGGTTTGCAGATAAAAACATACAATTGCTCTTCAGACTCTAGAGTCCTCTTTCTGTAGATTATTTATGGGTGTAACAGAGGCATTGAAAGTACAGAGGATTAATGCACATGTCTGCACATACAAGCACTTTCCCTATTCAGTAAAGGAAGTGTGGACAATATTAAGATATTTAAGAAAACAAGAAAAGAAGTGCAAAATACAAAGGGTGACCAGAACACCCGGTGTCATAAAATCCTTGTGAGGACCACCAGCATCTGTGCGACTGCAGACAAACAGGGTAACTCTGTCTTACTGAGGCCCCAGCTAATCACAGCCTCCACTGACTTCAGAGGGAAATGGAAGATTTCAGGGCCTATTTTTGGAGTGTCTGAACAAGCACCACTGGCTGTAGTAAAATCAACCTATCTTGTGAGCAAAGATTTTTGATGTGCATAAAACACAACATATGCAGAGAGGGAAGGTTTCTGCCTCCCAAAGAACAGTTAATTCTCTTGTCCTAAAACCTCATCTCATGTCCTTCCCCAAATCTGTCACTTCTTTACACACTTTAGAATTGGAAAGAATTTCCATTAACCCAAAATGCAGCAGCTTGAAAAGCAACCAACCCTAGCAGAAACTTCCCCACCCTGACCTGCAGTGATAAGTGGTCACATACACAAAAATGTGGGTTTGGACAATAAAAACCTTTTGCAAAGTGTTTAGAAGAACCATAACTAGACGTGCCAAAAGAGCAATACTGATTAAGGCTGCAGGTTTCCAGTAATGCTCTAATGGGAATCAAAGCCCTGGGGAAAATACAGACATACCCTATGTATAAACCTCTTACTAATACAATCTTTTTTAAATTATCTTGCTCATTTACACCCCTCCAGAAAAAGCAATTTTATGCCAGGATTCCTCCCACAGCACGAGAGCACTGAGTTTCCTGCAAAAACTCTTAAAGGTAGATTGATCTATAGCAACATGGGACAAAATGCAGATTTTTGCTGTTTAAGATTGTATAGGTAGAAAACACCACCAAAGCACAAATGGCTTTTACATATGATGCACAGTAATTACTTTGTGGAAACAGAAGCATGCATGGAAGTTTGGAGGATGAAAAGCAGTAGTAACATCCTCTTCATTCTCAACACCAACCTGTAACTTGCTAGCTGTCTCTGTCTACCACAAAACCATGAGGCATCATTAAAAGCATATTCAATTCAGAACTACCTGTTTTTTGAAGGATGTGACTGCACTCAGCTTTTACCTCTCTCTCTCCCCTTTCTTTTTCTTTTCTTCCCAACCCAGAAATTCCTATGCGCAGTCTGAGGGGTGAGCAAGGCCCCCCGGGTGAGCCTGGACCAAGAGGGCCACCAGGGCCACCAGGATTACCAGGTCATGGTGTACCAGGAGCCAAAGGAAAACCAGGCCCCCAAGGATACCCAGGAATTGGAAAGCCGGGTTTGCCAGGGATGCCAGGAAAACCAGGGGTCATGGGGCCCCCAGGGCCAAGAGGGGAGATGGGGCCGAAGGGGGAGATTGGGCCCATGGGGATACCCGGACCGCAGGGACCACCAGGGCCTCATGGGCTTCCCGGCATAGGGAAAGCGGGTGCTCCGGGTCTGCAGGGGCAACCGGGGCCAAAGGGTGAGCCTGGGATGAAGGGGCCACCAGGAATCCCTGGGATCCCAGGGCCAAAAGGGGAGAAGGGGGTTGGCATCCCAGGTTTGCCAGGTCTGAAGGGTCCACCTGGGCTGCCTGGTCCCCCCGGCCCTGTGGGCCTGCCAGGGGTTGGCAAACCAGGCATGGTTGGCTTCCCTGGCCCACAGGGACCCCTGGGCAAACCCGGACCCCCGGGAGAGTTAGGGCTGCAGGGGCCTCCGGGGGTCCCCGGCATCCAAGGCCCTCCCGGCCCGCCTGGCATTGGGAAACCAGGCCAGGACGGCATGCCCGGCCAGCCCGGCTTCCCGGGCGGCAAAGGGGAGCAGGGATTGCCAGGCCTGCCAGGGCCCCCCGGTCTCCCTGGGGTTGGGAAGCCGGGCTTTCCCGGGCCCAAAGGGGAGCGAGGTGTGGGTGGTCTGCCTGGCCCCCTGGGGCCGAAGGGGGAGAAGGGGCACGCGGGGCCACCTGGCATGGGAGGGCCACCAGGGGAGCCCGGCCAGCCAGGACTGCCGGGCATCATGGGCCCCCCGGGGGCCGCCGGCTTCCCAGGACCGAAAGGGGAGGGCGGTGCCGTAGGGCCACCAGGACCAGTCGGCCCCAAGGGGGAGCCCGGCCTGCAGGGTTTTCCAGGAAAGCCAGGTTTTCCTGGGGAAGTGGGTGGCCCTGGGTTGCGGGGGCTGCCGGGCCCCACAGGACCAAAGGGGGAAGCCGGACACAAAGGCTTGCCGGGGCTGCCGGGTGTCCCGGGGCTTGTGGGGCCAAAGGGTGAGCCCGGGCTCCCCGGTGCCCAGGGGCTTCAGGGCCCCTCGGGCATCCCGGGCATCGCGGGACCCAGCGGTCCCATCGGCCCGCCCGGGCTGCCAGGGGCGAAGGGCGAGCCGGGCATGCCCGGCCCCCCTGGCTTCCCTGGGGTAGGCAAACCTGGTGCTGCGGGGCTGCAGGGACCCCCGGGAAAGCCTGGGGCGCTCGGTCCTCCTGGGCAGCCGGGACTCCAGGGGCCACCGGGTCCCCCCGGGCCGCCAGGTCCCCCGGTCATGATCCCACCCACTCCACCGGCCGTGGGACAGTACCTGCCTGAGGCGGGGCCAGGGATAGACGGCTTGAAGCCCCCCTACGGCTACAAGGGCAAGAAAGGCAAGGCTGGCGGCATTGCCTACGAGATGCCCGCGTTCACCGCAGAGCTCCTCACGCCCTTCCCCCGCGTCGGGGTGCCCGTGAAGTTCGACAAGCTCCTGTACAACGGCCGGCAGAACTACAACCCCCAGACCGGGATCTTCACCTGCGAGATCCCCGGCGTCTACTACTTCGCCTACCACGTCCACTGTAAAGGCGCCAACGTGTGGGTGGCGCTGTACAAGAACAACGAGCCGCTCATGTACACCTACGACGAGTACAAGAAGGGCTTCCTGGACCAGGCTTCGGGCAGTGCCGTGGTGCAGCTGATGCACGGAGACAAGGTCTACGTTCAGATGCCATCCGAGCAGGCGGCAGGACTCTATGCCGGGCAGTACGTTCATTCGTCTTTTTCAGGGTATTTATTGTATCCCATGTAAAACAAAACAGACACACAACACACACGCAACATTGAAAACCTTCCTCCTTAGCTTCATACTTTTGCAACAAAAGTGCAAAAAAAAATGCAACAAAATATGCATTTTGTGACCATTTTGGACCATCTTGTACAAAATCAAAAAAAAAACCAAACCAACAAAGTTTAACATTATGCACAGCTAGTCATAAAAGAAGGTGTGGTGAACATATCTAAAGATGTGTATCAGGTTCATAAACAGTTGTTTTGCACCCAAGGGGGACATATTAGCTGTACATTATATATTTCTGCAATGCCATGCTTAATTTCATTCACAGTAATTCAGTACTAAAGTTCAAATCAGTTTATGTCACTCACTCCTCTTGCATTGATCAAAGTTATGAGATTAAAATCAGTGACTTAAAGCAGAGTAGGTCAGTCTCTAATTATATTAAAAAAATTGAGTGACTTATTTGTCTGAGTGGGGTTTTTTTTGGGTTTTTTACAGCAGGTCTACCTGACAAGCAAAGGTTCTCTTAGCTGGAGACTTGTATTTCCCTTCCCCTATAATAAAATAATCCTGCAGGTGTGGTTTTTTTCCTGAACAATTTATTTATGATGGAAGAGGGATCCTGATGGCATGACCATTCCCCCTGAGCCTTCTCCAGCAGTCATTGGACCTAAAATGTCACCACTGACTCCAGCAGACCCTGTTTTCATCTCCAAATGCCACAGCACTTGAAAAGTCTCCATTCTCTATTCACACAGCTCAAGTAGATGAGGTAAATCTCCCCCATTTACTTGTGCCATGTCATCAAGACATTTTGACCAACACATGGCAATAATTCAGGGTGGCATAAATTTGCTTGTATTTCTATGTTTGTACCAAGAACCCATTTGGCTTGTCAGAAGAGACACCTATTCTGCCACTCAGCAAAAGCTGAAATGAGTTTGCTCTTCAATGACTAGGCAGAGCAGAAATAGCTCTGTTTGCTTAACTGATTTGTTGCTTGAGATCAACCAATAACTTTACTGGCAATACTGATCACGCAAATTTATCCAAGAACTTGGGTTCTATCTAAAAGCTGATTTCCAATTCTTATTTATATGTTACCAGTTGTCCAGTAGAACCTGCAGGCCTCAATACTTTCCTGTACTTGAGGACAGTGACTTCTGTGCACGAAGTCTCTGTCTGCTCATCAATGGTGCTAATCTCACCTCAACAAGTGTTCTGTTTCCAAAGGGCAGTGGACCTTGCTGTGGTTCCCTGTACAGTGCTGCACATCACACACGGCTGCGCTAGTTCAAGGAGTTAAGTGCTCATCACTTCTTCAGTGTCTTTAGCTACCGCTACTGCTTTTGATTCAAAAATGAACTAGATTTTTTCATGCACAACTAAGATTGGATTTAACTGACATTACCATTATTTAAATGCAGAGTTTAATGCAGTCTAACATTGACTAAGGACTCCAGTGATATAATGTGGTGCTTTATCTCAGAAATTTTATGGAACGGTGGCAGGAATGGACGGACAGTTTACCAGACACTGGTGACTTCAGTATGTTCCCAGAATATATGAGATATGTCAAAAGCAAATAATTTTGTATTTAAAATTTTTGTACTGATTTGAAAAAAATATCTTATTAAATATCTTTAAAAATAAAGCCAAAACCCAATTCTGTCTTCATTCAGAACATAAGGAACATTCATCCTGCTTAACTCTTTCATCAGACCACAAGGGCCTGATATGAAGGGGGGGGAGGGGAGATTAAGAGATATACCCTTTTCTCTAGTTCCCATCTCCTGACAAAACATGCTCTAAGCCAGGGAGGGAACACGTCCCATTTGGTGAGAGGGCACGGCAGGGTCTGGGGGGTACACAAAGAGGGAGTCCCTCAGGCAGCCAGTGGGGACAGATACTGCTCAGCATGAACCAACAGAGGAGTGCAGCTGAAGAAGGCAGAGGGGCAGCCAAGGAATCAGCCACAGAGGCTGCTGCTAAGGGCTTGTGTTGCCTGAAAAGGCAGAACTGGCTGCCCGGGATGAGAGATGCTGGCTCTCCTGATGTGGCTTCCCCACCTCACCCCAAAGACAAGCATTTCCTCCAAGCTGGTGAATTCCTGAACTGTCCATACTGAAAGGAATGCACTGAATACCTACTGTGCCAGAGAATTGTTATCCAAATCTCCCTTGGACTCCCTGAAGCCCTCAGCATCTCATTTTTACTGCATGAAGAAAAAACAAATAATGAGCTAAGTATTGCACTCGGCATCTAAAGCCATTTTCACTTTCTGAAATTTTTTATATCACACCATCTTCTTCATTCTACATCTCTTATTTTAGCATTTCCCCACCAGCCCACAGTAAGACAAGCAAGATTCAAAAACCAGTGAAAAACTCGAATCACAAGGATGCTGCTCTTGATCTTACCCACAAAAAACATGTCCCAGCTCTGGTCATACTCAGGCCTGGAGTTAGATCTCTAGCCACAGTACAACTCAGCCCACCTAGGCTCAAAAACTTTCAGCTCTTTGCTCTACAAAGCACTGAAGTTTGTTCCAAAACTTGATACCACATCTGACACCACCATTTATTTTACACACCAATAATAATGGCTGGCCCTGGGCATACCCACACATCCACACTCACACGCAGAGCACCAGCCTTGCAAAAATAAGTCTGAGGGCACTGTCTTGAACAGTTTATTCACAGGAAAATAATCTCCTTCCATATGTAGCATTCAAAATTTCACTTGAAACAACTCTAAGAATTCTTCAAAATACAGATGACACTTTAAAGACATATAAAACTTAAGACAAATGGCAAATAAAATAAGTATTTCCCAATACAAAAAACATATGCTGAACTTTGTATGTTCTTAAAAATCAGAGTCCACTTAAAAGTGAAGGTATTTATACTCTCCCCCAGAGCACTGCTAAAAGGAAAATATGGCATTGGAAACAAGAAGTACCACATGCTAATTAAATACCAAAGTTGTGATTCTGTATTATTATCACCTATATAGTCACTGGCAATGTCATTCAGTAACATCTTTTAGGCACTCTCAGATTCATATTTAGTGCAATAGTCTGTGACTTCCCTTAATAATTACAGCAGAGGAAAGAATAGTTTCCTAACAAAGAAACCTCCTGAAAATCTGAGCCAATTGGAGCTTTCAGCCATGTGTCATCCTGCCTGTTCTGTGCATAGTTTGGTATTTTAGAGCTGTGTCTGACTGACAGTGCAGGATTTTGAGAGGGGTGGCAGATAAAATGCAGAAGCGCCTTTGCTGTAAGGTGATGCTGTCTAGAAATTCAGCAGGCTGCCAGAGAACAGAACAGAGTAAGAAGGGAGGAAAACATCTGACTTCAGATACAAAAATGATGGGAGACACTGGGGACTTACATAGTTACACCATTATCAGACAGAAATAAAGCTGGCAGCACCCTGGGATTTAAAACTGGCAGCTTCACTCCTGATATGATTAAAAAAAAATGGATAGCTTTTAAAGGGAAGTTTCAGTGCAGATTTCATTTTCAGGAATGGCAAAAAGGTAAAATAAGTCTTAATAGCAGCTCAGGCTCAGAAACTATCTAAACACTTGGTGTTAGCATTATTGTTTTATTCTAAAAGCCCCAAGTCAAGTCTTTGGCACTGCCAAACACCTGTGAAAATGTTTGCCCAGACAGAAGAGACACTAATCTGTGAGTACTGCTGAGAAACACACTACACATGGGTGTTCCTGCCTGAATGAAGTTCAAAGCAAGACCTATCCTCAAGGCAGAGGAGCAGAAATGATGTGTGTGAAGCAGGTGGTGGAACAGGGCTGGTGTACACAGGATCCTACAAAACATCTTGTGGGGAGAAAAATTCATGACTTGGCTCACTGCTTATTATAGAGGAGAAAAGCCACTGGCCTGCAAGCTGGGCTTTCAAAGGAAAAAAGAAAAAGGAAACAAAAACCCACCCAAACAAAAAACCAACCAACCAAACAAAAAAAACCAAACAAACCCCATAGCTTAATCAACAGCATCAGCTCTTGGCTTGATCCTGAAGGAACAGGTTTCATTCAAAATGTTACCCAGTCACCCTGGGACAATAACTGTGGCAGGAGCACAGAAGTGGGAGAAAAATATCCCTGGAAACACTGCTTAATTTGAAAAATAAGTCAGTCATACCATGGGAAGGTTTATTAAGATATAAAAATAAACAGCTGATATGGATAAATGCTTGTAGACAACATATTAAGTTCATTGAGAACACAAAACATTATTTAAAAAAATATTTTAGGGAATCAAAAAGCTGATGTGGCAAAAGTGAAGAAGACTAAAGGGATATTTTTTAAGTACAAAGAGTTTGGGAGACACCATTTGTTTGCCATGAAGCCGCTTTTTTTTTCCCCCCCATTTTGTTTGTTCTGCTACAGCTAGAATCCAAATGCCATCCTCCCCAAAAAAATAGAAAATCTGCTAGAAAAATTGGAGAAGGAATCAGTTTAGATTAGTGAGAAGAGTATCTCTGGAGATGAAACAAAGCAGAGAAAATAACCACATCTTCAAAAGCAGAGCTCCCTACCCACTTCCTGGAACTAGAGGCGGGTGGAGAAGCAGAGGGATGCACCCTGCACCATCACAAGAACTCTCCTCACAGTGTCTGGAACAAATTCAATAGCTCTCCTGGAAAAAAATCCTCCCAGACAGCATTCTGCAAGATGCTACATGGATGCAGCTGGACCGTGGCAACAGCCATTGGGAGAGCTGGGGGCCCCAGCTCTGGAAGTAACTGGAGATTTTGAGGGTGAAAGGGCAGCCCCCCACTTCTGCCAGCCTTGGCTCTCAACACAGTCTAAGATCTACCAGGGACTTCTCCACAACAACAGCTTGGAGAACACTGTTATGTCTGCAAAAAGCCTTGCCACAGCAGCTTCTGCAGTGGAATTGCTACTGTCAGGAGTTTAAATCACTGTAGGTTTGGGGCTGCAGAATCACATACAAACCTTTTTAATTAACTGGAATAACCAGGAGAAATAAATGCTGGTAGAGACACAAAGACAATGCTGTCACTATTTTCTTAAGTGAAACCCCACCTGTTTGTATTGAGATTTTCAAGCAAAGACCTCTTCAAAGTCTCAGGAAAAAATAAAGGAAATACAAAAAATTAAGAGTCTTTCTGCTAATTGGTGAAGAAATTGGGATTTCCTCCATTTCCACCACCAGTGTCACTTGTTCCAGCACTCCAGGACCTGGGGATATGCTCTCCTCCACACCACCACCTGCCACCCTGCACACAGCTGGAGTGCAGCTGCAGCCATGCAGCAGACAAGACACCATGGCACACCCTGTCCCTTGCTGGGACACACCTGCATCTTTCCCCAGCTCATGCCACAGATTCTTCTGACATCTCAAGTTATTTCAGCTTGCTTGAGACAGACCAAAGCTCAGGAATCACTGGGTGAAAACACAAGCCTCCTCCCCTTCAGCTATGGCACCTCTCCAGACCACACTGCCCTCCCCCTAATTCCCAAATGGCAATTCCTCTACTTAGCTGCAGCAAAATAGTGTTCAGTACCTTTGCAATCCTCACCTTCTGAAAATAACAAATACCATGGTTTGTGTTCATATTGCAATTGTTTGTATTAATCCTAAATGTATTCTCTATATAATTTTATTTAAAAGCAGTAACACTATTCCTACCAACTTCAAAGACTTCTAGAAGTGGACCTTTTTAAGTGGACCTTTTTTTGCTTTCTTCAGGTTTGATTCATAAAGATGACCACAAAATCTTCCAGAAGTTCTGCTGTAATTAAAATAAAAATTTTATATAGATGTCCTGTGAGAGAACTGGAACTGCATATTGTTGCTCTTTGACAGCTGTCAAGCATCTTCCCAGGCAGATTTAATTTATTCACAGGCTTGTCAGAGACAAACCAATACAGGAAACATAAACATCCCATTAGATGTTTCAGCTAAAATCTTGAGCAAGTTCTCACTGCTAAATGATTTAGTTCAGCCACACACTTCAAACTTAAATATCAACATAGAAGAAGTAAACAGATACCAAATGATAATTCAGCTGAGGTACATCCTGGGTATTCCCTACCACACTCTACTGCCAAAATTGGGAGTATTCCTTGCTTGTATTGATGCCTTACAGCATCTGAGGAAGCAGATTGTCCTTGTTTGGAAAAATCCACCTGTTTTTGAGGAGCAAACAAAAAAATACATGAGATGCTGTCCTGAAGAACTAGGACTCCAACAAACACTGACTCTAAACTCAGGCATGAACATCTCTGTCCAAGCTTGTGTTTCTGTTGTGGTCTAGAGGCTGACACTCAGGTAGTTCGGACAGCTCTTCAGTCTTCATAGTCCCTCTTTTTTAAGTCAAGTCAGCAACTGTAAAATTTACTGGATGCACAGCAGAGGAAGTATGATTTTTCCATAAAATGGGTACAACACAAGCATTGTTAACACCAACATCTCCACAAATCAGACAAAGAGTCTTCACCTTTGGCAAAGGCAGACAAAAGCTCAGAGTTGATGGTCAGTGCAGAAGCTGTGGCTGCTTGGCTGAAGATGGACATCCTCTCCTCAGGAGTATGGTAGAACAAAACCTGTACAGTCTGTATGTTCCTCCTTCTCCAAAACACACAGTAATGATTTAGATGCATAGTTTTAAAGCCATTTTCATACAACATGACAGATAATCACGGATTTACATCCACCTACTGACTGAACATCTGTCATCTCAGTCTCTTGACAGTGAAACTCTTTTGGAGGACAATATCAGAAACAAAAGCATTCCAGAAAATTAATCATTTGGAAGGAGTTTTCACTGATAAGTAAGTGATATACATCACATTTTTATATATCCCTGATACTTTCAGTTGAAAGTTTCATGGTTTTCCCACTATTAAATAGCTTCACAGAAATTCAATTAACTGTTTGCAACAGTCCATTACCCTCAGTTAGAAGCTTTTGCCTTGATGAGGTTTCTGGGCTCCTTTAAACAGTAAACAGTTATGCTGCACTTAAAAAATAAAAATGTCATACAAAAAATAAAAATTTTTCAAATCTTGAAAATAGTGATTGTTCTTTGTATTTTCCATTCAGCTTTCACGTCAAATTAACCACAAAGTTCTTGTCTATAAGCTTCTTCAAAAATTTCTGTTCAGCGGTGATATTGTGGTATTCATTCTAAAGAGGGGTAAGAGAGTAATAAAACTCATTATAAAATCAAATTGTAACCAGTAGCATCACTTGGCTGTTCCTTTCTATTACCTGTGATACTTTGAAGATGCTAAGAACAGAAAAGGTCTAGGGAAAAGACTTCTTAACAAAGGCTTAGCACAGCCTCCCAAGAAACATAGGATGCTCAAAACTAGACTAGGTATTTCCATAAGGACACAACCAAAAAGGATGATCCTTTGGTGACAAGAACAGGTGAAATGTGGTCTGACAGAAATCCTTTCATCCTTAACTTTCCCAACTCCTTGCCCTGCTTATTCAGAACAACAGCTATGTAAGAACATTTACAGAACAAGCAGTCAGAAAACGAGTAATCCTCACAGCTCAGTGCAGGATCTTGAAAAGCACATCAGGCACTTGAGGTTCAGATGCCTCCTGCCAATTAGCTTCAGCAAGCCCAAAGCAACCCATCTCCTGTGCTGTATCCAGGTTCTGGATACACAGAAGACCACTAGGGTTAGTGCAGGGCAGCGCAAGGAAGTACATTTACTTAGAGACACTGAATCACGTAAATTAAAAGGAATATAATATGTATACTGCATAAAAGTTTATACAGATGTAGTATAGTATTTGCAACTTATTGCCACTAAAGAACAAAAAGGAACATTTTTGTTTATTAGTTTGTTTTTTAAAGTTTCAGCACTTTAGGCAACTTACAGATGTCTATTCAACTAATGATCAACCTTACTCAAACTTAGTATATGTCGAAAAAAAGCACCTGCAGAGAGGAGCCTCTAAAGGAAGGCAAGTTCAGTGTCAGAGGAAAATTATCTCAGAATAGGAGGCATCTAGGAGTTCTAAGAAAAACATGAAAGGCTCCTAAGGGCATTGTCTCTACCCTTCCTCTTCAGTAAATGGAAGAGGAGGAAAATGGTACCCATATGCTCTGGGCAAACAGAAAGGAAAACTTCACACTGCAGTGAAGGGCTAAGACAGGGTTGCTTGAAATACAGAGATGAAGACAACTGAATATAAGAGCAGAGACATAAAAGAAAACAGAGGCATGGCCTTAGAAAAGCAGCAGGGAAGAAAAGGCATTCCTGATGTTTTCCAGCCTCCTGTTGATCCCTCTCCTGCTGAGTTGTGGCTTTCCCCTCCTAGATGCAGTTCCTTCTCTTCCTACCCTCCTCCAAGAGCTGCTTTTCTTTTTGACTTTCAGTTTCCAATATTCAGTTCTTTTGCTATGCAAGACCTATACAAGTTCACAGGTCGTAACTCCTTCCATTCCCTTTTGCTCTTCTAAGGAGTTTGACATCTATGACATACAGTACAAACAGGTGCCAAGAAAAAAGAGAACACGAACAGAAACAATGCTCATGTGCTGACAGTGCTAACTAAGACATCTCTAGGACAAGAGCTGTGCAGCCTAAGGAAAACAACAGCAAAGCAGAACACAACACACAAATGGACAGCTCATGCAGACACTGGAGAATATGGTACAGCACAAGGGACACAAAGATCAGTATCTACGTTTTTCAGAAACAACAGCAGACAGGAAGAGATTCAAGCAATGTTAACAAGCAGCTGAACCAGGAGAAGGTGGGAGGCCCTTCTGACCTGCAGTCCACACCTCTATCCATACCAAATTGCCTTCCTCAGTTACCAGCTCTATTCCTCTCAGCACAAACAAGTGTTAGTTACCTGCATCATCTGAGACATGGTCTCATTGCCATAGTAGTGCAAAGAGCTATTTCTGTCAGTGAAGTCATACTTGAAGCCTGCCAGGTGGACTTCATGGCATATGTGAAATGCCAGTGTAATGGCAATTAGCCCTGTTGTTGGATGCTTGGGTTTCTGCAAAAACACAAAGAGAACACACATGTAAATACCTGGCAGCCTGATGGGAACAGTGAACTTAAGAATAGAGACAAGGGCAATCAGGTAGTCTGGGTCTTCTACAGATGTTTGGTTTCACAGGTTGATCCCCTCCTGCCTCTAAAGAAATAAGGTCTCCCATGACCAGGGTGCCTGTCATGTCAGCCTTCCCTGGAATTCCTTGGTTTCTAGTAAGGGTTGAGTCCACAGTGTAGCCCTTCCCTCCACAGAGGCATCAGGAGGGTCTCCCCATTGCTCTGCTCAGCTACTTCCATAAAACTGGGCCAGCTTCACTACATTGGAAAACAATTTACAACCCCAAAAAATTTGATTTAATTATGAGATATGTTCAGAAGTTGCTAGATGATGGAGACCCACATGAACAGAACATGATATGCCCAAATTTTCATAGCAACAAACAAAAAAAAGCATGAAGGTTATGGCTACACAAATTTGACTGAATTTGCATTTCTTCAAAGCAGGGAAATTCCAGAACTTTGCTTTAGACCTTTCCCCACTATCCCCATTAGAAAAAACAAAATTGTAAATAAAATTCTTTCTCCCTACAATAAATTCAGAAGTAAATGCAATGTGAAATGAAGAGCATGTCATAAACAAGTTTCAATTGTGCAAAATTAAGAGCACAACTAACCAAAAGGTAGCATTTCTCACAAAATCACAGAAGGACTCCATGCAACCATCTGCCCTGTCTTGTGTCAGATACATGACTTCTTTAGCAGCAGCAGAAGCTAATATGATCAGGGGAAGTAAATGAGGCAAGTTTTTTTAGAGAGCTCATTCATTCGACCGAGATGAAGCTAAGGTGAAAAAGTGTCCCCAGAAATGGACAAAACTTTCAGGCAACAATACCCTTCTTAGCTAAAGAGATTTTTCTCAGAGACCAAATGAGCTATTATATGCTCTCAGGAGCTGCAGTCAAACCTCAAACTGAGCACAAAATCATGGGCTTTTTTTGAACTCTGACCCCAAGGCTCTGAACTCAACCCCAAGTTTGTCTCTGAAAAAGAAGCAGACAAACCAGTACTAGACAACTCTGTGCATAGAAAAGGCAGATGCACTCAATGTATTTCTTTGTGACAACACTTCATATGACAACACAAAAAATCCCCAGGAAGAAGTTAATATTCTCAGCTCTTTAAAGCCCAACTGAAGTCACAGAAATGAACTACTGCCTTTTACGGAAAATTTTTTGGTACCTTTATGCAACTCTTGTATTCCAGAAATAGTATCTGCTTAAAATGTGCACTATGCCCAGGTCTCCTGCCAGTTAGCAAAATAACTTTATGCCCTAGAGGCACAACATCATAAACTTAGTGGTGACTCTGTTGCAACATTCATACTAAACAGGACCCCAAAACTATGGCAGGAATGCTACATGTCAGGATTAGTGCTATTTGGAAATATCAGGAATACCACAGGTTGTAACTAGCTCAGTTCACCTGCAGCTATCGTAAAATTCACCTAAAAAAATTTAAAAGCAACTACTTTTAAAATGTACCACCATGCAATATCCAGATATCCTTTGCCTGTAATTAAATATTTTTAGCCTACTTAATGGGAATAGGCACAGCCCTGGAATGACTCCACTACACTTTCTGAGTTTAGTGGTGCTGGGGCAACACATCCAATTTTACTCCTGGCTCTACTAACAATCAGAAATGCTTGCTGACTATGCACTAATGTGCTCAGTGGGAATGTGAGACTGGTTTAATGGAACAGGCAGGGACAGCAGGGAAAGCAACAGTGGTTGCTGGCATCTCCTGCAGGCAGAGGGGGCTGAAGCACAGGACAGCGAAGGCAGCACCAGGGACAAGCAATGGTACAGAGAGCCCCAGTGTGAGACCTTCCTGCCCACGGAGCCCTGGTGTGACCTGCAGCTTAACCAAGCTGTGCCAGGGCCACTGCAGATTTGCAGGCTCCCAGCCACGGCCAACCTCCAAGATGGGAGGAAAAGGGAGGAAGAGCATGGTTGAGATTGATCATTGCTGCACAGGGATGAGGAACTGCAAAGCCCCTGGCATGCAATAAGTAGGATATATATGGAGGTAGCAAAAGGGGACTCTAGGCATGGTGGCACTAACCAAGCTCTGTGCAGGAGCACTCAAAGGCAGGAGAGGAGCAAAGGGTGACCAAGGGGTCTGTGTCTCCATACACCAGCTGACACCATGCACATCTCTCTGACTCACTGACAGCAGAGCTTTTAACATCCACTCCCACTGAGAGGGGAGCCCCAGAAGAGTCAGGAGGGACTTTTGGACTCATGGAGGCCATGTGTGTTCTGTGGCCATTTAGGAGATTAGTCAGGCATCCAATTACTACGCTGCTTTCTTGCCACCCTTGGCTGAAAATCTGAAATGCCAGAGGCCCAAGCAAGCACATACCAAAATGGCTATTCCAGTTTGAGAGTTAAGAAGGGAGAAAAAAAACCACTATTAAGCTCAGAAAACAAAGAAATTTTAGAAAGAGGTATAGAACCTACCCCCCCCACCACCCCCTCAAATATTAGAAGGAGTAAACCAGAAAAAAAATTGTGGCAGATAATCCAGAGTGACAGCCTGTTGACATTTCCACACGTGTCACTTGGGTGGTGAAGTGGGGATGCAATCCCAGGTAACTGTCTCTGTGCAAAACAGCATATGGTTGATCCTAACTGCACAAAGGAAGTCCCATGCTTGAAGCTTTACCTTTCATCAAAAACATTTTTCTGTCAAGAACTGAAAATTAAAATGTGTTTTTATGTCCAAATTGCTGGTTAGCTCATTACAATGCCTGGCATCAAATCAGTAAATACAATCATGCTGCCAGACGTTCATCATTAGCAAAGGGCTGGAGTATCTTCTGTGTTCCCTAGTCCCTCCTCAGCCCCAGGAGTATGAAATTGCAGAGAGTTAGAATTACCAGTGTGCTGGGGTTTGAAGGGGAGGCTTTGTTTGTTGTGGGGTTATTTTTGGTGTTTTGGTTTTTGGTGGAGGTTTCATTGTTTGTTCGAGGTTTTTTTGTCTGCTTGTATTTTTGTGTGCCTTGGGTTTGTTTGTTTTTGTTTGTTTTGTTTTTTTAAGAAAAACACCCAATATTCAGTAGTTCCAGGCTCTCTATTATTTTTAGAAGCTCTTTGGATCTGTCACGCTGCATTACCTGCCTGTCTTCCCCAGTTTTTTGAAAGGCATTTTGTCTGTCTAGAAAGCAGCCTCATCTCATACCAATTACAGAACCCATAAAAAGGTACTTTTTGGCACACAAGGCTAGACACTCTTTCTGGGTTCCATTTTCCCATCTTTTTAAACCACCATCTAAATGGCAAACTACTTTAATGCAAACCTAAAATGTTTTCTACATTACAGTCTACTGTAATAAAGATATAATTGCCTCTAAATACACATTTGGTTGCACAAAAACTAGAAGAGACAAAAGGAAAAAGTGTACCTCCTTCTTAGGAAACCTTGTTGGGAAATGAAGCCATTCATAAGCAGTTTTCCTGGTGATGCTAGGATCAAGAATCCTGATTTGATTCGATTTGTAGATCATATTCAGAGCTGGTTTCTTCCAAAAGCCCTTCGCACTCTGTGACAGGCAAATAAATACACATTTTTAACAACTGAAAACAGTTGAACTTAGTTTTGCAGCGACTCTAACCACTGTAAATTCCTAGGGCATGAGGTTAAAGAACAAGAAGAGTGCTTAATCTCCCTAAGTTCAAAACCATCTGCTCCTGCAACAGGAAACTCACTGCTGCAGCTGTGGCCAGCTAGCTGGGAAACAGCTTGGCAGAACGGTCCCTGATGGACAACATGTACCAACAATATGCCCTGGAGGCCAGAAATGCTCACAGTGTGCTGGCCACGTCAGTAAGAGCATAGACAACAGGCAAACAGAAGTTGCTATCATTCTCAACTACTCTGCACTGTGCCCTTTCTGCAGTCCCACAAATGCTGTGTTGGGCTCCCCTCTGTGCAGGAGAGTGTCAAACAGCAGAAGGTCACTAGAACAGCCAAGGGACAAGAGCTCACAGCAAAAAAAAAGGGTCTGAGCAGGCTGGGTTTGTTCAGCCCATCTTCAGCTATCTGGAAGGGGTTAACAAAGATGAGACCACACTCTTCTCAGAGGTACACAGTGAAAGGACAAGGAGAAATTCTCTCCTTCAAGTGTGCTGAAGCACTGAAGCAGAGTTTGTAGAAATATCCTTGGAAATACTCAAAATTTACACAGACAATGCCCTGAGAACCCAGTATGGCTTTGAACCCGGCCCTTAATGAAAAATACTCAAGAAGATTTTGGACTTAAGACCTCCTGAGAGAGGTCACTTTCAACATTATTCTGCAATTCCTGCAAGTGCACAGGGTAAAATAACGTGGGAAATGTCTGGAGCATGTATGTTAAAATACACTAGGGAGAGGATAAAAATACATTTCCCAAAGGTAAACTGCTTTGTGGTGAGGAACTGATCAAATATGTGCGTTGTGTATTAGAAAGACGACAAAGCATTTATGGAAGAGGGATATTAAATAAACTGACAACAAGGAGATCCAGAGCTCCTCTCAGCTGGGAGAACTACGGTAGAAAGCAAATGTGTATTTCACAGAAGAGATGTGTGGCAAGACGAGCCAAGCACATGAATAACTGAACTCACTATTTTCTGACCACCAAGTATCTCCCAAAGCCACTTCAAATCCCGTGGTTTGAAGACGATGAGAACAACAGTGGTATTCGGGTCGTAGTGGATAGGATCTGAGAAGATAGACTCTGGGTAAGAAAGGCGGAAAGTCGTCCTCCTCCCAACATCCTCTTCGTACCCTATCACAGGGCCATTATTCATTCTGCAGAGGAGAGAGGCACAGAAACATCAGTGACTGCCCCAACCGTGTTTCTACTGTGCAGTGGCTGCCACACGTGTTATTAGTCTGCAGGACAGACACTGTGTCTGGGTACAGGAAAGTTCAGCAGCCCAGCATTTATGTATCACATTACACAGCAGAGGAGCAATTATGAAGTGCACTCACCCTCTACACCCAGAGGGATCAAGCACAGACAGGAACGTGGCCAAGGTGGTTTAGAATACAGTCACACAATGGCTTATCGCGTGTCACTTGAGCAGAAAGCAAACCTTCTGATTTGGCTCCAAGACACACACATAGAGAAGGGCAGAGAGTGTACCCGGCCTTGGAGAATTGCCCATTGCTCTGTGTATACAAAATGAAAAGGAGATAGCATTTACCTTATTATGACATCATATGAGTCAATTTTCTCCCCTAATGTCTTATTTCGAAGCACTCCTCCATTGCCGACCACAATGCACCTTCGACAGGGAATGCTGTGGAACAAAGAGAAGCTTGAATATTCATGACTTCCCTGGCTTCATATTATTAATGATACTTCTGCATGTTAACTGGCTTATTTTCTAAGTGAGGTCCTGTATCTTTTGCAGCCCTTGGCCCATACAAACAGATTCAATCCTGTATCATGTACCATGGCTGCTTAAAAAAAAAAAAAAAAGAAAAGAAAAAAAAAAAAGGCACAATTTCAGGGACTGACAAAGTCAGTAATTGGCTTCTCTCTCGTGAGACTGTTTTTACATATCTCTTTTTTCTAGAGGTCTGCTGTTTCAGATCCTCTAACCAGTTCATGATATGGGTGCCATTTGATAAATTATCTACCACAGTCCTTCAAACTTGTCCTAGTCTGGAAAAGCTAACTCAATATTAAGGTGCTTTTGCACCTTAATACACATCTCCAACACAAGCTAAAGCAGCAAAATTTATGTTCATGATTCACCCTACAGGCCTATGAATCGTATATGTGAAAAATCTTAGCCCAATGATACATGACAGTTTTTCAAACTAATATGGTGTGGACTTTTCTCCCTCTACTTAAAAGGTGCTGTCAAAACACATTTAAACAACTGATGTGCATGCTGTTAAAATGTAACAAGATGGATTTCTTGATTAAAGGTTGCATTCTCTTATGACCAGATTCAAATTAGACAGCACTCCTAGGCATATAAAATACTATATGCTAAAAAATGAGATTCTACACCACATCAAATCAGAAGAGGAATTTCGAATTTACAATACATTCAGAGATAAAAAGCAAGCAAAATAGGTATTATGGAGATGTTAAACTTATGAAAGTAAATTCTAAGGGTAAGATTTTCAAAGTTATCATAGTTTTTTTCAGTGCATATTTAACTTTTACTGTCTTGTTTTAATGCTAGCAAAACGTGTTAAAAAAAGGGGGGAGCTCACAGGCTTCCTGGTTCTTTTACTCAATATTTTTTGCCTTTTTAGGGAAGATTTAAATCAAAAATGTAAGACTGTAAACTCCTTTCAGAATAAGCACACCATTTTTTTGTTGTTGTAAAAATGCCTCTTTGTTTAGAGCAAAAGCCATTCAATTTGGTTGCAGCAGGAACAATGAGAAAATATGAGTCACCTCACAGTAACATCCTACTTCTCTGGTTTTCTTCAAGTAAGAAAAAGGCTCTATGCCACTTCTTGCTCTAGGTTCAGGACACCAAAATTGTGTCCCAAAAACCACTGTAGCTTACACTGAATTCCCAGCATGGGACTTCATGCAGACTAATTAACTTCTTTCTCCTCAAACAGTCCAACCTGTTTTTTCAGCTCAGTTATTATTCAACATCAATGAAAACAGCCAGCTGGCTCCAGCCAAGACTGAGCAACATCTCAATGTGCAAAGCAGTTCCCTGAATTTCCTACATTATTAACAACATCTGCAGAGATAGTTGCCTTTAAATAGATATACTTGTATAAGCAAACATACACACAAATATATACATATATATGTATGTAAAACCAGTACTCCAAATGCAGCTTTCAGGGTTGGGTCACATGAAAAAAGTTGGCATATCTTTCTCTACTGTTTCCTGAACAGCTTAGTAGAAGGCAAGCATTCATTAAAAGACTTCCAGCTAATACCATAACTCATGTGACTTGGTATCTTGAAAATCTGAGGGGTGAAAACCTGTTATACCCCCCTGTCCACAGTACACTCATTCCCTCTACACCCCTAAATCCCTTCCCCCTCTACTCCTTTTGCCCATTCATTTTCCATTTCTTTTTCTATCTAGTTTGAAAGTATCTTAAGAAAGCAGGCTAATGAACATATGCCTCTTATAATTTACAGCAGGAGTAAGAAAGTAAAGTTTCCCTTTTCCTGAATTACACCTTGCTGCTTACAGCTATAGCTTAGAGCTCAAAGTAAGGATGGAAAAGGGAAAACTGGATGAAAAAAATGTGATCAGTAAGTGATGAAGGTGGAATGAGGGAGAGGGGCAAAAAGCACAAGATTAGCATATGGTTGTATCATGTGTCCTGGCACTTACTTTGAGGAGGCGCTGCTTTTTCTGTTCCTTGTAGATGAGTTTAAAGTAATTCCTTATTACATACCTTTCAACTTTTGGAAGAGGTGATTTAAGATACTTGTTCAGTAAATTAATCTCTAGCAATTGAAATAATGCCTTCCACTCTGGTATACAATTTAGAGGTCTTTGCTTTCTCCTCTCTGTAGTCATGATGCAGCAGGACACACTCAGGGCAGGGAGGGAAAAATAAAATGAGACTTCAGAGCTGAGCAACTGAAGTTTGCTCAGCTACAGAAGTTGTGTAGCTGTTCTCAAGTCAAATTCAAGATTTTTTCTTACTGATGAACGCAGACTAGATTTTGTTTATGACTAAGAGTTGACGAGTACTACTTGGACAGAAAACAGTGAAATCTGAAGTTTGATTAAGTTTTTGAATTACAGTACCCTTCATAACATGCATACTCAAAACCAAACTTATCAGTTGCCATCAAACACCTAATAAAGAATGTAAAATTAGTATTTGAACATTTGAAATGGGTAAAGCCAACAAGCAGATCAAATATGCCTGAATAAGTGTACACGAGTACAGTCAAACAAATTAAACTGTAGTACTGAGCCCACTAACAACAATAAGCAGGGAGGGAAACTATTTATGTTAAAAACCAGACCATAGTATCATAGAAAACGAACACATGACATAGAGATAAATATGTAGCAAGGCTGAACTGCATTTAAAGATTCTTAAGTTAAATAAACTGATCTGTACTTACAGCAGATAAGAGGTCAACACACCAATTTTCAGCATACTGTTACTCCCAGATACTTTAACAACCTCACTTCTTAAAAGTTTCCTTTTCATAATGTTTTCAAACTGAACAACCCCAAACACTCACCCTCCTTTCTCCAAGTCAATATACAGACAAGAAGAGAAATTAGTTTAGATATCCTTAAACGACATTGGCTGTGTTACAAGTAAAATATAACAGACTGCAATGTCTGGACATTCAGCTTACAATCTAGTAGCACAATATTTGTGACAGTGAAAACTATTAAGACCTTGGCTGTACCAATAGCTGTAGTAAAGGTCTGAGTGACAAACGGATTGCCTTTATATGTCAGAGATCTACTAAGAATATAAACAGATCCCAAAGCAAACACCATTGTAACTGATCTCCAATGTCTGCAGGCAGTAGTCACTCAAACCATTGCCCCATTCAGGTGGTGCATAAGAGCCTCAATCTCAAGGCCAGGCCTCAGCTTATGTATTTTGTTTATATGGTGAAATGCTAAAAGAAACATTTTCCTAGTCTATAGAAGAAAAATACTGCTAAATGGAAATGTAGCCTCTAAAGGTCAAAAGGTTTGCATCCTCCACATTCCACTGAAATACTGTTTCAGTGGAAAAAGAAAAGAAGATCTTAGACTCCACTCCTTTAACACATCCCTGTAGTCACTTCAGGAATGCAAATTATTTCCTTCGAGGTTATTTGGTGAAAAGAGGATGCAGATGTCACATTTTGTTGACTTAGGATTGTGTAAATGCATTTGTAAGAACTGTTGAGCTCAGAGTCCTTAGAGTACTCAGCAAAGAACTGAAGTCACAATTGAACTGAAGCCAGTGACATTGTTAATTTCCAAACTCTTTGGGAGAGCTATACCTTTACACAGTGAGAATTTGACCTTAGTTTGGAAAATGACACTGTTTGAAAAAAAAAAACCTTTGTAGCTCCCTCTGTACAGATTAAGCTAAGTTGTAAACAAATACAGCTTTACAAGCACCACAGACTTCATGCTTATCTAGCTAATATTTGTCTGTCCTAAAAAACATTTACAGGGAAATCTGGTTTGTGTTCTGCCAAGAAGGCTGAATTGGAAAACAGCATTACAGAGCTGCCTAATAATTCTGTATTACTGGAGAACATTGTTAGGATTAATTCCTAAAGAGTTTCACTTTTAAAAGCCACTATATCTCAGTGAAATACATGTATTAAAACTCTTCCCGACTACAGTGATTCATGCCCTAAGAGTGCTGTACACAAAATCTGATGGATCTAGAAATAATATATTGCATGAAGTCATTGCCTGCTTAATCTGCTCATGTTGCTGCCTATTAAATAGTAATAGGCCTCATTTTGCTTCAGTACCACTGAAGTATGTTACTTTTAATAAAATGAAACATACTTCTCAGAACTATTAACCATATCTACATCTCAGAGGATCTACATTTAAAGGATGAATACCAATTTCCTCACTTTTCATCAAAGTATTCATCATTGGTATTCAAAGGACAGGCATTTTCACTTAAAAAGTACAAGCATCTCTGCTTTACACAGCACAAACAATTACAGTCCTGAACATATGGATTCAGGGAATTTCTAATACAACATGTGGCACTCCCCTTCAAACTCCAGACAAAATAGCAGGTTCTGTCAGCCAATTCTCTATAAATTGACCCCATCATCACACTCCTGAGAGAAAATACAAGAGGAAATTACTTTTTTCCTTCCTTTTTGTAAGAGTAAACCTGAACATCCTAGAAACAGACTAAACACAGAGAAAGGAAGGAAAACAGTAGGGAAAAAAAAAACCAAAACTCTGTATTAAAACAAATTCTTAGATTTGAACATATTCCACCCAAGTTTAATTAAACTGTGATCCTGAGATTTGGCCTCAAGTAGTAATCTTGTATGATATCTGTAATTAAAAAAAAACAACAAGTACAGCCAAGATCAAAATAGCGTTATTTGCATTCAACTCTATTAAGAAATCTGTATATTAACATCACATCTGGCAGGCTGTCAGCCCATTTGCTAGACTTCAAATCTAAGGAGTCCATCTGCACCACTCTGTAAACACAGGACTTCAGTCTACTTGCCAACCCTACTGGCAAAAAATCCCAACAAAAGCCAAGCAAAAAACAAGACACACAAACACAAAGGCCCTCCAAAACAAAAAAAAAAAAAAAAAACCTTCTGGCAGATGTGGCCTCCAACAAGAGATTTAATCTAATTAAAGATTTAATCTAATTTAATCTATCTAATCCATGGGAAGCAAGTTATCTAAGGCATGCTCCCTTCTGTGCCACGCCCTTGTTACTCCCAAAAGGACAGACGGCCTTTCCTGTCTTCCTAGGTCTCCCTCATTCACAAGAAAAAGGAAACTGAGCATATGTAGAAACAAGGGTGCACAGCAGCCAGCAGATCAGAGGCACAGGGATATGCCCAAGATTTGTTCTGCTTACAAGCAGACATTGGTTTGCACTTGCTTATCTCAAACATTCTCCATCTTACACTGAATTTTCAAGAGGAGGTCACATTCAATCTAAGTATGAAAAGACTCTACAGGAAGATGGGACTGCATTCAGTTGGTGAATTTCTAACACACTTATAAAAGGAAATCTCTAAGTTAAAGCTCCCTCACGGAATAATAATTTATATATTTTAATAATAATAATTTTTCTTGCATGCTGGTGCTACTGAAGTGTAAAACCAAGCCTACTTAAACCTTGGAATCAGCTACACACTGCTTAGACTCTGTAAGTCTGCTCTGTGTCTTGACTAATTTGAGCAATTTCAGGATAACCCCAAAGACATTCCTACTCAGGTAAGTACTAAATATTAAAATTGCAACTAACAGAAACAGTAGCAAATAAACCATCTCACCTGTCTTCTTCACTGGAAAGGCCACAGTTCTGCAGTCTTGAAAGGGCTAAACGAAAAAATTGCTCTAAAAAGCAAATATAAACACGATTAATAAAAACACTCAGTATTTGCAATACAAAAATAAGCATGCCACCCTGACCACCATGTTTTTAAACACAGTAGTGCACTGTGCATAAAACATCAAAGTAAGAACACTTGGAACTTAGTGCCACAGATCAACCAACGATGCCAAATAAGTTGTCTTATCACAGCTCCACTCTGAGTTTTTTCTGCCTCAAAATACAAAATAGCATGATATTTGTATTTAAAAAAAAAAAATCATAGTTACAGTAAATAAGAACTGGAAGAATTTCCAAGATCCACATCCTAACTCACTTTGGTTTTTCTTCTACCGACCTTCAGCTGACTCAAGAGGGTTCATACAGCCAGGGACAGTAACAGCATTACATGTCTTTGGAGACGACATCAATCAATGTGGCAAAGCTGGACAGAGGCACCTTCCCAGCCCACCCCTGCTGGGCAGGCTCCTGCTGGACACTTAATTTGCCTCAGAGGAGAAATCAACTCATTCCTAAATGTAGTTTTTCTCACTGTAACCCCAAAACCGCAGGAAAATGCAGCATCTCTGTTACCACTGATGGAGAGCAAATCAAAATTCTAAAGCCCAGATTAAGAAGGTGCACTGTTAGTGTTAGAAACTCTGAAATTTGAGACTTTACAACCCCTTCCATATAGGTGGCTAAGGCTCTTAGGGTGTCAGCCCTATTTACTCTGGCCTGACCAACATGGGCAGCAGGAATGTGCCAGCAAACCTTTCCACAGGTGCAGCTGCCAGGCAGTGTCATCAATTCCCCCCTGTTGCCCCTTCCATGGCAGGAGCAGCCAGCTCAGTGTCATGGCTTAGCCCCACATGGCAATTAAGTGCCACACAGACACTCAATCTCCACCATTTGACAGGTAGGAGAATCAGAAAAAGGTAAGATTTGTATGGAAAAGGAAAGAGGAAGGGGAGTAAAATCCAAGAAAAACAAGTGATGCAGAATACAATTGCTCACCACCTACTGACCGACACCAGTTCCTAGGCAGCAACCAGGCACTCCTGGACAGTTTAAGTGCTACCATGTTATATGGCATGGAATAGCTGTTTTCCAGCTGGGGTCAATTGTCCTGGCAATCCTTCCCTCAGCTTCTTGTGCACCTGCTCACTGGCAGAGCATGGGAAACTGAGAAGTCCCTGACTTCAAGTAAGCACTACTTAGCAACAATTAAAACATCCATGTGTTGTCAATATTATTCTCGTGCTGAATCCCAAACACAGCACTGTACAACCTACTAAGATGAAAATTAACTCTATTCCAGTCAAAACCAGGACAGTAAAAGGAAAATTTCACTGATGTAACAGCCTAAACCTAAGGACTTCTGCCTCAGTAGGACTCTGGATTCCAACCAGCTTAGGTGTGCTGATTGAAGCCCATCACACTGACTCACTATTTCCCCTAGCAAAGGATAGCTGAGTATCTTTAGCACTCCAGCCCACACACAAACAGAAGGAAGCTGAATAAGATCCACTCTTCCTCGCTCACACCTTTTTGGAACTTCTCTGCTAAGAGGGGCAACCCCAACCCAGTGTTTTACTTGCTAAAAACAGGAAGGTGTCAGGTCAGAGGGACTGAACAAAACCATTAAGACACTGCTAGACACCCCAAAAGGACTGGCATCAGTGCACAGGAAAGATCAAGGCCACAGATCCAGGTGGCTTTACAAACCATTTAGATATTTCTGATTAAAAATAAGGTACATGGGAAATACAAACCTGCTCTCTTTATTCCATAAGGTAGTTCAAACTTATTGCTCCCTTGGAACGCTGCCACTCTGATAAAATCATTAGCGCACAGGAATGGGTATATTTTGTCAACACTGATGAAGGAAAAAAGGAAGAAGTTTCAAAATCGCATTATGCACCTGCATAAGCCAGTAAGTCATGCAAGCGCTTTGTAAAAAGCTCTCTTTATCCTACTATTACCATTTTTACCACATTATCACCCATTTTTAAAAGAAAAAAAATCCTTGAACACAGGGAAAGCAAACAGATGACAGAAAAGGGCAAGATCTTGTAACAGAAATATAGGCAAAGAGTGAGATAAGATTTGTCTATTGTACAATTTATACAGACTCATTAAAATTGTGTGACTGAAAGCTTACACCACGAGACCACATATTTAAGAGAATACGTAACCCAAGAAGACACTGAATAATTTCAGGTTTGAAAAGTTCATACTAGAGGGTAGCAAGGAAAATTAAGAGTTATTATTGTAGATGGCAATTTAATAAATAAGAACAGGGTTTCAAGCAAGGTGTTTTAACTTGAAAATACAATAGCCTGATTTGAGCTGCACTCCTATTCTAAACAAGTAACACTGTAAGACTGTGTTGACATTAGTAACTTGTTTGGGGCAACAGGGGCGTACCCATGCAGCAAAAGAGTATGAAGTTTTCATGTCCACATTACATGCATCGTGGGTATTTTATATTCTGGACTAAATCTAGAAGGGTCCTAGCCCTTAGCAGCTGCAGGGCATGGGCTGTGCTCCTGCAGTGCATCTTCTGGCTTAAGCAGATGTCTGAAAGGATCCCAATGCATTCACACCAGGGCCACCCTGGGATGAGAAGCATGGTGTGTGGCAATCACAAGGAGGTTTGCCTCAAAAGCACATTCTTCCTGCAAACTAGAACATGATGGCATTATACCTGGTAAGTGTCAAGCTAAAAAGAATGGGTCACTTCTTCTGTCAAAAGACAGGAACCACAGAAAAGGGTCTCTCACGGGAGGACTCTTACTGTCTTAGTGCCAAGTTCACCCAAATGAGTGAACAGCAGACACAAACATGTCACGTGCTACCATGCCCTTGGCTTCACCTTTGAATTAACTAAGCACACACTCAGTGTACTGGTTGACTTGGTAATGATCCTGCATATTAGGTCTTAGATTAAAATACTATCACAGAAGTATACAGTCATTAGAAAACCTAATGTTAATCATAAAAAACACCAGTCAGCACATGACCTGTTTGTCCATTAAGAATATTAATAGCTGTTAAGAAAAACTGCTCTTTCAGTTTCCCAAATCAACTATCTCATTCTTTAAGCTCTATGTATTCAGAAGACACTGATGGTAAAAAGGGAAAAAACCCCAAAACACTACAACTCACATACCAAGAAATGGGCCATAGCTTAACTAAGCTAGCTAAGACCAGCTAGCTTTGAGACATGATGCACTAAAACACCCATATTAAATTTATTAACCTGCTTTGCTGTTCAGAAACAGCTGGTAAGCTTAGACATAAGAAATAACTGACCTACTGAGAAAAGGTTCTTAATTCTAGCCTTTCGAGCTCTGGTTCCTTTCCAATAAATTATTCTGCAAGGTTAGAAATCTTTTCAACCTCCCCAGGCTATTACCAAAGTGCACAAAACAAATCTTCAGCTCATGCAAACTGCCTCTATAAAAAAGTTACAGAAATGTGTGAGACTGTCCTAGCTGTGCACGTACCTTCTTCTTGCTGTGTACCTCTGAGTCCATTCCTGCCCCTTTGCTGAACACTAGAGCTACCCTGCTGCACCCAACACACAGCCTGAGCACAATCCATGGGCAAGGGAATTAGGACCACCTCACCAGACCAGGAGCTAACTAAAACTCAAAGACTACAAGTCTGCTTTGGGTGGCACAAAGTTTACAGGCTTCTATGTGCTTTAAAAGCCACAACAGCACTAAAATTATAGCCACATTTTCTTATATACAAAAAGCACCAGGGTAAAAAAAAAAGCCACAGTATCTTTGTGCAGAGGTTTAAGACTCCTTCAGCCAGTTCTTGGTCTAATCTTTCCAAGCTTTCTCATGGCACTACTCAATGTTTGCTCCAAAATGTGTAAATAGCCCAGTTCTTCCTCAATCAGCAGTCATTCCTTCCCTTCCTCAATTCTCACAGAAGACTCACCCCAGTAAAGATTCAAATGCCGGTTTCAGGAGACAAGTGTCCAATGCATTCCTCCTCTCTACAGCCGTAGGTGGCAGCCTGCAAAGAAACAATTCCAAATAAATAGCAAGACCAGGAATGGGTAGCAGAAACAAGTAAGGGAAGTTGGACAAATGAAATTAGTAAAAGCTGACTACTGAGTTAAGATCACACCAAGATTTCATTACTCCCTCCCCCTGTGTGATAGAGATGAAACTTTCTCATTGCAGCACAACTGTACTAGCAAAGGCTTTTATCTCACACTGCTGCTCCAAGGGGGCTGTGACCTCCCTTGCTCAGCAAGCATCAAAGCAGGCATAATCAGAAGTGAGAACTGAGGCCCACCTCCAGAGAAGCAGAACTCCTGGGCTCAATCACCCCTGTAGCCATTCCAGATAGTATCCCCATCACTCCTCAGGGAGGAGACAAAGTCTTGTTTGGAGAAGGAAACAGGGTACTTTAAGGAAAATGAGATTCTTTGGGGATAAAGTCATTCCACCCATAATAAGGTTAAGACTCACACTTCTAAGCACATTCCTGACGTGGAGATTTAGCCCCATTAATCACAAATATGAAACCCAGAAGGGAAGGTAAAGTTCAATGCAAGCAACGTGTTCCGCTGGATTGCATTAAGGACAAAAGGAGGAAACCACCACATCAGAACCACAAGCCAAAGAGACCATTAAGGTTAACTGATTTTGGTAACCTCAAGTTCTTAGGTGAATACTGATTCTGAGAAAGCACCCTGTGAAATCTATCAGCTGGCCACCTTGTTGCTTTCCAGCATCAGCCTCACAGATGGCATTTTGCAGAACAGCTTCAGAGAGAAGAGAGGTTTGCTTTCAAGTTTTAGCATAGGTGCTCATTAGTCCCACAAATCTAACTGCAGAAAGTCACAAGCACAAGAGCTGCCTATACACACACTTGAACAAAAGTGAAACACTTCTGGTTTAATAAGTTTTAAGCACTGAAGTTGCCCTCCAAGCTGTGCTAACTTTATTCAGGTGTAATTTAGAATTGCACAGATTTGAAAATTGTAAGCCAATCTCCTTCCAACAATTCACTGCTTGTTAGAGACAGTTATTGGAAATGGTCATGAATATTAAACAAACAATGGAAACACAATATGGACAAATTCCTTTCTGACAAACACCTTACCACTGTGTTTATAACAGGAACAGCCACTGGACGCAACTGTACAATTGAGCAGGGAGCCTACTGAAAAAGGCTACAGATTTTAGCCTCAATCCCTCCCACCTATCCAAAACCAAAAGAAAACAACAACCCCACCAAAAAAATACTCAACTGCTGAACTTACTGATTGTAACTGATTGTAACTCCACTAGTCACATAGGAAGGAGAAGCCCTCACAGAGGAAGTCTGTCCATAAAAGCTAATCCTGCAAAAAGGGAAATGTCACAACACTGTGGTTTGCTGTAAATAGAAACCACAACAGAAAGCTATTCGTAGCAATTGTACACCATAAACAAGATAAACGGAGCACATTAACCACTACTTTTAAAAATTATCACTTATCTTCATAACAGTCCGGCCAGTCCTGGTCACAGCTGTGCAAAGACCAATGGAAACTCAATTTCTTCAAATAAGTCCCCCAAATTTTAGGTCCCAAGCCATTTGTCCTGTGAGCCTGGAGACAGTGAAGCCTCACTGCCCCTCAAGGGCTGTTGCTGGGCCTCAAAAAATATCAGCTTTTCCAAAGGTGTCCCCTGCACCTGCAGTTATTCCCATGTGTGGAGAAGGCCTCTCCCACATCACTTATCGGACATTTAATGGAACAAACTAACACTAAACCTAAGTGGGGTGGAGGGAGATGTGGACACCTTATTTTTGCACTTCACATAACTCCTCACCTGAACACCTATTTTCCTGAACCTCAGAGGGGCTCCCTACCACTGAGGTCCTGACCTCACCATACAACCAGGCTCATATTAATTACTAGGTTTGAAAGTGACACAGGAGAACAGATGACAGGACAAAACAATCACATCGATTTCCTCAGAGTACCAAAAGACCTCAACCACAAAACACATACACACACAGAGCAGTAATCACTTATGATGATCACTAGTAAACATTTATGGAGCAACACAGGAACTCACATCTCTCATACAGCCATGAGGTGTCTGCACTCTACATGAACAAAACATCACCATACCAGTAGAAGTTATTTCTCCACAGATTTCCATGCAGGATACCATACATAACAGCAGCAGCCAGGATAAAAACCAGAAGAATTCGTTTCATGACTGATAAACCTGAAACGTAAGAAAAACAAAACAAGAAACTGAAACACAAGATTTACTAATACATGAACTTTCTCTAAAGCATCTGGAAACCTACAAAAGAGAAGCTATTGTTATTACAGACATTCTGTACCACCACAAGTCTGACAAGTGATCCCTCCACTTTGGTTTCTCACACAAAGACCCAGTGCCAGGAGCTGAATGCTACTTTGCACCTACCCTGTGTGTGTACTCTGCAGAGAAGCATGGGTTCACTCTAGGTTCTCTCTGAGCTCATGTGAGAGTAGAACTCTTCTGTCCACTGGCAGCCCAAAGAAACCAGCTGGCCTTTTATAGGCATCTGTGCTTCTCCTGTTTCCTGTGCCACATGCTATTAGTTTCCATAATTACACAGTTAAACAAGCATTGGCACAGTGCAGGAGGCAGATAGGCTGATGCTGATGAAACAGAACAGGGTATGAGCTGCCACAAATTTCTACTGCCTTTTTTAGGATCACTGAATGTTTTTAAAGCCCAGTTTTGACGTTTAAAGCTGCATTGAAACTATCTGCTTATGTCTGCATAGTCTTCAGCTACTGAGACAAGCCAAACTTCATTGCTCAAGCAACAGAAAAATGTTATTTTCACACATTACAAAGTGAGGAAGAAAAGTCAGGATCCCATCTACTGAACCTGTGAAATTATGGAGAAATATTAGAGAAAGTGTCCATTTTTCAAACAGAGTTTTCACCTCATTGCACAGTCTAGTAAAAGAAAAACAGAGAAATACCAGAAACTCACGTATCTGGCAAGATAGACTCAAGGAAAATCAAGTCCTGTATTGCTCACATCTTACACAGTGAGCAGTTTTTTCAGTAGCTATGAATGAACTGTTGTTGCTTAATCTTGTGAAAGTCCAAAATAGCCATTCCAGCCACAAGTTACCATGGAAATTTACTTGACAGGTACAGCCTCCTACTATTCCGCTTCTCCCCTAACAGTGTCATGATCACTTGAGTGCAATAAGCCACTACTTCCTTATTCTTCTCCACTCATATCTTTCACAAGAATTTAACTGCAGAATTAGAGATGTGGTTTTATAACAGTACCTACCAGTAACAAAGCCATGCAATGAACCAGGTAGAATTTATCAACCTTAAGTATATCCTACAGTCTATCCTGCTCTGTTCTGGAGGAAATACTTCATTGGCTGCAGCTGTTGCAATTCCAACCTTTATCAACTCTTTGGGAAGTAGCACTGCTGCTTTTCAGCTCCAACTACCTTGACTCTACTTGAAGGATTGTTGCAGATTTGTCTTGACAGTCACTCTCAATTTCTAGAGCAATCTCTAAGTTTTTGCATTAATTCAGTAAGAGTTTTTTCCTTAAACTCCAAAAATAGAGGAAAACTCATCTACTGGGTTCAGTCGTGTTATTAACAGCAAACTAGCCCATAATCTTGAATGCCTTGAAAAGACACATACAGGACAAGTGAGGGATCAGGCCCAGCAGTATAGGTTTATGAAAGGCAGGTCTGGCTTGACCAACCTGATCTCCTTGTATGAAGGGTACCTTGCACAGAGGATGAGGGAAAGGCTGTGTATGCAGCATCCTGAGTCCTTTGTAAAGCTTTAGACAGCATTTCCCACAGCATTCTCCTGGACAAACTGGCTGCTCATGGTTTGGATGGGTGTGCCCTCCACTGGGGAAAAAGCTGGCTGAGCCCAAACACAAGTGGGGAGCAGAGTTAAATCCAACTGGCAGCCAGCCAGTAGTGGGGTTCCCAGGGCTCAGTCCTGTTTAATATTTTTAAAGAAAAGATATGGTCTGGAAAATGGGATTCAGTGCACCCTGTCACTTTGCAAGTAACAAGAAGTTGAGTGGGAGTGTTGATCTGCTGGAGTGCAGGAAGGCTCTGCGGAAGGATCTGGACAGGCTGGACCAACGTGCCAAGGCCAACTGGAAGAGGTTCAACAAGGCCAAGTTGAACTCTTCTGTCTGGGTCACGACAACCTGAAGCTGCACTACAGGCTGGGGGAAGAGTGGCTGGAAAGCTGCCTGGCAGGGAAGGACCTGGGAGTGCTGGTTTACATTGGCTGAACATGAGCCAGTGTGTGCCCACATGGCCAAGAAGGCCAATGATACCCTGGCCTGGATCAGCAAGAGTGGCCAGTGAGATGAGGGAAGAGATCACTCAGAGATCCTCTGTTCCCAGGACTGGTGAGGCTGCATCTTAAACCCTGTGTTCAGTTTTGGGCCCCTGACTGCACGACAGAGACTGAGGTGCCAGAGCAAGTCCAGAGAAGGACAAAGCTGGTGAAGGGTCTGGAGAAGCAGCAGCTCAGTGGGGACCTTGTCACTCTCTACACCACCTGAAATGGATTTGTAGCAAGGTGGGGGTCAGTCTCTTCTCCCAGGTAGCAAGTGACAGGACAAGCAGAAAAAGCCTCAAGTTGCACCAGTGGATGTTTAAATTAGGTATTAGGAAAAAAAAATTCTGAAGGGGTTGTCAAGCACTGAACAGTCTGCCCAGCGAAGTGGTTGAGTCACCATTTCTGAAGGTATTTAAAGATATCTAGGTGTGACACTTGAGGACATGTTTGAGTGGCAGATCTGGCAGTGCAGGGCTAATGGTTAGACTCCATTATCTTCTCCAACCTAAGCAATGGTATTATTTACTTGAAAAAGACACTGCACTCTATAGCAGCTTTTTTCCTATCTCTATTAGTATTTTTACCCCCTCCTGCTTAGAAAAGATTTGCCAAAACATCCCACTAAAATGTTTATCCTTACTCTCTAATTCAATCAATGCAAACTTCAGCTAAGCAGAACATAACAAACCAGCTGTTTACATAAAGTTGCTAAACTAGCAACTGATTAAATTCCTGATTTTGCTGACTTCAGTGTAAGAAAGAATCTTGCTGAAGAGTCAGACCAAGCTACAAAACAGAGAAAAGACAAGGAAAAGCAGCCCATAAAGGATCCACTAAAAAACAAAGATATTATTCGTAACAATATTTTTCCACAGAGGGCAAAAGAAATTGTTCCACTTGCAAAGTATTTACAAAGATATTCATACAGCCTGGAAAAAAACTCATAAAAAGATGTGAACAGAAGTCAGTATGGTTCTTCAAATAGGATCACAAGGGATCTGCAACAACTTCCCATGTTTATGTAAGACATTCAGCCTGGCAGAGATGTGATAATGCATCCACCCCAGCCCCAAACAACCAGTCATTAATAGTGTACCTAACTTGGCCCTTAGACACATCAAATGGTCTTTAATTATATAAGTATCTTCTTACCATCCCATCCTCCAGTGCCTGGCTTCATTCTGTGTTTGAGAGAAAGTTCTGTAGCCAAGAAAGACTTCACAAAGAAGACTGTTTTCCTTAATCTGGTTTAGTAAACATAACCACTGCCTTGTTTACAAAAGAAATTATTCTGGGAGTATTTTTAATGATGACAGCATCTTCCAGCTCTTCCTTCCTATGTTAAAACAGCCGAGTGTTGTAGAAAGTTAATAAAAGGGAAACAAAGTCCTACAATGCAAATATTGCACTAGAAAATTCCCATAGGCAGAGACGCAAGAAAAAAGGGAACTGAGAAGACGCAGCTCAGATGGAAAACAGCAGTTCCATTCCAGTTTATTCACTTCAACACAAGAGCCAGCAGATTGATTTAAGCCCATCAACCCAAGTGACAGAGGCCATGGTTCCCTCTCTTAGTCAATGTCAATCAGAGCTAAGCAAAATAAGGAAGACAAAGCTGGAACTCAACTATTCTATTTCCTCCTCTTTCTTAAAACCCTTCAGTGATCTACACAATGAAAGGAACAAGGAACCCAGCATGACCACGCCTGATGATCATGGTGTCAGCTGGTCAATTTTCTGAAAGCAAGCAATGGGATATGGAAGTGCTGCAAAAATGCATGGGCATTTTTTAATAGTAATCTAAGCTAACTTCTGTGGGTCAACTTCCCACCTCCCCCAGAGGACAGAGTTACAATTACAGAATTAGACAAGACTGACTCTGTTATGGTATTAAGACAACCTCAGAAATCAGCCTGCATCTCCTACTGGCAGACAGATCTCCCCAAGCTCCCATCAACCCACCAGAAAGACTCATTTGGGTAAATGGTCTATTAACTATGTAAGACCTAAGGCTAGTATTTTCTTGCCTTGGTGGAAGCAGGGAACCCCCATCCTTGTCAGAGGCTAATCATTACTTACAATTAGTCTTCATTCTAGTACAGTGTGGTATCTGCTATGAGACAGGATCTCACACCCTCTGTTTATCTTCCAACTTACACCTGCAGTTGATGCAGTCATGCCACAGAAAAAATGCTGCAGGAATCTACAGCTGTTGGACTAGACAGTCAAATGACCACACTACCATCACCTTTCTTTCATAATGCTTGTAAGTCTTCCTTTCTTCCTTAAAAATTACTAGTGTTAATAGCACAATGCAGGAAGCTTTTCCATTTGTTCTACTTGTTTTGTAAAGTATCTTTGAGTACTACTGAAGTTGAAGGTAGTAAGTATCTAACTATAAAGTGGTTACTACTAAATTAAACACTAGGCAGCTTAAAACAATCGTAGCTTTATAGACTGTCATAGGACAATGTAAGTTCTTTGCTGGTGCCATTAAGTGACAGCCTGAAAATTTCAGCTCACTGGGACTTCAGATTCCTAGCCCTTGTAGCTGTGGGGGAGGAAGTGAGCTTGAAAATATGCCTTGAGCAGACCCTGAAATTTAAAGGGACAGCAGAAAAAGCACATAAAAACCTAATAAAGGTTTAAAAAGAAGCATCAGAATTTTTGAGATGTAGTCAGTATTTTGTGGGTTTGAGCTTGTGACCTGCAGCACTGCTCCTTTTTGTCAGGATGTAGCACATGTCTGGTGAAACAACCATGCAGCACAAAGATAATCAAGGAAGGAGCTCTCAACATCATCTTTCTCAAGTTAAGCTGTAAAACTTGAGCACATTAGGCACAGATGTTTGTTTTTTTTTGCCAAATCTAAACACTACTCATCTATTCACTCTTCCAGTTCTTGCTCTAAGTATTTGCCTAATTGCATTGTTCATTAATTTTCCCCCTCTTCAGGAAGGGAATGCTGCAGAGAGACTACACAACAGCACTGCTGCACAGTCTAAAAGGTACTGAAGTGGCTGAATTAGTCTAGTGCCTTCCCTAACTACCATGCACCTGAAATTCTCATCATTTCCAATGTTCTTTTTCATTTCAGTTTAAGAAACAAAAGTCCTAAGAAATATTGTTTAAGCAGGATATACTGGTTTATCCTAGCAAAGTGGCTCAGAATTAAAACTCGTTTTCTAACTCTCCAACAACACAGACTTGGTTTTGAAGTTGTACTTTTGAAGTTGGAAACTTCAAAATCAGAAGTGAAAAAGGTTCTTGTTACAATTATGTGCCCTACACCAAACCAAAGCATATATTCCTGCTCCTGAAAGCCTGTACAAACCATGACACTAAAAAAACCTAAGTTTTCACTGTGTCAAAATGTCACTAAGGGCTGCCAGCATCACACCACACATACATGTAACTGCTGCCAAAGTTACTCCCTGCACTGGAAGATAAGACACTTTCTGCCCTAATCTCTTCCAACGACATGGGGATAAGCAACAGAGGAACAATTTGCTGACTATGACAACTGATGCCTTCTTCCTCTCCCAGAGCACATCAAACTACCCATTTTACTTCCACAGTATGCAGGTATCTGAGGGGAAAAAAAAAAAAAAGACAGTCTTTCTCCAAACACAACTTTGCTCTGCTGAAGACAGTTTCCAATGTTTCCCCTATTATTTCCTCTCTGTCCAAATATTGCAGCAAGCCTGACAACAAAATGCAAGATAACCTTTTCTCCAAGTACTCAACAGCAAGCAATAATGTCCAGTAGATATGACATCATAGCAGTAGAGATGTTTAATAGATTTAGTCAATCTTTACTCTTTATCATCTCCTACAGCCAGAAACGTAGCCTCTGCTGATATTAATTTACTGTGGAGACACAGACTAGAGCTGAGCCCATCTTTGACCTTCTGCAGCATTTCAGGAAAGGTTGCAATAAATTGCTTTTAGGGCGTATGTGCTTATCTCCCTCCCCTTAATCATTGTGCTAATGGTGAAACATATTCTGTACCACAAGAGACAGCAATGCATTTATTACTTTGTGGACAATTCAAGGTTCTTCTAATCCATTTTTGTTCTTTCAAACAGACACTGGCATTGTGTTCTTCAGAGCATAACTGCCAGCTGGGCCAAGCAAAACGAAAAAGCAACTTAGTATTTTTCACTGATGATTGCCATATCAGTTTGCTTTTCTCCAGAGTCTACAAGATCTCTGCATCACTTTCCCTCTTGTGTGGCTGTGCAGACGTATTTATAATCTCAGAAACTTCCCACACAACCATATCCTTTGGCTAAAGGATGCTAATAAAGATTTCAAGTCCAGTTAAATCTATTGTACTTGCACCCCCCTCTAGTACTAATTTACCTAGACAGCACATCTTGGAGGAAGGGGAAGGTTAGCTGCCATCCCAAAGGTTGCAGGAACAAGCACAGTTCATCTCTGTGTTTTGGGCAGAACAGATGACAGCACCTACAGCTCTCCAAACCTTATCTCCAGCTCCACACATTCTCACCTCATCATATAGCCTTCAAAGACTACATGTCATCAGTACAGAGGGTTTGGCAAAAGCTGCAAAAGGCCTGCATGTCCTGACTTACAGTCTCATCACCGTGCTCAGACTCCCTTGCTCTTACTGCATGAGATAAGGCATCATCTGTTAAGTAGTTAACTCCTTTTTCCCTCTTTATGCCTGAGGACCCAGGAGCTCTTACACATACCCCACAGAGGGGGCAGAATCAGAAAGAAATTAGAGGCTACATGCACTCAGCAGACTGTTTCTTGGAGAGCAAAAAGGCATGTGTGTACAAGCCTAGGTCAAGTTACAAGCTTTTTAAAGCTTACTAAAATAGGTCCCAGTTTGGCTGCAAAAGAAAATGCTGTGGTCCTGTTCTCTGAGGCACCACAATCAATTATGTGCACTGTTTCACAGAAATATCACTTTTGGGCCTACTGATGCAAAATTTCACATCACTTCTAACTGACATGAAATACCAGCTCCACAGATGAGAAACAGAAGCACAAAGCATCAGCCAGTGCATCCTGCCAGAAAATCCTGGTGAGCAAAATGCAAGGGAGCACAGGCACTGGGTACCGCTGAAATGGCCCTTGAATAGGAGCAGTGTTCAGGCTGAGTTCTTTAGCTCTGCTGAGAGGCAGAGTATGTCACCTCCAGCTTGGGGCTATCACAGGGTTGCTATGCCACCCTCGAGATGTGAGCTAGTGTTTTGGCTGATTATCACAGTGCAGTGTGGATCCCTGGCACCAGCTCAAGGTGACAGCATGATCTATGGCATGGTGCAGACACACAAGTAAAACTGCAAGCACAGAAAAGAGATAACTGGATTAATATTTTTCATCTGGTAAATGTTGTTTTTAATTATTTTTCCCTCCAAGATAAAAAACAATATTCTTTAATGTTCCAAGATGGCTTAGGATTTATTCCAGTAATGGATGCACAGTTAAACACTGCAAACTCAAGCTTAAAAGTCAGCCCTGGATAAATCCAAATCCAACTTGTGGCTTTGAGGGGAAAGAGAATAATAACTACTGGATTCTCATCTAACAGGTGTTTTGTCAGTATCACAGATTTCCAGAAACCTTTCCTATAATTACAATCAAGAGTAAGGTAAATCCACAGCCTCATCCTCCTGCCTGTTTTTGTGCCTTGAGACAAGGGAGGACAAGAAGCAGACAATTTATGCAAAGGCATATATAAGTTGGGAACAGACGTTTCAAAATGCTTTCCCTGTCCTGACCCTCTACAGCCCTCCCACCAGCAAACTTCAATTCTTTTCCCTCCTTCTCCCTCCCGTGGACTTGGAATACAGATGAGCAGTTTCTGTCACGGCCAGCAGCCACAGAGATGCCATGTAGTACATGAACAATTATTTGGGTTTTGGTCAGAAGCTAACCTGTGCACACAAAGTCAAACACAAGTATGAGCTGAGCACAAATAGCTCTGCTTCCTCAACTCCCAAAGCTTTAACCAAACATAAAAAAATCCAGCTCTAACTATATCTTTAAAAAAAATTAAACCCCACACACAAAGTCAGTAATACAATCTCAGCTGATAGACTTTTTCCTAGCCCTCCTTCGTTCTCCCAGATTAACCTTTAAAGCTTTAGCCAGCCTAAGCTAGGTTGCTAATTATATTTCACACATCAGAGGTGTCTGTAGAATAAATGAAAGAACAAAGAAACAGTACTATAAATCCATGCAGCTCTTCTGCAAGCTGTGGTGACAACACTGCTCCTTCCCACTCTGCTTCCCCTTCTTCAGTTCTTTTTAAAGAAGGGACTGAAATATAAAGCTATGGAACATGTTCTGGGTGTCAGAGTTCAGGTCATTTTCTTCTCATACTTTGACTTACACACCGGAAAGGTTTCAGTCTGCTGAAAGGTTTGAGCTGCTCTTCCTGCAAGGAAGCTCATCATGATTGAGTTGTTCTGCTTCTTCACCTCCTTTTAAAAAAGCCAAGACCATAGAAATACTACACAGTGTTTGAAAAAATAGAAAATTATTAACAGAAAGATATGCAACCCAATACTAAATCAGTTACTCATTCACACCACTTTTTGGTCCACAAGTGCCTACAGAGTCAGAGGATTGAGGTCAAACCAGCTATACTTCTTAGGTTTCCCAGAGAGAAAAAAAATGGAAAAAAGTAGGAGAAACTGATGGAAAAATGTAAATTAGTCAGGTTTCAAAACAGTTCAGTTACAAACCCTATCCAGCTCATCATTTTTTCCTCCAGGAACTATGATCAATCTAAACAAATAAAGGTCCAACCAGAAAATTTGATTTGTATTTATTATATGCACACATTCACTACAGCATTAAGTTCACGTTAAAACAAGGCACACTTTGTCTTTTAACAATGCCTAGGATATCCAAAACATCCTGGCTGATTTAAGGCTCGTGATTTAACCTCAGCTCTCACTAAAATAGCTGGAGTTATAAAACTAAATCTACCAGTCAGTTGGGGGAAACAAAGAACAAATCTCAACACCAGGTTAAAATAAATCCCCCCCAAAAAAATCCAAGGAAACAAACCACACAAAAAACCACAACACCAAAGACCACTCACAAACAACATTAGCACTCTCAAGGGCATGGAAAAAAAACATGGCGGGGTTTTTGTTGCCTTTTTTTCCCCCAATGGATAACAGAGGGCTAATATACTAGCTTTACTACGAGCACCTGAAGAAATGCTCCTCATCTACACCGACAATAAATCCCAAGTAGATCAGACTATTTTCTCACTTCACTCTAACAGTATAAATTCTGATCCATACTGGTGTCAGAATCTGTCGCTAAATAGAAACAGGTGCTTTTTGTATGACTAGCTTGCACAGTAACATTTGTAAACCCCAGTCATGATAAATTTCAAATGCACCAGGACTGCCATCATCAGATGGCACAGCTTTTTACTGTAATTTTTATTGTCCATATTTCACCACATTTTAAATAGGAACAGGTTGCATTACACATGTATGCATTAAGAAGCCCAAAAATATGAGTGAACATGCACCTGGCCAGCAAACAAAACTGAGAGTTAAATTTTCACTTAAATAACATGCCAAACATGTCGGTAGTTAGAGCACAAAACACAATATATTTTTAAAATTTTTGCTGTGTTGCTCCCTGTCTTGCCTCAACTGCCAAAGAAAAATTAAAAAAAAAAAAACCCATACCACCACCACCCCAAAAAAAGCCCCAAACCAACCACTAAAAAAAACCCTTCAATCCCCAGCTGTTTGTGATGCAATTTGCCCCACTAGCAAATTCTGCAAGTCAATCTGCTGCAAGGCATCTGTGCAGGAGAGAACCCTGGGATTCTCAGGAATGCAGCAAAACAAGTAAGTGAAAAGTGTAAAGCTGAATTAATTCAGGAAGGGAAGAAAATGGAGATAAGTGGTAGCACTTACCCCACACTACTACAAAATCTTGGAAGCTTCTCACAGCAGGGATCCTGCCAGCTCGGGAGAAATCTGAAGTACACCAGCAGTTTCAGCAGCTTCTCTGATAATGTTAAAGCCTTACATTTCCCAGTGCTCTCAATGAATGCATTGACTTTGCCTTTGGATGAAAATCAGAACAAAAAACTTCAGTGCTAACTACCATCAGAAAATTAACCCCAAATTGACAGTGCTGAACTAGAAAAACTTGAATACCATAAACATTAAGACTATTTTCACAAGCCTTCTTTATACACAGCTTTGTTTTCTTAGCACTGAAGCTCAAATACATTATTTAAAATAACAACAAAACCACCCATAAGGAAAGCTCTGATGAGCCACTCTGTAATCATGAGAATGCTCTGTGGACATAAAATGTTTTAGAACTCAGAAAAAAAAGCTCATACCGTTTGCATCAGAGCCTGTATCTGATCCCCTAAAGGCTTTTAGTGCTTTGTTTTGTTTCTTAAATGTGACAGGAAAAACTACCACATAGAATATCCAAACAGTGCATATCCTGAGGACTGAGAGCTACAAGATACACAGCATTGTAGAAAAATTTAGGCCTGTACAACATTTAACGCTGTGTAAAGTCCTGGCATCTTGTCTGAATGGGAAAGGTTACCAGTGAGTCTACATGCATAAAAATGTTTTTTAAAAAATTGTAAGGCAGTGAGCCTCCCAAGTGGAACACAGATGAAGGTGTATCTGAGTTCAGCATTTAGAGTATCATTCATTAAACAAAACTGAAATCAAATTCATAACAAAGAACAAATGAGCAGGCTAGACAGTGTAAACCCAGAACTGGAATTCTTCACAGGGCAACTGTCAGCTGCTGTAACAGAATTGATCTCCTTGCAGAGAAGTTTGCACATGTTCATTTATGTACTTCACTGTAGAGCAATAAAGGGATACTACAGCAATCCATACTGCAGTGGAAACTTTTAGTGGGAATCCATCTTATAGTGCAGCTCATAGCCCTGAAGGACACACTTCAGTTTTCTTACCTATGCAAGAGAAAAGCTAATTATATCTGATGGTTATCTTCAACTGCCATCTGTCTGGAAGGAAAGCTGCCTACATTAGTCACTACAGCATGCTGGGAAAGCTCGTAGCTTTTCTCAGTGCTACACAGACACCCCCATCTACAAGACTTTCAGACCTCAATCCTCACTGAAGGTTAAACACAACCCCTTTCCTCCCCAACACTGACATACTGCTTTTTCCCTTTTTTTTTTTTTTTTTTTTACTTCATTGTAAAGGACAGTCGAAAAACTTAGGGGAGTCAAAGGTGCCTGTCACCCACCCACACATCCTCCCTGCCAGTCTCACAGCCCTCCTGCTGGGGGCTGCCAAAATTCCTAGAAGCCCAGATGACAGCAAGGAGGTACAAGGGCAGCCAAGCAGGAAACTGAGGGCAGGCTGAAGACACACAGCCTGGTCTCTGCTAGAGCAGTGGATTCACACAGTACCTTCTCCTACATATCACAGCTCTTTCTGCCAGCTTGTTTTGCTCCTTTACAATCCAAGTCTGGTTTGCTTGTAGGTGAAACAAGAGCATTTGGTTTCACTGTTCAATTCTGTTTCACCAGTCCTTAAATGCTACAGCGAAATGAAGAGGACTTTCTTCAGGACCACTGTATCTTTAAACAGATTAACTATCCTCCCCTACCTGATCTCCTCTGAGCATTGGATATGCTCAGGGCTGCATGAGAGTATCTCCTCTGATGACAAGAGAGTAAGAGCCCAGTAAGACAGGGCTCACCTCCCTGCGAGATCACAGCAGGGCAATAGATTTTGTGGCACTGATCTCCTCTCCCATAACCTAACTGGCCCATGCTGCACCAATGATAAAACACAAAGTCTTGTATTTCCTTCAGCATAAAACTTGAAGTCCTCAAGAGCAATATACACTGCACCTGCTGTGCTGCCTACTGACATCTTTTCTTGCTACCCTGGCCACGCAAAATGCCGCTCAGCCCCCAGCATCGCCACGTCCTATCAGATTGCTATCCATGCCACAGACGATGCAGAACTCCATCAGAGCATGAAATGCCATACAGTAAAAGGCTTTTTGTTCTGTTCTATCACATGTGTTCTCAGCATGAAATGAAATTTATGCAACCATACCCTGTTGGTGTGCATACATGCACTTTTCCTTCCTTCCCTAAAGAACTTTTGAACCCGTTTGGCTGATTTCAGTCAAATGCGAGAGACCAGGAACTTAATGTATTTGAGACCTCCTCAAGTTTTGCAAAAATAAACACCTGGCTGGGTAGAACAAAAAAAACTTTATAAATTCATTTTTCATTAAATATCAGAAAATACATACAACACAAAGACATCAAAAATATGGTTTCATTTTATCTTGTCACACAACTGTGGGGTAGAGGTATCACAAGAGCATCTAGCCACTGAGAAAAAAAACAGTGTTCTAGTTTTCAAATGCCTTGCACAAACATGTAAGTGCCCAAATTTCCCAAAAGAGTTGTATGAAGTTCAACAACTTAGATACCATTTTCAACCACTTAACAGGTAGTGTTAGCCAACTTCTGTCACCCAGCTTCAAAAAGTCACTTCAACACTAACCAGTATTTATTGTAAGTAATGTTCTCTGTGAAAACTGAAGAATGAGATATTCTATTTCACTTAACATTTCTTTCTGCAAAGCTCTGAACAACACTTCCTATTTAGGTTAGAAATCTTTAATACAAAATCTACCTTAGCTGGAGGATAAGCCATCTAAGAACCAATGTACCAAGTAGAAAACAAATCATAGCGTGCCATTAGCACAGAAGAATGAAAAGAACTATTCCATTCAAACTGTTCCAATGAAAATGAATGAACAGTATTCCCTTAACATGTACTGCAAGAAAAGGCAGTCACTCTTGAGAAACTGTACTAATGGTATGTACATTAAACCAGCATTTTAATCACCTGGCTACTCAAAACTCAGTTTACACACCTGACCTGTGCTCACAGCACAAGGTGAGCAATGGGAGCACAAGAAACACTCTGCTATTTCCATCCAGCCCAGTTCTGTCTCCGGCAGTGACAGCAGGAGATGATTACTTAGGGACAGTATTTCATGGCCATTTTGTGTTTCGTTCCCATTGTCCACCCATACCTGCACATCTCAACTTTCTGAGAATGGAAAATTAAAACTGCCATGGGTGGTTATAAAACTGGGAGGGGGTGAAGGACAGGCTTATAGAGCACTCCAGCTTCTCAGGTGAGACAAGTGTCACCCTGACTTACTAAATAATGCAAAAAAATTGGGCAAGCAAAGCTAGCCATAGTTTTAACAGTTTCCTGCATGGGAAAAATAAAACAAAACAAAACAAAAAATAAAAACCAGGCTTTTCCCAGATACAAAATAAGAAGGCAGTAACTTGTCTACACAAGGGGCACGATCAAGACTAGCTACCACATGCCAGCAAGCCTTGTGTATATTCAGCAACCTGGACAAATCCTAACTTGTTCCCAGGCTTCACCAAATGGATTTAATATGCCTCAATTTAATCTTGTGCAAATGTGTTCAAACAAACCTTACAGCCTATCTCCCATCTACACCACCCTCCTGGTCTCAGTCCCACACATCAAGTTCAGACTACCCGAAGCACTGCAGAGATAGAAATCATGATTCCAGGGTGCTCAGATGCGACACTGGTGGAGAATACGAGGTTGGCAGGTTCTGTAACTTCGAAGAACCAGGAAATACCTATTTTAACTGGCAAATGATGAACAAGGTTTCATTCACCAACAGCTCCTGGGCAGCAAACATATTCCTGTCTCTTCACTGCAGTGAGAAAAACCCATAGGATCTTCCCTTGAATTGTGTTTGGACGCCCCTGTTCCAAAACAGGCCAATTCCCCCCCACCACATCATCATGTAGGCAAAAAACTGTCAGCACAACCCGCCTTCAAAAATTACCTGCCCAGGAGGGAGCTATGTTAATCCACAATTACATGAGAAAAAAAAAGAAAAAAAGAAAAAAAATATTATGGCGCAAACACAACTTCAATTTCGTTCTTACCCTGAGAAAGGGACTTCTCCCCTCATCCCACATGTGATGCAATTTGTGTTTTATACATATACACACACACACATTCTGTATTGACTATTAAATAGCCATCACATTTCCTCTGCCCACCTCTGCTAAGGCCCAGGGGAAGCTCATACCCCTCACACCATTCTCATTCCAATGCTGGCCTCAGGACTCCACAAAGCAGGGAAAACACGCAGAGTCTGGATACTGCAATGCAAATGTCAGTCTGCAGACCCAGTCCAACAAAGAACTTTTCTGAGCTCTGCCATAGATTCCTATTTTAGTGTTTCTGACCTGCACTCTCAACAAGGGCTAGAACTATTCTTTTAAAAGTGAGTTGAAGAGTCTGTGGAAATCTGCTAGCCACACACCTCGCAAATAAAGTTTCCTACTGGCTAGTGGCCCAAAAGAAAGCAATACTGCAGCTCAGGAAATGGAAACTTGCACTGTAAATCAAGAGATGTTAAGAGTTTCAGTGATTAAGACAGACCATCATTTCACTCCTGACTGCTCTTAAAACCAGTTCCTAGATTACTCCACTCTGGCTCTCCTAGCAGAAGGGGAGATCAACTGGCTCTGTAGATTTTCCGGCCTTCCCTTCAAAGCCAGGGCAAGTGGAGGATATTCCATTTCTTTTACTTTGCTCTTCCTGGCTCTCCATTTACACTAGAATGTAAAAAAACAGTCCTAGCACACCATACTCCAGTTTTACTGCTGCTTTTCGGGACTGAACAGTTCCACACGAACTTAGGGTATTATCCAGGGACACTCACAATTTGCTCACTCTGTGACAGTGCTGTAAAGGGTCTTCCTCACTGGATACCAAGGTTTTATTTTTGCCTTCGAGATCAAAGAACAACCAAGCGCGGAAGGCTGATGAGCCAATCTGCTAGAGCAAAATTAACTTTAAAAGGACATGGTATTTTAGAATGATGGATACAGAACACAACAAGAAGTACTGCTGCAGCATATTCTGCTGCGTTCTGTACCTGCTTTTCAATCCATTTTTCAAAAGGTAGTAACACTGCACATGACCCAAGCATTCCCTGCTTTTGCTTCACAGCCCAGACTAGCTAATACTGCCCAGCACTTTTCAACCTCTCTGTACAAATACCACTACTGGTATCAGTGATTAATACACTAAACTGCAAAGTGAGAGCTGCTGAAAAGTAACTTATAAAGAAAGCAACACCATGCACATCCTATTTTCCTCTAGACCTCAATACACATCAAATCAAGAAAAGCTCAGGTTTTAGGCTCTTCTGGAAGGAGGATAAAAGAAAAATTTAAGCTTTAGGAAATTCACACAGCAAATAATATGTTTGAGTAGCTTTATTTTCATTTCCCTTGAAGAGTGTGAATAGGTATGCAAGCACCCATATGTAACATCGCAAAAGTAGAAGAAACTGGATTAAAGGGGAAGTTCAGGGGGTGGTTTATTCTCCTACAAAGCTTCTGGTATTTTGAGAAAATTGACAGTAGAAAAAAGACACTCTGAAAAAGGAAAAAATTCTGTACATTCAGTTACCCCATGAATTAGTTACTCAGTATTATTATTCATAGCTTATCCATAAAGCTAGAGAAATTGATGAATAAGTTATTCAAATGAATGATAAATTACATGTCATAAGCTTGAAAAACGGAATTCCTCCTCAACACACAGTGCACACTTCAACTGATTTAGCTGAAACACTGCAAATATCTGTAGGGAAAGCTCTCTGTAGAAAAGGGTATTTCAAGAAGTCTTAAGCCCATCCCTAAAATGTATTTAACTAGGGAGCCAAGGCGAGTACCACACATCATACATGAACCAAAACCAACCTTTTATGCTCATAAGTAAAATAACTTTAAGTATTAATGTACAAAGGCAAACCTAGATCCTGTGCTACAGCTCAAGCTATACTGTGGAGGAACAAAAAAACCAAAACAAACAAACAAAACAAAACAACAAAAAAAACCACACCCCCCAAAAAACCACCACCAAAAAAAAAAAAAAGAAAGAAAAAAAAAAAAAAAAAAAAAAAAAAGCCTTTCTTCAAAAGCCTTTCTCCAAAAGCCCTTTTAAGTAAATGGTGGTCTCACTCAAATAATCCATCTGACTGCATCCTCTTCCAGGCCAGTGTATTTGAATCAACGCCCAGGAGCATATGAAGCAACACCAAGATAACCACAAATCAGCCAAAGCTGGTTTATGTTAACTTTTCCAAACCTGTCTTGGGGAGACAAACCAAACTTTTACCAAGAGACACCAACAACAGCATGCTCAGAAACCAACAAAGAGAACAAGCCCAAGATAGAAGTCCTAATGGCACAAATAAGCTATCATAACAGCTTCTATCAAAAAATGAATGCCTAAGGAAAAAAGCAATCATCGAAAATCCTCTAAAGCTGCCTCTGCTTGTAAGCTATCAAGGTCTTGAGGAGGAGGTGAAGGAGAAGCATCTGCAGCACTTCCCGCTGCAAAGATCTGTCACCACATCACCTGCTGTATTTCCCTCTTCAGTCAGGCAACTCCCCTGCATAACCGCTAAAGCCATTATTTAACAGCACACACAATACATATCAACATAATGTCTTGTCCAACACCTCCTTCTAGTCAAAAACACTGTAACTCACATATCTCCCCACCCGTTTATAACTTAGGACTCAGCTACTGGTGATTTTTCTATCAGTTTTCAGGTTTTAGTGTCTCAACTGAACACTCTGCAGCTGCTCCCATGGGCACATCCCTGACTGACAACTGCTTCCAAAGAAGAGCTTTTCCTCCTATCTTTGGAGAGGGAGGAATAAGGACACTGGGCAACTCATGAGCCTCGGGGGATGATTCATACATCCCACAAGCAAAACGAGTCTGCTAAAGCCAATATGACCTTCAGGGAGACCTGAGAATTAGACACCTTTAATTCTGCTGCCTTAACAACACCCATATGCCTAAAGTGTAAATGGACTGTTTCAGTTCAGCAGAGACAGATGAGCTAAAGGAGCAGGTACTGCATCAGACTGGGGAAAAAAGGTAAGCAGATTTATTTAAGTGAAATAAAAACCAGAAATACAGCAAGTCCTACATGTGAAAGGACAGTTATTTTCGTTTCAGAAGTATCACTTCTGAAACCTAGTCAGACAAGTATATTGCTTGTTAATGGATAGGAAACCCTGCTCCGTTCACATTTCCTTTTCCTTCAACAGCTCTCTCAATTTAGTTATTTCAGTTTAGGAGTGACCATGGCACTCTCCACAAAAAATATTTCATCTGTAATATTTCCGTATTTTTTATCTATAACATTTTCATGCAGTTGAGCTGAATTACCAGGTTAAAATAAGTACTCTTATCCCATCATCACAAAGCTCGTTCTTAGTAGTTCTGCAATCACACTATGCGAGAATAGCTCAGTAGAACACGAACAAAGAAGAAGACAGAAACTGAAGAAAACTGAATAGAAAGTTTCAGCTGGCTAACAACACAACAGGCACAAATCGCAGACCAGCCACTCATCTCCCTGGAAATTTTAATTTGAGAAAGAGCAACAGGACTGATCTCACCACTTGCTCTAACTAAAACAGAAACACCACCCCCGCTGTCAACTAATAATACAAATCACTAAAAAAAAAGGCAGCGGACATAAAACTTCCAGAGTTTGTTTCTTTCCTAAAATGCAAAGAATGGATTTGCATAGCTTAAGGCAGAGTCTACCCACAGAGCCATTGTTCCTCCCCCGAGGCCTTCGGGATTTCCAAGGAGCAGCTGCCGTTAGGTACCCTCGCTAGAAGAAATCTTCTATCCGAACCTGCCTGACCGGCAGCCATGGCAAAACGGTGGGGCATTACCCGACCGAAGCAATTCCGCAGAAACCACGAAATCTCCCATCTAATTTTACTTACGCGTCGCCGTGAGCTCCGCCGGGAGGCTCCCCCTGCGCGGGGCTGTTCTGCCCGCATGGCCTCGCCGTCCCCCAGCCCCGCTCCACCTTGCCCACCCCAGAGCACGGGGCCCCGCCGTCCCTTAGCCCCTGTCTCCCCACCCCCCTTCCCGCACCCGCCTCNCCCCGCATGCGGACCCGAGCAGCGCTTGAACCCGGCCTCTGCCCCGCTCCCCGGCGCCGGCCGCCCGCCTACGGCATCAGGCGCATCCAAGCACCGCCGGGAGAAAGGGGGACGGCGGCGCTTCAGTTTCTGTCGGGCTCATCCCCACCGGGAACAGGCTCCCGGCTACACCGCCGTGTTAAGATTTTTTTTTTTCCAGTGAAGTTCCCAGGAATCTCTGGGAAAGGTCTGGGACGTCTCATCTCACCAACTCTCAAAACCGATTAAAACCGTGTTCTCTTCAAAGGAGGCTTGTAGAGGCAGGCTCCATCCCTCTGGAAATTCAGTTTAATTCCTTGAATGCTTTCACCGAGGAACATGCTGATATATTGAAAACGCCAGCTCTGCCTTTGAATACGCGGTAATTTACATTGAATAACAATGTTTCTGGCAGCTGATGCCATCAGCATTCACCTGAAGGAAATTTTAAAATTGGAAGTATGCGTACGAACTCTACAAGAGGTTGGTTAAAGCTAGAAGCAAGATCATGGAACGGTTCAGGTTAGAAAAGACCCCCGAGATCCGTCGTGTCCAACCGTGGAACATCTCCCGACAACCGTCACATGTCCCGCGGCACACGCGCCGGCAAACTCGGGAACAAGCGCACCCAGTCCTATGGGTTCAGGCACCATCCACGAGATCCACTCAGCCTGTGCAAGGGTTTACAGAGATATACTTGATTAACCAGGGGTGTTCACTTACCGGTTGTTAACAGAGCAGCTTATTTTATCTTTAAATCGTCCCAGAGAAGAGGACAGAACTCGTCGCGTCTGCTCAGGGCCGCCCAGGCTGTTGCTGCAGCCTCTGGTAGGTCCAGCCCCGTTCCCGCATGGCGGTGCTTACGACAGGATTCAAGAGGAGGGCTTGTTCAGCTGAGCCCCATCTGCGAGAGAAAACGTAGGAGGAAGCACGTTGTGTATTTAAACAGAAATGTTGTTTAGCTCGAGCTTGCTGAAATTCCTCTTCCATTTATACCAAAACCCACCAGGGGGAGGAGGCACTCACGTGAAGACAGATGAAGCACTGCTACGTCTTCTCAGCAGCGTCTGTCTTTCCTGACCGACTTCCCTCCGGAGCCGCAGACACTATTATTCCTTCTCTCCTCCTCCTCCTCCCCCTCCTCGGGCTGGCGGCAGGAGCCTCTCCCCCGCCCCGACAGTCCGAGAGGGGGTGGGAGACTCGCAAAGCGGGGGGCAGCGAACTACCCCCAGCCTCCAGAAATTGCCATATAATTAAAATACTAATCGTCACCGTGTGTGTGTCGAGGGGGGTTGGATCCTGCAAGGGGAGGACTCTCCCTCCCCAAGTACCTTTGCCCCCCGCCATAAAACCCTAGGGAAAGCCGGCAGGGGAACCCCCTGAGGAGCTGCTCCCAGGAGCAAAGTTAAGCCCCACCCAACGGAGGCGGGAGTCACTGGGCTCCTGGAAAATCCCTCCGTACCTCAGCGGCCAAGCGTTGGGGGCTGGACCGTGCTATTTCAAAAGAAAGTTATTAAATCATTCTGCCTCTGATGAAGAGCTTGAAAAAATTAGTTTGTTTGGAATCCTGTGCTGCATCAATGCTGTGTTTTGCCCGGAGGAGTGTATCATGCTAGGAGAAAACTGAGGGGTTGTTAATAATTTCATTGTCCTTTCCTGTTTCTATCTTTATGATCCTGACCGCTTCCAATCTGAAAATTTTCTATATGATGCTTCAGTGACCTCACAGTATGTTTTTAGCATTGTATCAAAACAAGATGCTTCCTTGATTGGAAAAGCAGCTCGTTTTCCCATGTCTGTCACTGGGAATGACCAGAGGTGGATTCTGTTTTCAGCAGCAGTTTTCTACAGCCTATGTGTACACGTAATAAAAATAACAGATTGAAAGCTGGGAAATTTTGTATATTCTTTAGGGACTATTCCAGTCTTTAGCCTGCCGAGATGATTTTCAATGTGTTCTGGGCTGGGAACCAAAGTTCAGACCTCTGTAATTTGTCTCCCCTTGAGCTGAAAATACCTTAGTACTTTTCCCAAGAGGTTACTCAGGTCTTCACTCTTCACATCCTGCCCTTTACAAAACCAAGCTTCTTCCAAGTATATAGCTAAATTACGTGCCTTCTAAAGTTACTTTATTTAACTCTGCTATATCTTTTACTCATTAGTTGTCAGCTCTTCAGTCCTTACCCTTCAATTCACCTAGGTATCATAGGCACACAACCAATTAAAAAATAAAAGTCATTAAGGCTGCACAACAAAGGACTCAGGATTTATCAGAAGACTGATTTTGTGACTTCATGACAGTCCCCCTGCTCATATGTTTCAGGACATTCTTAAATTATGTAGTCCAGTATTATTTTGTTCTGGCCTTGCTTTATTTTGCAAGGCCTTGTCTTTGTTTACGACACAGGGTGGACTTTCAGAATGTACCAGATCTTTGCAGAACAAGATGTTGGGACAATTCACCACAGAAGGGTGTAGGAAACCTTGAGGAAATAGATGGTATTCCTGCCTCTGTTCCAGACAGGATGTGTGCGCTGCAGCTGCAACTTTTGTGCATGAGTTCATAGGCATGAGCTTATTTCACACTGGCTAAGGTGGGGTATTGGTACCAGTCAAGCAGGGATCTCTGGGCAGGCTGACGGGTGCAGGAGGAAGAACATGAACATGCTGTGGGCAGGACTGAGCCAGTCTCAGAGGCCAGCTCAAATTACTGGTGCACCTCTGAAGCGAGCTAGACACATGCAATGTTCATTCCTGTGGTAGTGCCATGTGGCAACTTAGAAGTCATTTGATTTTACAGCTGACTGGAAGTTAAGTGTTTGTCAATTTTCTCGGAGTCTTGCACGAGGCATCTAACTCTAGGAAGAACTGGGTGTTCACAATTGCAGCCCAAAGTCCACAGGAGATACAGTTCACTCACAGTTTAATTCCCTTCCATTAAAGGCAGTGTGTGTAAGAAATACAAAGAACTGTCTCTAAGGTAGCTGAATACACCTTTATCTGGAATAAACTGCACTATATCGGTCAAGTAATGTAATAATCTAACTTGAAGTAATGTCATTTCACTTTGGTTTCTTCTGGCAATTGTAGCTGTCCCACATCAGCAACAGAATGAAAGCTGGTGTTTGTTGTCATCTGAATATGTTGAGCTAATTTCAAGGATTCAAATGGCAATTTGAATAATTAATATAATGCAGAAAAGTTTAGTTCCTAGTTGTTTTCCAAATAATCTGTACAAGCAAGAAGTTAGTAACTAATCTGCAACCCAGTGAATTTTTGGGCACAAAGTACAAGAAAAATATAAGGAAACATTGGGATATAGTCTATTGCAAACAAATTATTTGACAACAATAAGAATCTTTCAAAATGCTTTTGAAATGGATGACTAGCAGGAAGTCAAATGAATGCTCCTGCAAACAAATACAATGCATGTGACCAAAAAGTCAACAGATTTGCTCTTTCATTTGAAAACCAACACTCCTGAGACACAAACCTCTCCCCAAACCAAAAATAAAACCCCATAAACCTTTAAATGTAAAGCAATAACTAAAATAAATCTGAATAAAATGTAGTCATATTTTAGTTCCAGGAGAAACCATGTATCTCCTGAGCCATTACTAAACTAAGAAAATCTTGTTGCCTCTATCCCAGCTTGCAAAATCAGAGAAAAATCAAGAGGAAAATTACAGGAAATGGAAGGGAAAACTGTTGAACATGGGAAAATCAAACCTAGAGAGAAGAAGGAATAAAGAGAATGGAAAGTTGCAGCATCACAAAAGTGATTTCCCCATCAATCCAATAAGAAAGATGACTAATCAAGCTGCGTGTAGGCAATGCACCATATCGATCATACACGTCTGGTCTTAGAACTAAAATGCAACAGAACTGTCACCCTTCATAATTACCTTGGAAGATAATGCACTCATAGAAATACAGATTGTCACAACATCCTTGTGGGTCCCTTCCAACTCAGAATATTCTGTGATTCTGGGATCCCTTCTCCACCCATCTTCTAGTTTTACTGCCTACCATCACAGTCTGAGCCTAATCTTTATGTCATGCCATGAGAACTGCCTGAGTCCCACACTTGCCCAAATCTCTGCTATTGAGCTCCAAAACCTGTCTCAGCACAACTCTGTTTTGTACAGGTTCTCAGGTTCTCTCAGTTTCCTTGCCTGGGTGCTCAGGGCTGCCCCCAGGTGCTCTTCACTGCACTTCCAGTTGAAGTAAGCACCAGTCCTTACATAGCTTACCAGTCCTTACATAGCTTCAGTCATCAATCTGTGGTTGCATTATATTTCTTCCAGAGACTCTTTGCCAGGAGACAACTTGCTGAAGCCTGTCCCACGAGCTTTAAAAAATCTGGTTAGTGGTTGTAACACATCTCATCAGAACCCACAGTGTTTGTCATGAGCTCACAATGTGCAACCCCCACCTGGTTTGAGGTCACTTTTTCAAGACCTGGTCAACCAAAAAACTGCTGAGACAACTGAAGAACCAAAGTCATGGCTGTGACTGCTTTCTCAGTCCCTAGGGCCTGCCTTTTCTGGGAATTGCAGAGTGCTTTCCCCTGCCCCAGGCTGTGCAGTGCTTCTCTACTCAATCTGGGAGACAGGACACCAACAAACAAAACATGATGGCAGGAAATATCATGGATGTAACCCAGGTAGGCTGAGACAGCCTCCCTTTATTTTTAGCCCAGTAAAATGCAATCTGGGATGGTGAGCACATTAGGAAGTGCTATTTGCCAACCAAATTGAAGCCTTGAATGCCTGTGTTTATGTGTGAGCATCTACCAGCCCATAAAGAAATACATTATCTAATAGGCACTGGGCATTCTTGTGCTTCATTAGGCATATGCAGAGGAAGAAATAGGTCAAAGCACACCCACTTGAAGAGCATTGCAAACAAAACAGTGGAAAGGAAAAAGGAAAATACTTTGAAAAATTACAGAAAATGTGTCCTGAGCAGCTTGTGGTTTTCACCAAGTCAAGAGCAACATTAAACCTCAGGTTTCACTGCACCAATTGTTCTCTTGTTTCCAGTTAACTACAGTGTCATATGGAAATTCAAGTTCTCCACTTGTCCCTTCATCCTCCCAATGGATGTCAGTGTACTGAGTGACTCCACCTCTATGTGTGCCCATGGGTAACGCAAACTGAAGCTTCATGGTGCCAAAAGCAGCAAAGCAGGCAAGAGCTGCTGCTTCCTCCCCTGGCAGGAGACAAACCTCTAAAGATCCAGTTCTCCTACCCATCTGCCTGGGACACAGCAGTCTCCTCCTTGTAGCTTGCAGGCATGCAGTGGACCGCTGTTCCCAAAAAATGTCAGCTGTGGCACCTGGCACAAGGGAAATCTGGGAAAAGGAGAGAGGTGGAGGGGTGCATGGGAGAGGTAAGCAGCTGAGGGGGGTAGCAGGGCAGTGGGAGACTCTTACTTGCAGTCTGCTGCTAGGTCACAGTCCCAGTGCCAAATGCAGGGGGGGCACTGAGCTCAGAGAGAACAAGAAGTCCTTGATCCTGTGGTTCTGAACCCTACCCACTTGGCCTGTGTGCTCAGATGACTGACATAAGCTGCTTCTGGAAGATGGAATCCTTGCCCTTTTATGATAGCTCTGTCAGTCCTACAGTACCATGCCAGGACCCGCTCTCCTTGCCTCCTTTCCAAGGAGAGGCCTGCATGTAAGATGCCTTTGCCATTTAAAGCACAGCTTAATGCCCCATTTCTTTCTCTGTGCATTTTATGAAAATGTTTCCCTGTTTTTCCTGCTGGCTCTGCCAGCCTCTGATTCTGGCCTTCAGACCCCCAAGTTTTTGTCCTGTGTCCTGCTGGCTTCATCTGTACAGCCAAGTCATTATTACAAGTGCTCAGACAGCTAGCTACTGCAGCTCTCAGATATATAACCTTTCCACTTCAGACTTTTGGCCCACTTCTTTGGCCAGTGGTAACTGGCCTGGATTTCTTTACTGGTTTGCTGCCAAAGATCTGGGAACAGGTGCACAGTTTTTCTGGCAGGTACTTTTCAGACTGGTCTTTACTTGAAAATATGATGTAGCAAGTCAGTACAGAAAACAGGGCTACAAAAGCAACACAAATAGCTATGATTAGATTAGAGGGAGAAGGAGAGTGAGAAGTTAGGTGAGCCTCTGTAAGTCAGAAATGTTATGACAAACTGCTAGAAGCCTTGTCATATGTGAACAGCATGCTGATTTCATGTTTCTTACTTTTAAGACTTCAAGATGCACTCAAAGTCTTGGATGTAGGCACAACGTGGGAAAATTTTAAATGCATTTCTTTCCATGACTGACTTACCCGCTTACAACTCCTGCCAGGTAATGTCCATGGCTAGTGAGCAAATGGTCACTTGCCACAGTTTGGAAGAATCAGTAGGACCCCCACAAAACTGGGCTGGTGGCACAGGAGAAAGAATCCTCCCTTCATGGCACTCCAAGCTGAACAGAGCAGATGTATGGCAGAAAAGTCTGGCTTTGTCTCTGTAACGCGGGAGAACAATAGCTCATGGATCAGACTTTTCTTTTTTTACTGCTCTGCTCCTGTTCCAAATGGAGGCTAGACCTGACCCATATGGATATGATCAATAGGCCAATATCCAGGCCATGTGCAATCTTAGTACAATACTCCTTCTATTTCAATATTTAGCTATTTCATCCATGCAAGTGGAAAACATCAACTGATCTTTGCAATTTATTAAAAGACATCTGTCAGTTAACTCACCATCATTTAATTAATCATAAAATTCCCCATTGTATGGAAACAGGAAGCTCCACTTCCAGCAGCCCAAGCCACCTGCTCACAGCCTCTGTGTTTTGGGGAGTGGTTGTTTTTGATTTGGACACATAATTGAAACCTGACCTTTCTTGTCTACAGTTAAAATATAATGGTGCAAGAAAAGGTCTCTCACTGAAATGTTATTATAGAAACTACTGGGAATTGTGCCATGGCCAATTTTAACTTCCCAGTTACTATTTGGGAAACAAATGTTTCTAATAATAAACTTGGGCCCAGATAGCCATGTGTGTGATAGCTGCCAGATTCCTTCTCAGTAGTCACTGAGACAAAAAGAGACAACCTCAAATTAGTAAGTAATGGAGACACTAAAAAAGAACTGGTAAGAGAAAACTGCATTGGGCTGGGTATCCAGGAACCATTTCCATTGCCATGGACAGAATAACAAACACAAACAAAGGGCAAACTGTCAAATTAAGGAAACTCACTAGCAAATTCACCTTGACTGAAGAGCTGGAAGACTTGACTGTGGAGGGAGCTTGGAAGAGATCTGGATCAAAGATACAAAAACTATCTCAACGTATATATTCCTGGCAAGAAAAAAATCTTATTGGGAAACACTTTAGACATGAATAAATGGGGGAAAAAAACACTTCAGAGAGGTTCTTAGGAGTCAGAAACAGTAAACAATCCTGGTCAACAAAGATAGCTTTACAGTAGAGACACATAGGATTAAGGCCAGTTTTGTCAAAAGTCAAATGAACTGGAACATGCAAAGATGATTGAAGTAAAAAAGAAATAAATCTTCAACCAGCTACTGAAAAGGAGAACATGCCTTAGATAGTATTTCCCTAGCAGGGGCAGGGAAGCAGTAATGCAAGTGTATAGAACTCTCTGTGGTCCTTCCCCCAGAACACAGTGTATGATTTGTGCTCTCACATTTGAGAAGAAAGCAGTTCTGGAGAAGATACAGAGAAGGGTTACACCGAGCATGGACAGTGTCTCTTGTGAGAGCAGCTCAGCAAGGCTGGCAGGAAAACAAAGGGATACATACTGACTGTGAATTTAACAAATTCCTTGCCATAGCAGAAACCTGCAGACTTATTGGTGCCCTTGCCATGCTTTCTGCCCCTCTGTCTGTGGCACATTATCCTTTGGTTCTTGGGCCTTTTCCTACAACCCTCAAGTTCATTAAAAAGCACTTGAAAAGACCCTTAGCACAACATAAATTGGTGGGATACGAAGGAAATATTTTATGGACATTTTTGAAAAACAAACTCACTATGCAAAGTTTCATGGCCATGCCTCATAGGGTGGGGTTCATCCAATAAAATTTGCATAATTTGAAGCCAAAATAATTTCACCTTTCTCCTTCTTCCCTTAAAAGCAGGGAAGGGCTAAGTCAGAATACTTAACAATACCCACACAAAAAAAGAGCTCTTTGTAACTGGACAGTGCTTGTAGTAACCCAGCTGATAAAAAGCTGCAAACTCACACCTCTTACAGAAATATATACCCAGAAATAAGCAGCTTTCAGTTTTATTACACCCTCCCTGGCACAGCAGATGTTTGCATCATTACTTGTGCTTTTGAGCTGGTTGTTGAACTTGGTATGACCACGTGGAAGTATCTCATCTCCAGCAAGTACAAGTGAAGCCCAGCTGTCATTTTGCAGTAGAAGCAGTGAAAACCAGCCACTGCCCCTCTATTATTCACAGCTAAAAGCAGAATCCACCTCTTTGCCTATTTTTAAAGGAACATTTCTTTCCTTCTGAAGATTCTTTTTTGCGTTTGTTTAATTTATTTTCTTCTTATCTATTTTAGTAATTGGGAAGCTCAGTTTTCTTTTAACTTTCTTATGAATCTGCTCTGAATCAGAGCAGATTCTTGCCCTGAAGACATATAGGAAGAAGGAGAAGATAATTACAGAATGAAATTATCTGTGACAAACAGCTTCACTTTGCCAGTTTATGCAGTTGTCCCATGAGCTAGACCAATTTGGGTAGCACAATATTTGGGATGGTCAGAAGTCTGTATTTAAATCAACTCTAATGTACATATGAGATAGTTATTTCAAAATAATTCTACCTAAATAAATAGCTCTATTAAGAATTTCCCATTACCGTGCTTGGTAGGAGCTGCCAGGAATTAGCCTTGTACCCCCACAGCAAACAAAGACAACCTTGGTAGAGTGTTGCCAGTAAGATTTGCTTAAATATATACTTAGAGCTGAATTGATAAACCAGAGAATGCTTTATAAAGTGAACATCTACCTTTAGGTGACAGAAAGTTTGATCTAAAGTGAGCAGTAAAGTCCACACCCCACAAGTAGATATGTTCTTGTAACTCTCATCATGTTGAAGAGTCATAACATGAGACCATAAACATGACAATAACCCCACTACTATTGTGCCACTGTTGCTGGCAAGAAATCACAATCAGTGATTTACAACAGAGCATTACAGAGATAACAACAGAGAAATTTGAGAGCAGAATCTGAATCATTGATGCTGCAAGTCAAAAGGTGCACTTTATTGGAGAGAAGGGTCTTGTGACCTTTGCAGAAGAGTCAAGTAGCACAGGATGCTAACAGTTGCAGAAATTACATGCCTTTTGTTTTTTGCCAGAAGCAGAGGTGGTCTTTGCAGAGGTCATACCAAGGATTAAAGACTTATTTTCAGAAGGAAGAGGACTCATAAGATTTTATCTTATCCAGGCTGAGCTTTTTTGCCTTTACTCCTTCCTGTGTTTCCAGTTTTCTACTCCAACAGGCTGTTCTTCTTGTTTATTCAGTGTTTATTCACTGCTTGTGAACAGTGTTTCAGCATGGTAGGTAACACAGCCTGCTTTCTGAACAGATTTTCTTCCATCTAAAATGCTTTCAAAGTGGATGATTACTAAAATACACCAAAATAACTATCACTTGTTTCTAGAACTTGCCTGATTATTTTACATTATCTTAAGATTTACCAAAATGTATTTCAATGTTAAGAAGCTTCTGCAAAGTGAATGCAAATGAATGATGTCATGTGCCATTCTAAGTGGAAACTTTTTGCTTTTTACAAACAAAAAAGGTGATTTGTTTGGCCTCTTCAAAACATATGCTCAGTCATGTCTTGAATCAAGACAGCAAGCTGTTCCCACATAAATTATGACATACATCTTGATTTTTCAGGTTTTCAAGACCAGTAGGCAAAGAGAGAGGAAGAAGACAAGGCTATATGAAGGGAAAGAAGGAGGGTGACTTAAGAAAACCCCAAAATTGTTGAAAAGGGGTTGGGTTGGTTTTTCTGAAACTGCACAGTTTTAGTTAATTTTTTCAACAAACATTACCTGCTTTTTGACAGTAACTTCTATTTATGTCCAAAGTGTCTGGAAAAAGAGGTTTTGGGCCAACACTGCAGTTCAGTTCAGATCCATGATGATGCAGATCAGTCTTCAGTTGCGGCGATCAGTGTGTCCTGTGGACAACTGCCAGCTGACTCTGAAAGCATTTCAGAGCTTAGGAGTAAGAAGATCAGGACAAGCTGCAGCTGAAAAACTAAGGAAGGGGATCAGTTTAGTTTTAAGCTGGTACAGATGTGATATCACTGTGAGACACCAAGAGGCAAAAATTCTGTGAGAAAACTTGTATTAGCTGCATCTGACTCTGCAGCCATTCACTGCTGTCAGCGTTCCCTGGGATGTTCAGCTACTGTTATGCAGACTCCTTGCTTCCCCTCATCTGTTGCAGTTGCTAGTGAACTTTTAATGAATACAGTTTAAATCAAAGTCAAGGGACACTTTTCCCTTGGGATCCTGTTTGAACTCCTGCTGATTTACTCATTAAGATCCTCATAAGTTCAACAGACAGACTCTGGGGAGTGCTTCCAGTGTCTTGGCCTGCAGTCAGCCTCTTTAGCAGATTTTGTTTTCTTTCAAAGCCAGAAATATTAGGAGCCCAGCAGATCCTGGCAGCCATCCAGGGAAGGAGTTTCCAGGATTTTCAGATTCCTTGCCCTCAGTAGTCTAAAAATCAAAGAATCTCAGGTGCTCCCTTCCCTCTCCTGCCATCCCACTGCATGGGCTGAAAGGGAAGGAACAAACAAGCCCCAGCTTCTATGGCAAACCCAGAGGCTTTTGAAATGGGAAGACCCCATTTTCTTAATCTTCCCTAGTCCTAATTTGTTGAAATCAGCAAGCCAACATTTTTCAGATTGCTGTTCTGTGGAGAGCTTAGCAATTATCTTTCAATATGGTTTGGAATTAAAACAGAAATGTCGATTTTCAAAGTCGTCTGTGATAGGAATTGACTGTTTCTCTTCCTGCCTCTGGTTTGGGAAGCATCAGAATTGTGTCTTTGGAAAGGCAGGCAAATACAAGTCTCCAAAATCGGTAATTAATAATTGTCTGCAGATATTGCAGTGGCAAGTTTGAAGAGGAAAAGCCTCTTAGTAATTTAAAACTGGATTTAAAAAATATGCATTTCCAAAAACATTTTCCACGGGAATAGAAGATATTTAAAGGGAAAAAAAAACATTATTAAAACTACAGTGAGAAAAATCACACGTGGAAATTTGCAAAGTTATATCTAGTATGACCACTAGTACAGCTGGCTTCACTTTATTACCGTAGCACTTTTTTAGGGCTCAGTTTTATTGAGAATGTTGGAGATTCAATGTTTGGCTGTTGAGCTGATTAGACTGAGAAAAACCAGCTTTTCCTAAACAACAAGAGGAAAAAAAAGTAAAACAAAAACCAACCCATATCTTTGACTGGGAAAGAATTTCTTAAACACCATAAACTGGAATTCAACAGAGGTGTAATCAGATTAATAACTTTACCAGCATCTTTAAGATAAAGTGTATCTACAGTCCTCAGAGGCAATAAAGAGACAGTCAAGCTGATTTAAATACTGAGCAAACAAACAAAATGCAGGCTTGACCATCCTGGTATTGGTCTAAAACAATTCTACTCCCATGCATGTGTTTAAATTCTATACCATGAACTTTGAGAAACCTTTTTTAATCTTGCAAAGCAAAAGAATTAAGGATAAAAGATATCCCACTTTGGAGTAAGCAACCACTTATTTGATCAGTATGTTTGCTAGTTATGCCTGCAGAAAAGGAACAGACATTGCAATTACCAATGTAAAGAGAAATAAACCATCATTGGACTTTTCTTCCCCACCTTAGTTTATAAAGCAATTCTTATTGTTTCTTACTTTCAGCTAAAAAAGCTGCTTTTTTGACAAAATTGATACAGGTTTCTGTGCAGGTTTCACCTACACAGGATGGTGAGGCTCACACTTACCTGGGTTGATGAGTTGTGCTTTACCAATTGTGAGGATAAAATGGTCATGATATAACAGTGTTAAAACGACAAAACAAAACAAACCCCAAACTTATTCATACATACAGTACAAATTTTCTGCTATTTATTTGTATGCCAGGAGGCTCAGTTGCATCTAATGGTTTGTTCTTGCTACATGTTTTGTTATAAAACACAGTATGGTCAACTGTCAATAACAAGCCTGCCAAAAATTTATTATGTAAACAGCAAAAGACCCAAACCTAATTATCAGAAGTAACAGCACAGTTTTAGACTAATGAAGTATGTTTGATAAATTTGTCTGTTAGTCCTGTTCTTCTGTTGCCCACAAGAAAATCTTCATTCTGTAAATTTGCTAACTTGTAATTACTTGCAGTAATTACTTGTGATTAATTGCAGCAATTTTGTAGGAAAACTTACAAGTGAATTTGCAGCATCTTGATTCAAAATTTGTTTTAGTTGGCTCATGTGAATGTAATCACTAAAAAAAATATTAACAACAAACCCCCAAAACACCAACGGAAGCAAGCTCAGTATTTAGTTGGAATTTTGCTCAAAAATGGACCTTGACTGCTTAGAATACTGTAACATTTGCAGTGAGAGTTCACTTGGGATAGTATGAGAAATGTTTTGTGGTGCGCAGGTAGGCATGGCTACTGCTGGAGTGGGGAGGTGCCCAGTACTGATAGGGAGTTCACCAGTAAAACTTGGAAACAGCAAAGGACTTGACTCAGATTTTCAAGAGCTGCCAAACATTTGCAGGAAAGCTTTGCTAGGGTGGTATACCAAGTGTTTGTCACACTCCCTAAAGTCCTGAGAAGGAAATCACTGAAATACACTGTTAATGTAAATAGCTCCAAAACCAGTCCAAGTTTCCTGTGTTTGAGTAACTCAATGAGTGTGAAGTTGCACTAATGATCCCTACAAATGAAAACACCTTCAGAAAACAAGTGCGGTCCGGTCTGTGTCACTTGACCCAGCTGGCTGCTAAAACCAACAGTGAGAGCCCATAAACACCATCTCCAAAACACCAGCAGCTTTTCCTGAGCTTCTTGTCAGGTATCCCCACACACACCTCAAGAAAGGAGGAACTGCAACGAACTGAAAAGAAAAAATTTAAAAAGAAAGGCAGATTGTTTCTCTCTTGTAGCCTTGGTGCACTTGTTGGTCAACACAGCTCCACAACCCAGGTATTTCTGTTTGAGCTTGGATCTCCCAGGAATATCCACAGCAGGTGGCTGATCAACTCTACTGAATAGCCAAGGTTTAAAGCAACTAACAGAGGAAAAACTTAAGAGTCCTGGGTATTAACATTCACCCATGGAGAGGAAGTTCTGAAGGTTTCTACCCAGGAAGTGGCCACCTTTAAGAAAGAGTTAAGTTATCTAGAAAAGCCTTAAGTCCTTCTTCATCTGTCTCAGCTACTGGATGATGCTTTAGCTCTCTGTAATAAAACCACAAGACACAATCATGGGACACAGTCAAACACACACTCACTCATTATTCCCTGTCCTCTCTTCATTATGGGTTTTAAATCAGAACTCTTGGTTAAGGTACAGCTGGAATGATGCAAATTTCTTAGCATTTGAAGAGAAAATGAATAGAGAAGTCTAGTAAAGCTATTCTAGCTACTCCACAAATGAAAAACTACTCTCAGTATACACCAATTTGTTTAAATTTGTGATTTCTGTATTTTCTCATACATGAGCTGCAATCTACCTCTTATCTTGGGCAACTATTTTCTGTGTTGATGCCTTTTCAGTAGTCTTGTTTTCTTTCATATTTTCTTGTCAAGCTCCCTCCTTTCTGTTCTGCAGTAAAGCATGCCCATTCCCATGCTTTAGTTTTTCTCCTCAAGTATCTTATCCTCTTTTTTTTTTTCCTCACTATGAAAAGAATAATATATGCACAAAAGGCTTCTCTCCTTCTTCAGTCTTCTTTTTACCACCCACATCCCTGATTTCTGTCCAACTCTTCGGCCACTTGGAAAGAGACTTCCCTGATCCCAGAATATGCCCTCCAAAAAAGCCCATCAATACAAAAGAGAAAAATACCCTAAAGAAATCTGAAAATGCTTTTGTTGTATGGTACAGAATCTGTGAGCCAGATCTAAAACAATGAAAGCCTCCTGAAAGCCACTGAAACGCTTACTCTGATTTGGGCTGAAAGTTAAGGTTTTACAAAGGGGAACAAAATAAGAAGCCTTCTATAGATCAGCTCTTCTGCGAGCCAGTGAGCAGAAAGCTTGGGTTGCTGTACCCCTGTGTAAACAGCTCTTGCTGGAAGGAGGATCGGGGCGTGGGGGTGGAAAAGGAAAAAAATTATTTTGAGGTAGCTACCTGTTCCCAAAGCCAGTGACTGAGAAGATCTGTCTTTGCACAATTGTCCTAATCCATTGTTCATTTTGCTAGCATTCTTTACATTTTGATCAATGTAACTTTCCTCAAGGTCTAAATGGGAAAAGATTACTTCTTAATGCATTTATTTACTTTCAGAACCTCAGCAATGATCCTCATGCTTCATAGAAGAGGACAGCTTTCTGTCTACCCACTCAAACTCTTTACTCTGACTTGGTTGTACTGGTTTACCTAAAGTAGACTGACAATCTGAAATTAAATTAACCACAGATAATAGACTGAATTAGCTTCCTTCAGCTGTTGATGACTTAGGAAAAATACCCACAAACAGTACATGCATTGATTTATATAAATTGATTGAGTCAAACTAATGCAACTGCCTTGATCATCTTCCTCTTGGTTTCTCAATCCTGCATTATTTAAGAAGGGCCATAACATAGCCTTTTTCCTGGAAAAAAATGCAGATAAAACAATTGCCTCAGAAGACTTCTAATTAGAGTCTACACAGTGATTACCTGAAAAAAGATCACAAGATGGAATTAAAAGAGATAAAAGGCATAAAAGCTGTTCTACTTAAAGCCTAACACTGCTTGGTAAAGCAGTGCTTTTGTGTCATTTCATTGACTGGGATTATGCACTTGCTGCACTATGTCAGCCAGACTGCTGGTGAAAATATTTAATGATGTTTCCTTCTGTTCTAGGCACTTTCCAGTCTGCCTGCGTAATAAAAACTGAATAATGGCAGAGCTAGAAGGACAACTAGGTGAGTTTAATACGTCCAGGTTAAAGTGGTTTTCTACTTGAGACCTCATGATATTATAATAAAACACACATGCAACAAAAATAAATACATGGCTCTACACAGTTTCTCTATCACACCATGTGGTTTCACATATTGCCATCTATTATGCCATGGCCATATGCATGCAGTACATACCAAAAAACCTGGGTTAGTGTACACTATGAGACACCTGATCTCGTAGGAGAGTAGAAAGAGCTGAGGGAACAGAGGTGGGCTGAAGGAAAAACACAGCGATAGGAAGAGACACAGCAAAGGAAAAAAACTATGACAGAAGGAAAATATGCATGAACTGAAGAGGTATTAGAAGAATAAGACTGAATTAAGAGAAGAAAAAAGTAAGATACTCCAGAATTTCTTCAATAAAAATACTTGAATGACTACAAAAATAATAAACACATCACCCAAATGATAACTAGGGCTGGAACTGTCAGTCCAATTTGCAGACCTGTATAATTCACTTTTCTCTTTTGAAAACTTTACCTGGGATACAGGCTACTTTTTGCCGGTATTAGAAATATCATGGCTACCTGGTGCTTACTATTTCAGGGGATGTTATGCCACATGGGCTCCTCAGCCCATAAGGCCCCTACATCACTGCAGATTGCTTATGTGATCTAATGTTATACAGCAATGCATGGGCTAAGAATAGGGTATATCTGGAAGCATGCACATCTCCAGGCTTAGACCTGAATTCTGCTGTCCAAAAGGGAGTACTGAGCCCTCTGATTCTGAACACTTGCATACACAGCCAAAGACTGGTTATGAAATAGCCACACAGGCTCAAGAATAAAACAACTGGCCCTCTCTGTCTTTGCTCCCTCATACATGTTTTGTAGGCATGAATGAATTGGGAGAAGTAGCCAGAAAATTTTGCATTCTAATTCTTGCCTTGCTGGGGGCTCTGGTGTGACCTCAAGAAAGTTATGTCTGATAAATCCCTGATTTCAAGTTTCCCCATCCTTCAAACTATAACCTTCTGTATCTTGTTAGCGGTTTTTCTAATTGCTGTTGCTTTCCTTTTGTTCATAGGGAGTGAAAGCAATTTAGATTCTTGTACATACCCTTCAAAAAAATCACATCCCAAAACCCCACACACCCAAACTCCAAACCCAAGGGGAATCTTAAGACAGGTTAAGACAGCCGTCAGGCCAGTGTAATTTGGGCTGGCTAAAGTAGTTAAAATTCATAGACAAGATCATAGTAGAACAAAAGAGGCTTATCCCAAGTTCTATCCAGAATTGCTATCTCCACTGTTATTTCAGGTGAATGCCAACGTAAATTCATAACATGCCACCTTCTGATGTACAGATGTATGTTTTAGCTTTTGGACAATGATAAAATAGTGATGTATGCATACAACTTTAACTTCTATATGGAGAAATAAGGTATACTAGTCTAATTAATTTAGTATCTTTTGATTTGGTTTAACCTGAATACTGGAGAATGGAAACAAAGCATAGATGCAGTCAGGATGCTCCTTTCCTGTATAAGTAAGGCTTACATGGCCCCAAGGCCTGACCTTGAACTCAGGTGATTTGGAGTATGTGGCCATTGGCATGACTGGTTGTAGGCCTGCTGGGAGGTCCACATGTGCTGCCTGCCAGTTCCCTCTGCAAGGTTTAGTGGAGAGGAAATGCTGACAGAGGTTTTGCATTTTACAGCTTAGGTATGTGTGGCTTTTAGGCTACAGCAAGACCACCAAGGAGATTTTGGAACCAATTCACTCAGACCCCATTTTTATTATCATGTTGTCAATCACAGAGGAAGAGCTATCAGGAGTAGATTAAAAAGACGATGGTTACATACTGTATGTCCTTATGGTTCTCAGCAACATTCACTTTCAATCTTTTAGAGTCATGAGAGTGCCTGAATCGTGGCTGGTATTTTGCAAGTGCTTCTTTGACAGACATATGGCCCTGCAAAGAAACCTGGACGTTTCCTTAAGGAAGCATTCATTCACTTACGCACATGCTGCTCCAAGAAGTGTTTTATCCCCACATCCTTTAATGTGATCTTCCTATGGCTATAGGGAAGACTCATTATCATTCCTTGAGATTACAGCAACAAGAGGGTCCATTCATATTCTTAGGAAGAATTACTAGAAATACCATCTTTCACTTGTGCTGAAAAGCAATTTAAAAGGACAATATGCTACTCCACATTGCTAAACATTACGCTAAACAGCGTAATATCTGCTCTTCTCTCTGAAGGTTAACTCATGCATCACAAGACTACTACACATAACCTTCAGCTGCCTTAATAAAAGTAGTCTTTCATAAGCCTTGTTAAAGATCTAAAGCTGAAAAATTTGACTCCTCAGGCAAGATGGCAAATAGAGAAGAACCCTAAGTTATTATGTATCTTTAAAAAATCTTGTGACTTTGAATGATCTTTGAATGATCTTTGAATGGATGGCTTGGGCAATGTCGCATCTCCTAACCACTCCTTAAAGTCTGCTGATAATCTCAGTACCCAAGTACACATATTACAGGCAATCTCATATTAAGAGAATTGTGTGGAAAAGATTGTACCTTCCAGCATGTTTGTATTGGACCTGGCAGTAGGAGGCCTCATTTCCAATTGCAGAGTACAGAATTGTAATTGCCATTTGAGCAAACAAAACAACAGACACTGCATCAAGTATTTTCTTCGCATCTTATTGTTTTTATGTTACTTTATGGGGAAGTGCTGTGTCTAGAATTGAATAATTACTGCAAGGGATGGCCTGCTGTTCAAATAATGAAGGCTGAAGTCTAGAGGCTCTCCAAAATCAGCTCTCCAAGATTTGAAAATGATGAAATCAAAAGCAGCCAAACCATATTCCTTAGTTATGACTACTGTTAATATCTAGTGTATTGCATAGCTCATAAGACACGGGATCCAGACCCCTATAATATTACACATTGCATAAATGCAGAACAAAAAGCCTGGCTCGGTCCCCAGGGCCTTACTGCTGAATGACTCAGTCATTTCTGGATACTCGGCTGGCAACATATTCTGCCAGTTTTCAGAAGTCCCAAGGGGAAGTAGCTCTCAGCAGTAAGAACCAGGGCTGCGCGTCCTCAGCATCTTTCTATTTGACTTAAGAAGTGAACACTTTCTAAGATTCCATGTCCAGTGTTTTTGGTTAGTAATAGTTTTTTAAAGACATATGGTCAGACAACATGAATCCAAGCTGTTTTAACAGGGCCTAGGAAATGTCTCAGACATTGAAGCTTGCAGCATTAGCAAACATTCTGAAAATGTTAGTAGTTGTCCTTGTACTCATCAGAATGTAATGTGAAGCAGAACTCACCTACATTCTGCAAAGGGTTCATTAATCACTGCTCAATATTTACAGTTAATATGATTGGACCAACATGCCTTAAGAACACTAATTTAAAAAATATGAATGACCAATTTCTTCTCAGCTAAAGCACCCCATATACTATCTAGGTTGTTACAATGAAACAACAGCAAACACGAAAAACACAACAAAACAAACCAGAAAAGCAGCGTGAGTCCCAAACTGCTGCTGTTTATTTTCATGCCAGTGCTAAGCAGTGCAACCATATGCTAAAAGCTGGGGGGTGAAGGCTTTTTACTAAACCTGCACAACATAATGTAAGAAGCAGCAAGTATCATGGCAGTCACTCCTTAATGGGAAGATAGGTGATTACCACAATTTCTCAAGGGCTATAATGTGCATCAACAAACCTTGCAAAAAAAATGTTTGGGCTCCACTCTCCCTGGATCCTGCCATGCTAAGTCTGAAACCTACTGAAGGCTTTGGATTCAGTTGTTGAATTTGTCTTTTTCCTTTTTTTTTTTTTCTGTCTTTCATTTAGGAATCCGAGCCTATCTGAGGTTGTGTTCCAGTTAATTTTTTTAAATTTTTTGTCTGTACCCAGAAAAGAGGCCAGCATTTCTTGTTCAAACGCTGGGTATTTTGCCTCTGATTACCAAGAATTATTCAGTAGGCTTAGCCTCAGATATCCCATGCACTCAACTATTTATGCATTTCAGTCCCTGCCATTACAATGCCAATACAATGTAACACGTTTGCAGCACGGGCACATGAAATGGCTGTTTCTGCACTCGATGCTCCTTCACAGGTGCTCAGCAAACATGGCAGCTGAAGAACTGGGGTTTACATGATGACTTGCCAGAGAGCCTTTAAAAGGTGTCCTTTTCAGTAGATGTATATGACTTGCTGTCATATAGTCTGAATTAAGCATTCAAGGTTTTGACAACAGAGGTCACAGAGCAAAATAACTGCTGTGTGAAATTAGCCAAATATGCTGTCACTTGGCCATAGACATTTTTGACAATAACAAGTCAGAAACCTCAGTTTGCTTCTCTCTCAATGCTAATGCTTCACCCCTTCTCCTAACACTAATGAGTTACCCTGTGGTATTGTTTTAACAAAAGGTCAAGTTCATCTTCAAAAGGAAAAAAAAAGAGTCATTAGGTATATGGTTAAGAAAAATATCTTATGGTTTCCTTTGATGAAAGTAACTAGTGATTTATAATATAAAAGGAAGGTAAACTTGTATTTAGAAAGAAGTGCTGCTTTTTTTTTTGAGTAACATTCATGTTGCCAGCAACATTTTCTTGAATACATGCCTGTCTTCCTCTGAAAAATGTGTGGTGGGTTTGACAAGCTTTGTGTCTACAAAGCTTTCCAGAACCTATACCTACCTTTTTCACAAGAGAGGCAGAGTGTGCATTGATCCTCCACGTATTTGATCTGTCACCTTCCTTCTAGTTTCAGCATTCTTTCATCTGAACAGAGCTGTAAAAAAGAATAAAAATAGCAAAGTATATGCTGTCTCACAGTTATGTTTGGCAAAACTTGAGAGCCAAGTGTAAATGTGTCCTATTTGTCATTTATGGTTGCAATTATGCATGTGATACAGGATGTGGCTGCTAACATATCTGGTGCAAATTAAACAGCTTATATAGGTCTTCCTTGTAAGGTAAGACATGCAGCTGCAGGTGAGCCCCAGCTGCAGACATAAATATCCCTCAGACCAAGAAAAAGCAAGAAAGATAAGCATGAAAGCAACTCTGAGGTCAACACTTCTTCCTCTCCACCCTTTCCTGCCACCACAAAAAAGTGCAACTGTCTGATATGAATGACAAAAGTGTTTTTCAGTCACTCAGTTTTTGACAGAAAATAAGACTGATTTTGTGACATTCATGCCTGAGTTAGTATATTTCTGTAGTGGGAGGCACCAGCAAAGTACAGCACCATCCATGAAGACTTCTTAGCATTGGTGCTAAGCAGTGTGGCAATAAAATACTGGTACCAGCTTAATGGAACTACATCACCTTATGTTTACTTCATCATAACATCAGTGGACCTGAATGGGGTAGGCACTGTGAAAAATCTGGAGATTGAAGCTCATACTCCTCTTATTTGAAAATAATAGCCAATAAAGTGACATCTGTACACCCTTGGTATTCTGTAAGATGTGCATTTTGGGTAAGGTACAGCTGGAATTTCTAAATTAACTTCTAGCTGATCTTAAGGACAGTTCTTCAATAAAGCCAGAGGAAGAGAATACAAATAGAGTAGTAAAACACAAATGTATCACTAAATAAATCATTGGTGGTTTTATCTCTTGCAGAAACAACTGGAGGAAACATGGAAAACAACATAGGAAACATGCCTAGAAGGGATGAGAATGTCAGACTCTTCTCTGCTGACCCCAGAAAGCAGCCATGTGGGACAGAGAGAATCACAAAACCATAGAATGGTTTGGGTTGGAAGGGACCTTAAACGTCATCTGTTTCCAAAATCCCTGCCATGGGCAGGGATACCTTCCACTAGACCAGGTTGCTCAAAGCCAGGAATGAGGCATCCACATCTTCTCCGGGCAACCCGTTCCACTGTCTCTGAAAGAAGGAAAATGTGTCAAAATCAACACGTCTGATGTAAGCTGAAAATTTTCTAGTATAAACTAACTAAATAAAGAGTTTACAATTTTTCATTTTCCCTAGTGGGGAGCTTATATCCAAGAGCCAGTTCCCTAGTATAACAACTTTATCAAAAGTGGCCAAAAGTGCACTCTCTCTAAATTATTGACAAATAAAGCAAGTATTGAGTTCCCTGTAATTCATGCCTCAAAAGAGGCATGATCTATATTCAAGACCTTACAATTCTCCAACTCTCTCCTTTTGGAATTCCTTGCACAGTCAAGGATTAGTTTACAAAAGTATAAACACCTTACGGTAAATTCAACAAAACAAGCAATCTTTCAACTCTGGCCGTGGTTTATCAGAGTGAATCTGAAACAACCCTGTTGTATTCTGCAAGTTCCTTCCAACCAACAGAAAAAATACAAGTCAGGCTCTGGAGCTCAGGACCTGGCCCGAGCTGGAAGTGAAACAGAAACTTTTAGCTCAAAAGAACAGCTCAATATGCTGACAATTCAATCACCTTCTCTTACTTCCTTGAACTGTCATCAGGCACCAAACAAAGCTTATTTTTGTACTGGAATGGACTGCTGTAAGACACTTAGGAGAAACTGCCCTTTTAATTTGTTTTATTTTGAAAACTATGATCCAAATTGACAGGCCATTTTGTTCCTGCAGAAGCATAGAGCTGGGGCACTGCTTTTATTGTGAACCTTTTATTTTCTCTTTCTGGCAAGCATCCTAGATTTTGTAATTTAATATTCCTGCCAAAAGGACTGGAAACATTTGAGAGGATCCTCATAGGATTAAGGACAAACTGTGGATTACATTCCTGGCATTGGACTACACTGGAAGCCATAATTTTTCTTGCTATCTCTGAATATTTTTGAACTAACCAAATAAGAACACAGCAGAATTAAGAGTATTTTGATGTTGTTTTAATCTTTCTTTTCAAACCATCCCAGGATCTAATGCACTTCTGCTCTTAGTCTAGGGAGTGTGTTTAGGTCACGCAGATGTGTTTATGCTGATTAACCTTGCATATTAACAAAGTGAGAGCAGGTTGTGGTGTGGCTGAGGACATGACTTTCACTTTTTTTTCTGCACACTAGAAAATGTGTACTCAGCCATGAATCCTGCTTCCCAGATGTTGGGAGTCGCTGACTTATGGACAGCCACAGTGAATCACACCAAACCTATAAAAAGCTAGGCTCCTTCCTCTGACAGTGGCCAGTAGTGGGTATTTTGGGAAAGAGTACAAAAAATGGGGCAAGATTTACTTTTCTTCTAATACATCGTAGTGAGATCTGCTAATTCGCTGCTCAGCGACAGACAGAACCACAAGCTCATTTTACATCTGTGCATTTAAAAGCCTTTCTATGATTTTCTTAGTTCCTTTTTTAAGATCATTTGCACCCCTGGTCTCTGTAACACCCTGCACCTCTCAGTCTCAGTTTATTTCAGCTGTGCTGTGTAAAAGAACTGGCCTTTGCTTGCTTTAAGCCTGCTCCTGGAAATTTCCGTAGACACTCTGCCTTCTTGTTCCGTGATAGAATAATCCCCCCCTAATCACCTACAGACCATATGCTGAATACCAGGTCAGCAGCAGTGGAACCACAATCACCACTGTGTGTCCCACAGTCCTCTGTGGGGCAGAGGCTTGATTTACAAGTACAAAAGAAGATACAGAGACAAAACAACATAAAGATAAAATATACATTTTATCTTTTGCCATCACCATACCCACAATACGGAGAAAACTTTCAGAAAAAGAATTGCATTGAATCTCAACAGTTTCTGAACTTACTAAATAACAACCAAATGCTTCAGGGATCCAGTAGGTCTCCCTTGCAGAATAAGCCCAGGGTTTTGTACTTTAAACAAAGAAACTGCTCAGACTAATGGGTGGCAGCTGTTAGAGTTCACCTTCCAGTACTTCCAGAAGGGCTGGAAAACATGCTAGTGGGAAAACAGCTTTCAAGATCCAAAGACTTCAGCATTAAACAAGTCAATCAACTATATCAAACTGTTCAATGCAAGCTGTAACCTGCTACCTGAGTTGATGGAGAACTTGTCAAAAATTACACAAAAAAATATAGAGCAAGCATTAAAACATACAGAACGGTTAAGTAATTTGTCTTTTACAAGTGTAGGTGAAATAACTAAGCTTCAGATAACATTGACTTCAAATTAGCAAGAAATCAGTCAGTTTAAAAATTACAAGATTTAAAGAACCTTGCCTATTTTCTATATTGTAAGATTATTCTTCAAGAAAGGTATCTGCTCTCTAAAATGCTCATGCTTTCATTAAGCCCTCAAAGTCATCTAGTAGATAATATCACTATAGTCCTGTGTCAAAAACTGCCATGGAAATATAACAGAAATGATTCAATATGTTTAAGAACAATATCTTCCACAATTCCACAGTCTAATAGAGAGTACTGTGGTACAGTGGTATTTTACTGTGGTAAAATATGGTTTGAATTGCCTAGAGAAATGTTACAGCACTATTAAAAATAACTCACTTTTCTGTTACATTAGACAGTTCAAATGCTCCACAAGTTTACAGAACTTGATGCACAGTTCTGAGAGAGCTTAATATTTTATGTCCAATATCTCTTCTTATAGCTAAATATAACAAAAGCAGGCACCATGCTCCTGTGACAGGTCATATCTGACATTAGTGGAGAATGAGGAAGTCCAGAAGAGTGAAAAAGTTTGAAACTTGTGGGAGAGGAAAAGCTGCAGGAGAGTTACACAAAAATGAGTAGGAAATACCTCTCTCATGAAAAGCAGTCTCAGGACAACAACTGTAAGGACTTGTGTTACTAGCAGACATTGGACCCTTGGGGAAAATCAGTGATGAGCATGTGACAGTCTAGCCAGGGGTTTTCAAGGCAGTTTTGAAGAACAGGGGAAGGAAGGTATCAGGACAGGGCTATGGGGTTTATTACACTGAAAAATAATGAAATGGAAGTATCCAGAAGGAGAAGATAATGCTGTGCCAAGATCCAGTATTGTCTAAGACACTCCATTTCATTTAAAAGCTGAAAAGACAATGAAATCCCACAGAACTCATGACTCATCCTTGCAGGCCCGGGCAAGAATGCCAACTTTTATAAATAGACAAAAAAAGGAAGTCTAATGCTGAGATGGTGCAGCTGCCCTACAACATCCTACACCTTATCAGCATTTTTGAAATCTCTGGAAGAGTGTTGTACAGAGTAAGCTCTTGACAGGATCTAGCATCAGTTAGAATTTGACTCTATGGTTTTCAATACACTGACTCAAATTTATTTCAGTCCTTGCAACCCATACTTACCCAAGAGGGCTCCTTTGCAGGAGTTCAGCCCACTTTGGAAAACTAACTTTTAAAAAACATTAGTAGTGTCCAAACAAACTGTCCCAACCTTTCCCCAGAAGATTCTGCTCTCTGCCTCTGCTTCTGCTCTCCTCAGAGTACCCCCATCTGTAGGGGGCTTGCTCCACTTCTCCACTCTAGCCCAGTCCCCAGCACTCCTGCCTAGACTTGTCTTGCAGTCATCAGGCTCATCTCTGGCATGATATTTCCACTTTGGTGACATTGCCCCATCCACAGGCCTAAACCAATGTGAGGTGAAAGATTAAGAAATTCAGGCAATGAAGGAAGTGAAAGCTGTGAGTCAAAAGACGGTGATTCACTTTAGGCTGCAATCTGAGTGCTGCTGAGACTTTTACCAACTGGCCTTTTAAAGTGCTTCTTTTCAAACCAGACACAAGAACAGGGAGTAACAAAACACTGTTCTTTGTTTTTTAGAGCTTTGAGAGAAGAAAAACTGCTGAAGGAAGTGAGTTCATTTAGGAATCCACTAGCCTGCTGATGAAGTTTCAGGTCGAGAAACACATGCATTTTCATGGGTAAGCAATGTGTTCCTGACACATCCTTTGCATGTGGATGGGGACAGTGGTCACCATGCAAGGAGTTAAAGGGTTATGATTCTCCAGTATGGTGCAGAGACAGGCCTGATGGCATGGCAAAACTCTTCACTGTCTCTTCAGATATTTAAGAATAAGGAGCCATCAATGATGCTAAGGGAAGCTGTGTTCTAGGCAAGCCCTACAGACCACAAAGCTGCTTGCATGAGGATTTTTAGCTGCAGAAAATTCTCAAGAGAGACTGAACAAGCATTTAGAAGAGAGACCTGTTGACAGTCACTAACTAGATCAATCACACCAGGTTCAGGAAATCCCTAAAGTGAAAACACACATAGTCTGGGAACATATCTGGCTGAAGTACTGTGCCTTATTCTTCTGCTTCCTGGCATCCTCCTTTTGGATTTGGCTTGCTTTCAATCAGGTCAGGTATTAGATCTGGTAACTGAATAATGGCCTTGGCAAAACCTCTAGTTACAACTTTTATGAGCTAGCAGCATGAGGAAAGAGTTACCTCTTACTTGACAGCAAATAATGGACTAAGCAGGCCTTATCATTAGTTTTCTGGAGGCGATGCAGGAAAAACAGTTTATCTTCTTTTTCATAGAATTCCTGACCTTATCCCTCCAGCACAGCATAAGAGTCAGATAAAGATGGTGCATGAAGCCTACAGTTCTGCCAGATGGTGAATGAGTCCCACTGCACCAGGTTAAAAATGCCTGAGCCAGGGATCATCATGAGTCCCAAATTGCAGCTTTAAAATGACCACAGAAGCCCTCTTGTGTGCTGCCCACAATTCTTAATATTGGTCACTTTTCTTGTCAGCAAGGGTGAGCATAGCACCTTTTCCCATGGAAATTGCTTTTCTGTCCTAAAACCCCCTGCTGATTCTCAACATATGCATCACACCCTTCCCTGCCTCTAGTCTTCCTGATAATCCTGAGCTGCCCAGACAGTAAAGAAGCTTCAATTATACTACCACAATGTATGTCTATTACTCAGAACTAGCTGCAGACACAAGTTTCTCAAGACTTGTGAGCTAACTCAGCCAGTCCTTTAGCTTAACCATAAAAAATGTACCTATTATTCCAGGGAGGACAGAAACGTATGTATTTTGGCTTCTGGATGGACTTTCATAACAGTAAACATTACATTTAGTGTGTATAAACAGCTACCAAAAAAAAAATTGTGACACTAGGGCAGGGGAGTAACAAGAAAAGAATTCTTGCCAACAGATCACTTCTGCTGATTGTTTCCCTTTCCTTGGAAACCTGGGAGAGATGTCATGCTTTGGCTTTTCCTGGATGAAGTCACATATGCAATAGCTATGGCTGGGGAAAATTCCTAATGTTTTATGAGGATGGTGCTGTGTGACAGCAAATCTGAAGGCAGAGCTCAAGGAAGGGCACAGAGGAAGTGGGAAAACAACAGATCTCATCACAGGGAGATGCAGTACCTGACCTGGAGTGCTGGCACACTTCCAGGGGAAGCTGCACACAAGCGCATTTGGGGCCTGTTAGTGCAAACCTCTATATTTCACTTTTTCACTTTTCTTTTATTAACTATGCAAAGGTGATCAATCAATAGTGGAAGAAAGGTTTTCCTAAGGCACTGCATAACTCCTCTTACCTTCCAGGAGGTAGCCTGAAAGAATTCCAGCAGCTCCTTGTTCTGTAGTTATCCTTTCCTTCCTTCATACACATGGGAGAATCAATCCTGCATTTAAAAAAAGTGAAGAAAATAAAGGAGGATTCATATGAATCTGCCATCCAGAAAAATTACTGAGATGACAGATGCAGAAAGAAAGGTTTTCATCTTTCTCTTACAACCTTCACATCACCTACTGTTTCAGCTCAGTCACCAAAGCTTTCACTTCTCTCTCACTATTATACTGAGATAATAACTTAATTCAACTTGTAGTGTCATGCAAAACCTTTGAGATGGCCTCTGTTAAACAAGAGTACTTGTCTAACTGCAAGCCCTCAAAATATTTTTGAAGTCACAATCAATGCTTTGTGTGATAAACTGTATGAAAATGGCTCTTTCCATTTCAGAAGAGAAATGCCAATTGTTCTCAACACATCTTTTTCTTCCTATTTTCTGATAAGCAACTGCATTAATTTAGTACGCAAAATAAAAGTATCCAACAGCCTCAGTGAAAGCATGTGCATGTCTCAGTCTGAATGAGACCTGATCATGTATTGCTACCTTAGAACATGCAGTGTCACTTGTTCTTTTGTTAATATAATTTTTGTCCATAAATTCTCAGTTGAAAAAAAAAATAAAACCAAGGTAGATGACACCTAAATACAAGCAGCAGAGAAGCTTCTGAATTCTTTTCAAAGTATAGGGAAAAACAACAAAAATTAAAAGCATTCTTTTCTTCATAAGAGGTCACCTTACATAACACTGTAAATAGAAGTCCAGTTCTTCAAATCTACTTGAAATCACTGTAGCCCTACAACCTTCTCTAGAATCACACTCACTTGCACCAGGAGAGGTTTTGACTACAAAGCAAATCTAAATGGCTTTGCTGTCACTGAAAACAAAACCTATCACAAGACCCTCATAACAAAACGCATACAGGTATGAAAATGGACAACACAATAAGCGACAAAATATTCAGTCATTTCACCATGCATATTTTCAGTCAAACTTTAAAAACTGGAGATTTTAAGGGAAGCCAAAACCTTGGAATTTCACCTAGCTCTCTAAAAAAGCACGAGGTACATTTCCTCAGATTCAATTCCTGTTCAGGTAAATGCAAGACCAATTCCAGGTTTTCATCTTGGCCCTAAGCTAAAATCCGAGTGCCTTCTTCCTCTTCCATTAGTATTTCCACAGAAAGGCCTACCCTACACACCACCACTATGCACTGCAAAAGCAGATCAAAATGTGAGCTGTCATTTTCCTGCCTGGTATCACTGCTGAGCATCTCACACACATCAGTACTTGGCTGATGTTTCAGCCTTAAGGTGCTGCCAAATAGTAGGTCCTCACAAGGTGCTAACATGACAGGATTCAGCACACAAACAGTGTAAGTGTTTTACACTCTGTCACTCCTCACCACCAACACAGAGTGAAAGCCTGACTAGGCTTCCGCGTCCAGCCTGAGCAATCCCAGTGTGTAAAGCAGTCATGCTTCTAAACTTCAGCAGCAAAAGCAGGACATTGACCAGGCAATGTGGTTGCAGCTAAGGAAATTCTCACCAAATTCTTCCTGGTGGGGGTGGTGGAGTGCTGAGGCAGGAGCCCAGGCAAAACAAGGAAAGTAGTATTTCTAACTGCAGCTGGACAAGGAAGGCCTTGCACAACCTCATCCAGCCTGGGAATGGTGAACCTCTGGGGCTGAACTAGAGACCTCCGGAGGTCCCATCCAGCTGAATTTCCAGATGTTATCAATTAAAGATTGCATTCAACCTAGCAGAGAAAAATCCCATGAACATATTAAATCAGCGGGAATGTGTACATGTGTTGGCCCCGACATTTATTTGCTTTTAATAGTGTCTAAAAAACCTATTGAAAGAGCAGAGCTTTACTACCATAAAGAGCTTGGTAGGGCACTAATATTTTATGGGTTTTGGCTGTTTTCAGCAGCTCGTTCCACAGTTCTTTATCCAGGGCTGGCAGCGTATGGGACACAGTCTTGGATAAACAGGGCAAAAATGCCTTGGGAGGACACCCTCATTAAGTTAGGGCGAGAAAGGAGAACAATCTCCCAAGATCCCCTGTGTCTCTATGCAAAAGAACTCCTGCCTGTCAGCTGTTGTTCACTCCTTAGTTCCAGTATGTTCTGTGTTCTTAGTTTCTCCATTGGTTCTCCTTGAAAGACCATTCCCTCCCTTCTCTACTGTTGGTTCCACCTGCATCACTCCACTCCAGTTCCTCCCCTAGACCCTCTCCCCATTGTGCTGCTTGTCCCCTGACCCCTCCTGCCTTCTCCCAGTGAGGCACCCAGGCCCTCCTCCCTTCGCCCTTTGCCTCTGCTTCCCTTCGGCAGAGGTTGCGTTCATGTTTGCTCCCAGCTGTTCCTCTTACCTTCTCCCTGCCTGGACCCTCGATCTGCCCTCAATAAACCCTGCTGGATTTACCATGCAGAGATCCCTCTGGTCTCTTTGGTGAGGCTTCAATTTCACCATCCGGGCTGGGCGTCTGCTGGGCTGGGGGAGTTGCCATCGCAGCCCCAAGTGGAGACGCTTGTGGTGCTGCAGGACCCGACAGCGCCGGCCCGGGGGAGCTGTCAGTAGCCACCCGCAACAGTGATAGCTCAGTTTCTTCTTGAATTGTATCTACTGAATGTATCTAAACGTTTTCATGATAAACAGTATGCATTACGCACTTCCAAGCTATTTACAAGCCACAGACCTCTCTTAACACATTCACTTCTACTTCCACTGGGTCGGGTTTCCTTTCTCATCAGGGATCATGTTCTCCAGCTGATGGCAGAAGAGAGCCGAGCTCAGAAGAGAGACGAGCCGAGATCCGTTCCTCGTTGCAGAGCTTCAGGCGTTTCACAGCATCCTCTGCTGCTAAAGAGCAGAACCAGATCAGAAATAAGAATATGGACCATGCCTTCGAGCAAACGTTATCACTTTATACAGACAGACACTCCCCCCCAAAACACTCTGCAGTGAAAAGAGGCAGATAATGAAGCCCAGATCCATAATAGGAATTAATCTCCACACTTTCCATCGAGCTACACTTGAAGCTGATCTACGCTCTACGCTCGGTACTACAGATACAAATCAGTTCAGAAATATCAAATTCCTGTTTCCAAGAAACAGTCCCATACCAAAATGCAATGTTTGCAGGGCTGAGCCATTTTTGTGCTATGCAGTACATTTCAACACCTGGCTCTACACAGACCTGCTCTTTGTTGTTCTGAATTCTTATTTTCACAGAATCACAGGCTGGGTAGGTTGGAAGGTACCACAGTGGATCATCTGGTCCAACCTCCCTGCTCAAGCAGGGCGATCCCAGAGTACATGGTATAGGATTGTGTCCAGACGGTTCTCCAGGGAGGGAGACTCCACATTCTCTCTGGGCATCCTGTTTCCATGCTTGGTCACAGTAAAGAGGTTCTTCCTCCTGTTCAGGTAAAACTTCTTGTGCATCAGTTTCTACTCAATGCCTTCTTGTTCCATTGCTTGGCACCACCAAGCAGAGCCTGACACCCTCCCTTCAGTTATTCATAGACACTGATGAGGTCCCCTCTCAGTCATCTCTTCTCAAGGATGAACAGACCCAGCTCCCTCAGCCTTTCCTCATAAGAGAGATACTCCAGACCTTTAATCACTTTTGTCACCTGTTGTTTCTCCAGCGGGTGTCAGGGTAGTTAAAGTCCCCCACCAGAACCAGGGCCTGTGACTGTGAGGCTGCTTCAAGCTGCCTGTAGAAGACCTCATGCACTTTCTCCTGCTCAGGTGGCCTGTAGCAAACAGCCGCAACAGCTTTACCCCTATTAGTCTGCCCTTTTTTCCTAACCCATGAGATCTTGACTTGCTTGTTGTCTACCCAAAGGCAGAGCTTGATACATTCCAGGTGAGTCTCACAGAGAGGGCAACTCCACCACCACACCTTTCTGGTCTGTCTCTCCTTCATGGCAACACTGCAGTCATGCAAGCTATCCCACCAGGTCTCCGTAATTGCAGTGAGATCAAAGCCCTTTCACTGCACACATCTCTAGTTCTTCCATTATATTAGGAAAGAAAATGTGCTTCAACTTTAGAAAGAACAAAGGATGTATAAGCATGTGCCCTCCAAGATCCATGGGAAATAATCCTATTGCACTAAACTGGTGGTCCCTGTTCAGGTTCTAAAAACTCATTACTATGAGTAGAAAACTAGAAATGCCATACACAGAAGAGCAATTCCACATGGTTCACAAGACAGCTCAGTATTCCAGCAATGCCTGGCTCTGTACAAGCCATTACTCACAAAACAACTCTGCAGCCCCAAGTAGTTGCATCAACAATATCAGGCTATTTGTAAAGAGTATGCTGAGATGTTTTGCAGGTGCAAGGACAGCACAGCCCCCTCTCCCAAAGCTGCACCAGGCAAGGTGTGGCACCTGCGTGGTGCATCCATCAATGCCTTTCCCTGTCACAGCACCCGCACACAATGGGTAGCCCAGATCCTGATGAGAGGGTTATGGGATGCTTGCACTCTTTCACTGCAGGCAGTGTAGATGGGCTTTCTTGAACAGACATGTATGAGCCAGCTCATGCCAATGGCATTCTGGCCTGTTTCTGAAATAGCGTGACCAGCAGGACTAGGGAAGAGATTCTTCCTCTGTGCTCAGCACTGGTGAGGCCACATCTCAAATACTGTGTCCAGTTCAGGGCTGCTCATTTCAGGAAGGCCATTGAGGTGCTGGAGCAGGTCCAAGGAAGAACAATGAAGCTAGTGAAGGGTCTGGAGCACAAGTCTTATGAGGAGCAGCTGAGGGAGCCGGGGTTGTTCAGCCTGAAGAAAAGGAGGTTCAGGGGGTAACCTTATCACTCTCTACAACTGCCTAACAGGAGATTGCAGCCATGTGGGGATTACTCTCTTCCAGGCAACCAACGACATGATGAGAAGACACAGCGTTAAGATGTGCCAGGGGAAGTTTAGGTTCACGTTAGGAAGAATTTCTTCACAGAAAGGGTGATTAGGCATTGGATTGGACCGCCCACGGAGGTGGTGAAGTCACTGTCCCTGGAGGTGTTTAAAGAAAGATTGGACGTGCCAGTCAGCGCCCTGTGGCCTAGCTGACAATGTGGTCAGAGACAACAGCTAGGAGCGGATGATCTCAGAGACGCTTTCCCTAATCGTTTCCCTGGGCAGACACGCATTCATACCCAACGCGGCCTCCGCCCCGCCCCGCTCCGCTCCTCCCCACTCCGCTCCGCTCCGCCCCTCGCTGCCGGCACTGCGGTGCCGGTGCCGGTCATGGCGGCGGCAGCGCGCCTATTCTGCGGTGTCGCCCGTGGCCCTCCCGCCCTCGCCTTTGCCCGGGCGCTGGGCTCCGTGCCGCCGGGGCCGG
>WBNO01000724.1:125933-138433 GCA_013400575.1 Peucedramus taeniatus
GCTGGCGCTGGGGCTGTGGCGGCGGCAAGCCGCGTTGGCGGCGGCCCGGGAGGATGAGGAGGAGAAGGAGCTGCGGCAGCGGTTCATGGCGCCGCCGGTGAGCGGACTGCGGGAGCTGCGGCGGCGGCGGCGAGAACTGCGGAGCCGTATGGAGCTGCTCATCATGGAGACACAAGCGGAGGTGTGTCGCGCCCTGGCCGACCTGGACCCTGGCGCCTCCTTCGCTGTTGACAGCTGGGAAAGGAAGGAAGGTACGGGGGAGCCGCGGGGGAGACCGCGGACACCGGCACCCCGGGCTCGGTCACCCCTCGGTGACCCTGACCTGGAGCCTGGCGTTGGCAGGCGGAGGCGGCATCAGCTGCGTGCTGCAGGATGGCGAGGTCTTCGAGAAGGCGGGTGTGAACGTGTCCGTCGTGTCCGGGCTCCTGTCCGAGGAGGCAGCGCGGCAGATGCGGAGCAGGGGGAAGTCTCTGAAGGCCAAGGACGGTAAGGCGTCTGTCGCGCAGTTGGGATAGGGAAAAGGGACGTGTTCACCTGAGAATTCTATTTCAGGTACTCTGAAAGCAACTTTTGAGCAGAACATGAGGAAGGCCAGACTGGTGAAAGTTCAAAGGTTTTCATTTGTATCATAGTGATTTCTAATCAGTAAGCCTGATAGGTGGACTTTGATGTCCCCAGAAAGCCAGGTACGGGAGTGCTTCTCTCTCTGTCTTGCTGCTATGAGGAATGTATTGTAGGCACAGGTGGTGTCTCAATAATGATGCTGTAGTGCAGCAGTGAAACAGTGCAGGAATTATGTACCGAAGAGGTGGAGGGAGAAAACCAACAACACCTGAAGGCTAAAGGGGACTCAACACACCTTTGTCTAACAAAGGGTAATTGTGAGGACTGGGGATGGTAGCCTTAGCAGTGCCTTATGTTTTTAGTGGTCTTCATCTATTGGGTTCTCCAAAGTATTGTCACATTTTAGAACGAATACCAAAGAAAGAGTTGAGTTAGGTGCGCAGAAATGTATGGATGAGAAGTAACTTGCCCACCAATTAATAATTATGGTGACCCAACATGAGACACTTTCCTGTTGTGGCTTGGAGCCTAAGGGAAAATAGTGATATTCCTTAAATGATAGCAAATTAAGTTTATTGAAAAACTGAAGGGCTTTCTCTGTGCATCTTTTTATCTAGGGAAGCTGCCTTTTTGCGCCATGGGTGTGAGCTCTGTTATCCATCCCAAGAATCCTCATGTTCCAACCATGCACTTCAACTACAGATACTTTGAAATTGAAGAAGCAGATGGTAAGGATTGTAATCCAGTGAGGAATGTATGAAATGTCTGACTCTGCCCCAAAGAAGTGTGAATGCATGGCTGGGGTAAGAGATCAAGAACCAGTGTGAGTTTCCTCCCAACTATATCAAGAGTCACCAGCCCCTCTTGTGAAACTGCTATCCTGTAGTCAGGATCAGTGGTCCAAAATGGTTTTTGCTACATTGAAGTTTGTTTCATCTTTTCCTGAAGTCACTGATCATCATGCTACCTTGTAGTCAAATCTTTCACTATTGAACTTTAGGGACACCACTGAAAAATTATTTTGTTTTGTATTGTAAAAGAAGTTGTTAGTTCTTGATGAACCACTAGCATCAAGTTGCTGTTCAGAAGTTTAAAAGAAAAATGTTGCTGCTTGCCTCCTATAGGAACTAAACAGTGGTGGTTTGGCGGTGGGACTGACCTCACTCCAACATACCTGAATGAAGAGGATGCCATTCATTTTCACAAGACTCTGAAAGAAGCCTGTGACAAGCACGATCTGAAGCTGTATCCCAAGTACAAGAAATGGTACGTGGAGGAAGGTGTGCTTGGGGGGAGCAGAAAGCAGCACTGGGTGTTGGCAGTCAAGTGTACGTTTTAGGAACTGTAGGTTCTGCTGCCTTTTGAAAAGTATCAGAAAGCCCTAATGAAAATCAGAAGTGTACTGTGACAAAACATTGTCTAAAGAAATATCTTATTTACAGAATCCTGGATTTTTTAAATCAGAGGGCTGACAGCTAGGATTGTAAGTCTATAGACCAAGCTGACTCATCAAGGTTTTGTTGCACTAGGCAACTTTAAATTCCTTTTAGCCTCTGGTGTTAAACTAGGACAAGACTTCTGCCCCATGGACTTGCACAAATTCTTTTTACAGTGAACTCATGGTAAATGTGCATGATTCAGTGTGAGCTCTTGGGCCATCACAGCAGTTCTGAAAATCCCTCTTTTGTTTTTCGGCCTTCATGGCCAGGTAATTTCCAGGTAAGTGAAGGACATTGTCCTTAATGTAGAAGCTTCATAATTTGATGGAGCTGTATTTTTTTCTCTGGTGACACATTTACTGGGAGTTCAACAGCACATTTTCTAAGATGCAAACTTTGAATGTTCTTCTTTAGCTGAGAGATACAGATGATGGGATCTCCCGCTACTAAATGGGAGCTTGCTGTTCTGTGTCTGATAATCCAATCTGCCACAAGCTGTGTATGCAGGAAGGTGGGGATACTCTTTTGTAAGCTCCTAGGTCTTGTCTGAGGACAGGAGATAAAGTGGGTGTTATAGTTTGGGTGGCAACCACTTAGTAGAGGGACATCTCTTAGAGCCTTGAGATTATAGTCTTGCTGTCTGAGGATTTTTTGCATGGTACTTTAGAGAATCTATCTTAATGGTCTGGTTCTCTGCTGCTTAAGTAGGTTAGCAATGCCAGCTGAAGGGGGTAGGAGACGTTTTCCCACTTTGCTAAAGATAAACATTATTACACTTACACATTGTCTACCTGATCTAGGTTTAAGATTTTTGTCAGGCTTATTCTCTTTTATGTTTCTGACTTGGTGTTTTTTTCTAACTCTTCCTGCTATCATAAAATAGAAAACACTGATCATCCCAGTGAATAAAAAAAATAGCATAGGTTATCTGTTACATCTCCATGTCTCATTATGGCCATGCCATATATAATGCTTGAGAATTATTTTGGATATATGGAAAGCTGGTCCTGTATAGAAAATTAGTCCTAAAGGAAGGCCAGGTTTTCTTGATGTTGATGGTTTCTGCTTCCTACTTCCCATTGCTTTCTCCTCCATGTGAAGACTTGCACACCCAAGCAAGGAATTATAAGAAAGATAGGGTTAAATCATTTAAGTTATAGTCATTTCATAACTAAATACTCCCCATAAATACAAACAAGATTAATTGCTTTTAGGATAAGCTGCCATTACTCATTTATAAACTTAAACATGACTCATGAAAAGCCACTGCTATAATGACTCAACCTTTCAAGTTTTAACTACTAAAAAGCCTTTTTCCAAGGAAGGATGCCGTGAGAGTTGCTTTCGTATCTGGTCTTGGGGCCTTAGATTACTTCTGTTTTGATGAAGAAAATTCTTTTACTTGAATGGCAAAGAGAATAAATTCTCTTCCAAGTTTGAGTTCATGTGAAAGCTGTGCAAATAATTTGAGAACTACATATAATGCTGGGAACGGAATCTTTCAAGAGCCCTTAGTTTTGAAAGTTTTGAAATCAGATGTCCCTGTTCTGAGTAGGTAGAGGATAAGGACTGGATCAGCCCACATGGGTGCATCTGCCATGGTGTTCAGCAGCTTTGTGGTGATGTGTAGCTTTACAGAGACCATTTAATCAGAGTTTTTACTGCAAGTGACACAGGAGTGCTTTCCAGGTGATGCTGCACCATCCTGTCTCTGGGCAATCAGGGAAACAGTGGGGTACCCAGCCCTGGAGAAACTGACTTGTGGTCAGTATTTCACTGGTTTTGTCCTGCAGCATACTGCTCTTTGGAGTACTGTTCATGTCTTTGAATACTCTGGACCATGTTAGTAATCATCTGATGCTTCTTCTAGGTGTGATGACTACTTCTATATCAAGCACCGTGGTGAGCGAAGAGGGATTGGAGGCATATTCTTTGATGATATGGACTCTCCCTCCAAGGAGGAAGTATTCCAGTTTGTAAAGAGTTGTGCCAAAGCTGTCGTGCCTTGTTACATTCCCATTGTGAAAAAGCACTGCCATGACTCCTTCACACCAGAGGAAAAGCTATGGCAACAGCTTCGGAGAGGACGGTGAGTACTGGAGGAACAAAAGTATGCACAGGAGGTGGACTGTGCTGGCAAGAAAAAAAAATATCAGCTAGTTCTTTATGGTTACAGGTTGTGCGGGCCAAAAAAGCTCACTAAGAATTTCAGCATTTTTGTGCATGGAACTAATTCTGAAATCCAACGCTAGATCACTAAAGAAGGTGCAAAGAAGGCATTTCCCACTCTCCCATGTTGCCAACACATGCAACCCAAACAAAGCACCACCATTTTTTTCCAACTCCTTCAAAAAGCAAGAGAAGCTTCTGCTGTGTAACTGGCAGAGGGGGGTGTGGGTGTGCTTGGTGTCCTGAATCCTGCCCTCTCCTGCAGCCCAGAGGTACTGGATATAGGGCTGCCCTGTCACATGAGGAGCTAAGGGTGAGGGAATGGTGGCTTCCTATTAAGTAACACAAGAAAATCCAAGAAAGTCAGGAAGTAACTGTACTTGAGTACTTTCAGCTCCTTACATACGTATTTTTTCCATCTGATCTTGGCACTGAAATTCCTGTAAAGGATTTGAAGATTCCTGTAAAAGAATACAGAGGGTTGGATTTTTTTATTCTGGCATGGTCCAAGGTTACTGTAAAAGACTTAGGAGGAAGCTTGTTCATGTCACCAACTGTTAATGCTGCAAAAGCTTATGTACATTGGTCAATACAGTTGTACTCTGTTCTCCATGTCCTGTGATTGTGTGAGTGTATGGAGAAATGAAGCTATACATGCTTTGTGCTTAACTAGAGTCTTTAGTTTCTGCCTGTTCTGCAGAGAAATGTGAGACTGGCACGGAGAGAGTGTAAGCATTCAAGTTCATATCACTGGCCTGCAGCTGTTGGTCACTTAAGCAAGCATCCTTAATTTGGTGGGACTTTCTTGGGAACATTGGGCTTTCAGGATCCAGTCTGGATGGATTTAGTAAACCTGCAAAGTTTAAAAGGGGGAATAGCTTTTCTAAGTTGCAGCCAGGACCAGCTCTTGAGGCCTGTCTATTTCCCTGGGTTTGTTTGCAGGTTGTGGGGCTATGTAAAGCTTTCCATTTCTGCAGATAGATAAGAGCTTTTCCCTTCCTATATCTTTAAGTACAAACACCCTGTATTGGCTCTCAAGATAATCCTTGATGAATTGTCACACCTCTGTTCCTATGCTGGGAGCAGAAGATGGTCTATTTCATCACTTACAAGTCACAGCCAGCACTCTGAAGCTATCTGACTTCTGGTGCTTTCCAGATCTTCCAAGGAACCAGGAAATACTGTTTTGACCTTGCTGCTTATGTGTCCTTCAGCATGGAGGACTGCACAGTAGAATTTTTTCTCTGGTTATTTTCAGTACCTTTAAAGCCCCTCTTTATGTCTGACACCCCCACAAAGAAGAGAAGAACCAAGGTAAACGTAGTGTTGAGCTTGCCAGCAGGGCAGAGGCCTGGGAGGACAGGACAGGAGCTTGCAGATTGCTCGCCTTTGAACAGTTGGTGTGCTCTAGTCTCTTAGCTGAGGTCACTTCTCCCTGTGCTCTGTGGAGTGGCAAGGTCACACCTTGCATTCTTGTGCAGAGGATGCTGAAGTACAGTTGGCCCAAACTCAGCAGAAAGACGGACTGGTTCTGTTTGATATCTGCCAGTTGAAGAAAGCACAACCAACTTCTGCTAATAAACTAGTGTCTTTTCTGTTGCATCTCTTCATTCCCGTAGGTATGTAGAGTTCAACTTGGTTTATGACAGAGGTACAAAGTTTGGCCTCCTGACACCAGGATCAAGAATCGAAAGCATTCTTATGTCTCTGCCACTGACTGCAAGGTAAGGGTGTGGTTATGTGGGGTTGCAGCAAGCACTGTTCTTAGTAAAATACTTCACAGGATTAAATCAAAGGTCTCTCCTGGTCTCCAGTCTCTTAACAGTGGCCAGTTCATGCCTGATACAAGAACTGGACACGTGCAGTTCTCTATTATGCAAATGCAGATGCTTCTCTGTTGTATTCACTTAGTTTCCAGTAGTGTATGGCATAGAGATTTTCTGGCCAAAAAAATATGGTTTTTGTGCTGAGTTCCTCTTGATAGATTTATTGTTTTCGCTCCATGGGTTTTTGTTTAGTAGCCCTTAGAAACCATGAGAGCTTCTGGCAGTCCTGCCAAATGTGTGGCAAGGAGCTCCACAGTTTAATTAACTGTTTGTTTTATGAGAAAGTACCTATTTGTTTTTCACTTGAACCTGATGACTTCATCTGACTCTTCACTGAGTAACATGATTTTCTTCCTGTTCATTTTCTCCATAACAGTTTTTATTTTACAGGTTTCTGGGGGTTTTTCATTGTTTGTTTTCCAGACTGACAGTTTGTTTTCCCTCTCTTTTTAGTCTTTTGTGTAGTTGATGTTTCATACTTTTGCCACTTTTGCTAGGCTTTCGTTTTCTTTGTCCTTTCTGAACTGGGGGTAAGGAACAGACAGTGTAAGCTACATAGCTGGATCCAAGATGTAGGTGTGCTGCTGACTCACAGTGGCATGATGATATTTTAATTCATTATTCTTTCCATAATCCTAATATTGTGTTTGCTGTTTTTTACTGCTGTTCAGCATTGAGGTGGCTTTTTCATAGAACTGTTACAATGCCAAAGTCTTTTCGGGGCAATAAAATTTGACTCAATCTGTATGCAACTTTTTTCTGTGTCCATCACATCAATCAACAGTGAATTTCACCTGCCATTTTATTGTTCAGTTGCTTGGCTTAATACTGTTTCTAACTGTCCTTTTAGGCTTTAACCCATCTTGCTTATGCTTGTCACACCAGCAAATTCTGTCATTTACTATTTATTTCCACTTTCAGGTAGCTTTTGGGTATCCTATCATGAGTTCCATAAAGTTCACTAGCGACCCCCCACTAGGAAAACTGCCTGCTGCCTTGTAACCATGAAGGCAGTGCTGTTCTCACCATGTATCTTCATCCCACTGACAACACCTGATGTGTCCTTGACCCAGTGGTGTAGCATGTCCTATGTTTTGATTTAATTTCTGGGATTGTCTGGGTTTGCTCTTTTTCATCAAGGTAACTAGCTCACTTCACAACATGAATGGGTCATTCCTTGCGGGGAAAATGGAAGGAGGATGTACCCATCTCTCTGTGACAGCTAACACTTTCCTTTCTCTGTTGTGCCTCTTTCAATTGCCTTTTCAATGAAAAAAAGGGATCTTTCACCACTTTTGTTTTTAAAACCAAGATTCAATAAAGACTCATAGAGCTTCCGGTCCAGATTCTGGAAAAAGGTCTTGTGTCACTGTCAGAATTCTGCGGGTTCCTTTTTTTGTTCATCTTCCTTGTGATACTAGTGTGTCACAAGAGACTCGTTACAAGATTTTTGCAAATAAATCTGCATGCCTTGTGGGGAATGGGGCACTGCTCTTTCCTTTTTCCTTGTCCTTCCGGTTTTTTCAAAAGTTGGTAAAAAGATGAAGCTTATATTTCTCCCATTTACCCTGGTGGTGTTATTACTTGTTTTTACTGAACTTGTGATTTGTAACCATATCTGGCACCTCAGCCAAGAGTATCAACTGTGTATGTAGCTTTGCAGCCTTAGAAAAGGCAACTCCAGTCCAAACACAGCCTGGTACAGGAGAAGTGGCTGCCAGCTGGGCTGTGTGAATGAGTTTCCCCTCTCCTTGCAGGTGGGAGTACATGCACAACCCACCAGAGAGCTCGAAAGAAGCAGAAATCCTGGAGGTTCTGCGAAATCCCAAAGACTGGGTGCACTGACACAGATCATGAAGAAAATGGATTGCTTCCACTGAGCCATTCTGAGAGAAGAGGAATGCCTGCAAACCAGCCCATTCAAACTGCTGTTGCATGGTGTTTCAGTTTGTCTATTTATACTCTTACCTCGTGCCTTAATTATGCTGTAGACTTGTTAGAACTTGCAAATGTGTGAACTCATTCTTTTAGATTGATAGGCTAACGCTGTCATCACCTGTTACCTTGTGAAGGCCTCACAGGGCTACTCTGCATGCTTTAGGTGACTGCAAAATTGCAAACTCCTGTGGTGTCTTCAGGGAAATGAAAGCATTATCTGTGCCTAAGTAGCACTGCTTACTCTTATAAAATATTTGTATGCTTAAAAGCATTTTTTTAAAGAATAAAGGGAATATTTGATATTACATTAAATCTTAAAGTGTGCTTTCAGGAAGCTGTGGAAAAGGTAGTAATTCATCTCGTGTATTTTGATTATATCTTGTTGATGGTAGAGGGGGGCAATGGTTTAAGATGTGCTACAGCAGCATAACTTGGCTAATCAATATCTGGGAAAACGGGGGCTGAGGACCCAATATCTGGTCTAAACAGGGGTTACCTCATGAGAACGGAAGGATGGCTGTAAGTTTGAGAAAATCAGCATTGAGCATCTGTGCTGCGATCACGCAGCAGAACAAAGCAGCTCGCAGCTCGGTTGCCTGGGAGGTCGACGGTGGATCAGGACGCTGCTGGGTGTTGTCCTACGGCATCCACCTTTCCCTTCACGCTCCTCCCAGCCTTGGACTGATTGTCTTATCTCCCAGCTCGAACTTCGTTGAGGACCCGGTAGGGGAAATGCAAGTAGGAGCGGGTTGCATGTCTCTGTTCGAGGAAAAAAGTTTTTTTCGTCTCCCCGTCGGGGAATCGAACCCCGGTCTCCCGCGTGACAGGCGGGGATACTAACCACTATACTAACGAGGAGTTCGGCGAGCATAGGTTCTCTCCCTGCCGCCACCTTCTACCAACTCACCTGCAGTGACCTCCTGGCGTGTAGGTGACTCTTGGCTTGGCCCGGGGCCCGGGGGATGAGGATAGGCTGTCCCCCATGACCGCCCAAGTCCAGCTTCCTCTTGGGGGGTACCGCGTTCATTTCCGTGTTACCCCTCCGCCCAAAACAAAATTAAGTGATCCTCTGCTAAGTCAGCGATCTCCTCATGTCCAGGGGAAAGAAAGAAAGAAAAGGAAAAAAAAAGAAGACAATGGCCCGTACGGGGATCGAACCCGCGACCTTGGCGTTATTAGCACCACGCTCTAACCAACTGAGCTAACCGGCCACGCTGCAGAAGAAACGGCGGAGGACTGGCCCCCGAGGCACTCCCAGGAACACGCAGCAGGTGTCACCCGCTGCTGAGCGCTGCTCTGCAGCATTACCGCGATCGCTCTTTCTGGGCACCGCCTCGGCCAGTTGTCTCATCGAGCCGTGGTAGGGCAGCAAGGGCACTAACCGAAGTGACGAGCATTCCTAAAAAAATCGAGACTTTCGCACCTTTAGTTTTTCTCTGCCTGCCCCCTCCGCCGCTGCGCGGGGGGCAATTCCCGGCGGCACGGAGTGGCTCGGCTCGGCTCGGCTGCACCCCGCACACGGACGCGCCCTCCCGGCGGGGCAGCAGCACCACCGCAACGAACCGCCACGCTTTGCAGGAACCGTTCCCGACCCTTCCCTCTCTCCCTCCTTTTGGCCACGCCGCGGACGGGGATGCGATGGAAAGAGTGATGGGTCATTTGGATCACTTGTGAAATCAACGCATTGATTAGAAAAATGCAGATAATATCTAAGAATTAAATGCCTCTGAGTCAGCGAAAAAGTTGTAGAGGAAGAGGACATCATCAGATTCCCAGCCCTTCCCTTCACAAACCGTCAGTATGAATGCTAAGTTGAGCTCTTCTCCTTGGTTGCTTCATTTGCCACTAAAACGACCTATCATTAAATACATAAATAAAAAACATCCTAGTGTAATATATGTTATGGAATAATTCCTGCTTATGTAAAATATATGTGAAATAAGTTGTGCCAGTATGAAAAATTCTTAAAGTCTTAAACCACAAGCAGCAGCCGAGGAAAAGATTGCTTCACAAAATCGCGAAACCACAGATGGCAGTTGAGAGAAAGACCTAATTAGCAAACTAAAAGACATAGCTCCGTGCGGAGATGGGCCCTTTCCGGGGACAGTCTAGGAAACACCCAAGCGATGAATACTTTCCCAGAAACGGTTTTGTCCAGCCCAGCACAGAGAGACTACATGAATATGTGAAGCTACTAAAAGAATAGGAGAACCTCTGCCCCAGGCGAAAAAATCTGTATGAAACCAACCCGAGGGAGACAGCATTCGTGAACAGAGGGGATCTGACAGCGACAGAGTTCAGATCAGCGTTCACCCAGTGCCAGTCCCGGGCTCGACGCTGCCCCTTTGATTGTGGCTACCGGAGACCGTATCTCAGTCACAAAATAAAAACCTATTTTTTGATTATTAATTTGGCTGTATCATTTATTACTGATAACACTAGGAAGCCAAATGTAAAGTAATACCTGCATAGAGAAGCATATATAAAGGTATCATGACAATACAAGAGCTTCCTCAAACCCTGGACAACATTTAACAAAGATGTTCCCACACGCTGCAGAAAAAGATCCCAAAGCTGCCACTAAAGCAATGACCAATACATGGTGTGAGGAGACAGTCACAGATCATGTGTAAGAAAATATGGAGTAAGGAGGGAAAAGGACAAGAGACATCTGATTGAAAAAAAGGGCAGAAAACTCCAGATGTGCATGAAGAAGAAAGAAGCAGAAAGACCCACAATAACGGGGCTTTTTAGAATAAAGGCTTTTAAATTAAAAAGGCATAATTTACCAGTGATATGCTGGGTGGGCCTTAAAAAAAAGTGGGCAGTCCACAAAAAGATAATTATTTGATTAGCTGCAGAACCCGAAGAATCTGCAAAAAGTCATATACCTAAAGAAAGCAACCCTAATGTGGTCTAAATTCAACAGGTGCTGTTTTTCTTTCCTTAAGCAGCAGCATTCAATCACTAATACACTGGGACTCCAAGACTGTAGGTTTTCCTCCATCAGAGACCACAGTCCTCAGGACGTCGATCAAAAAATTTTAGGAAACAGGACTGAAGCAACAGAATCACTCCAGAGGAGAGACGAAGAGTGCCTGTTGTAAGCAGAATACTGATTTTAAATTCTGTCTCATGCTTTCTCAAAAACACACTTCTAATGGATTTTGTTCAAATTTCAAGAGGCATCAATGACAAACAGAGAAGAGAGAGGCTGTGCGGTCACTTTGTGTTTCTGCTGTTGTGAGTAGACCTCATCTCACTGTAAAATAACTTCAGAGCCACTGGAACCTTTTCCACAGTAGGAGATTGCTCAGTAAAGGAAAAACAACTGCAAATTTGTGTGCCAGGAGCCAGAAGCTACAATGCAACTGCAATGAAATGTGGTGTCTTTCTGCAAGAGAAGGGATTGCAGCCCTAACTCAATTATCACCTACCCTGATCCTTTTTTATTAGGTAATCCCTAATTTATTGATCACTCAGTCCTATAAAATACCATTTTCTAAGAAAATTATGAAATAACTATTTCATTATTTTAAAAATGCATGAAGCACAGTTTGTTTTGCTCCTGTAACATATAGCTATTGTGTCATTAGAGTTCAAAATACATTTCCAAATATACTTCCAAGTCTTTCAGGATAAGAAGGATACCTAGGGAGAGGTTTACATTATTTTTTCTTTCTGGAGTAAGAAATAAGTAATTGTCTTGTCAACTGCTGCATCAGGAATGTACAGGTGAAATAAGTGAATCTTTGATGACAGATGTTTATCTAAATGCAATACTTAGAACTACACGTTTGAAACGCGTGCTTCCTTTTCCCTTCCCCCATGAGTCAAATTTAATAAATTTAATACTTTCAACATCTTTTCCAGGAAAAACAACTATTCCATGAAAACCACATCAGCAGAACTAGTCCAGGAATGAGGAAGTAAAGGATGACATTACTTCTCCCCTCTTAATTATGGTACATGGCAGGTAAGAGCATAAAACTAATTTTTGAACTTCAGTTTAGCCAAGAACTCTTCTACCATATAATAGTTTTAATTAGCTTTCTAATTATTTGTTTTTAATCAATCATAAGCAGGGTACTACTCATAAACAGTGTGATTTTCCACTTTAACCAGCAAGCAGCAAAGTTGTTTTTTACAGACTGTTATCGTTAGAATAGATTGGGAAAATCACTGAAACTTTTTAAATTTTGCTAAACTAACCCTGATGAGCTTCAGTGAACAAAACCAAAATTTATGGCCTTCTAGGACACGTTGCAGGAACCAGAATTTAAAAAAGAAACTAACAAAGATAATTCAGCATCTGGGCTGGAAACGCCTTATCAGAGAAAAAGAGTAGAAAGACTGAAAATATGCATAATAAGAAATCAATAACCAACAAGATATAGAATACTGTTTAATCAAAAGAATTATATCGTTTTAAAGCAGTGGACATTAATTTCTTCGTTTGATAAAAATGTATAAATAAGTGAAAAGTTTTGAAAGTGGCCCTGCATCCAGGCGGAGCTATATCCATGCATGCCGGCACTGTGAATAAAGCAATGCCTACTTTGTA
>WBNO01000724.1:140933-175207 GCA_013400575.1 Peucedramus taeniatus
CCGAAGGCTGGTGTACCAGCATTCCACATGTCGGACAGCAGCCAGGGTGAGGCCAACCACGCATCTGGCGGCCGCCGTGGCGCCCATCCCGACCGAGCCGATCCGCGACAGCATCGCCAGCACCGAACGGAGGCGCAAATGCGTGGGCAGCACGCGTGTCCCCGGCGCACTTCCCTCCTCCGCTCGCCCACCAGCGGCGGCGCAGGGATGGCGCCCTGTTCGCGCCCAGCGGGACCACGCAATAAAACAGCACCGCACGGGGCACAGGCGGAAAATGGAAAACAAGGATGTCAGGAGTGGGATTCGAACCCACGCCTCCAGGGGAGACTGCGACCTGAACGCAGCGCCTTAGACCGCTCGGCCATCCTGACCGCTGTCTGTGTTTTTAGGCCGGCTCAATTCGGTTCCGCCGTATCCCAAAGACTCCCCCGGATGCGTAGGGAATTAAGTGTGCATTGACTAGCATTGTTTATGGCACCGGAACAGACGGGGCAGCCGCAGAGCGGTACCAGGGCAGCAGGGCACCCCAGCTGCCCCTTGCAGCCTCCAGGCACTGTATAAACGCCCCCGACAGACCACCCTGAAACACCACTAAGCAGCAGGAACTGCTGTTCTGTCACCCCCTCAGTGACCACAGGTGAAGGCTGCTCTCAGCCCTCCACAAGACACCAGAGATTTTTGGGTTACAAAGACCTGCTTACATTAGAGCAGTCCAGAGACCTGGAGTAACATTAGAGATGCAGTTTTATTTTCAGTTCTGCAGATAACTGGGCAAACGAAAGTGATTTATTTATTATTACTTTAAAATAATTTGATTTTGAATACCAATACACATTCACATCACTCTGCAGCAGACATTTGCCAATTCGTGAGATGGCAGCTAAAGGTAGGTGCTAGACTGTCAATTTCAGAATTTCCTCAGAACTAATACTCAGAAAAAAATCCCCACAATTAGAAACTCAGGTTCTGTTTCATAGAAACATAACAGAAATCTAAGTCCCTGTTTCAGTAAATATTTTGAGCAGGGTAGAAAAAGTCGTCCTCAAGAACAAAGGAGAAAGTGAAGTATTTGTGGTGGTGGAACAGCAGGCCAGAGGCCTTACAAACTGAACCCTGACTTCAGCCAACAGCAGCCGTGAGAAAGCTGACAGCTCTTTGTGAGAACAGAGTCCTGCAGCAGTGGAAAACAACTTGCTTTCCCTGAGAAAGAACTCTAGGACTCTGAAAAACAGTAGGCACCTGTATGAACTGTTTTTGCAACCGTTAGGTAGAAAAATTAAAACAGTATGTCACAAACAAGTCTTTCTGCATGTACACACGGGGAATTGAGTGACCAATCAATACACGGTAACAACTTGTTATTACAGACACGGGGATAGACACGGGGTGTTCTTTAAAACTCTATAGAAAGAGTCGCGGCAAGAAACCAACACCTTCTTTTGCTCCATGAAAAGTGTATCCTGCATCTTTCTTTAAGGAGCTCAACGCCGACATCTGGTGAGGGCCGACGTGCTAGCGCGGAACAGCCTGCCAAGACTCATCGATCGCCAGTCATCAGCCTTGTTGCGAGAGCAGCTTACGGTGCCCAGAGGCGAAACCCTGGGGCGATTTCAAGTAGCAAGAAGACAGCACAGCTACAGCCAGCCGCGGACAAAACGCCAGCAGAAGAAGGTCAGCTTTGTGAATACAACAAGACCAGGCGGCACCGTCTGAAGAACCGTGGCACTCAGGCGGCCACGAGTCGTGGGAAGAACACGGCCGAACGAGTCGTGGGAAGAACACGGCCGAACGAGTCGTGGGAAGAACACGGCCGAACGAGTCGTGCGGTCAGCAGTGGCAAGAGCTGCGGTGAGAGAGCAGCCGAGAGCCGGGAGATACATCGTGTCCGTCAGAGGCGCAGGAGCACCATCAGGAATCGTGGGAGAACACAATCAGAGAACAATATCCCGTAGCTTATTGTTATCATTACATGGACGGCATTTTAATAGCAAGCCCAACCAAAGATGGCATTGTACAAATTCAGCCAAAATTGATACAAGCATTGCGAGAATTCAGACTACAAATTGCCCCAGAAAAGGTGCAGCAACAAGCTCCATGGAAATACCTTGGAATGAAAATTTTAGAGCAAACAATACAGTCTCAAACAATTCAATTTTCAACTAAAATCCAAACATTACATGATGCCCAGAAACCTTTGGGTATCATCAATTGGGTGAGACCCTATTTAGGGTTGACCACTTCGCAATTATCACCTCTGTAATATATGTTATAAAATAATTACTGCTAAAGGAAACTAAAAACCACAGCATTTTGTGTACTAAAGCCAGTGTCAGACAACAAGCAGTAACAGGCTAAGTGATAAGGATGGAGATTCAAACACCAGTAGGACACTGTCTCCAGAGATCTATATTCCAAGAGATTTTTTTCATCTGACAAGATCCCAGCAAGATGCATTTGATAGGCATCATCAATAAGATAATATTCGACACCAGAAGTTTATCCCAGAAGATTTTCACTGACAGGATTTCAGCAATTATTCACCAGTCCCGAGAAACGCGGCAGCAAGAAAGAAAAACTAAGATAATATGCTAAAGAAGGACTCCTTCCAGAGCCCAAAAGACTATAAAAAAAACCCCTTAAAAACGACATGCAGAGACCCACAGGGACTTTGGTGCGATAGAGGCCAGATCCTGGGTTTCCCTGACTTTGATCGCCTGGCTCAGAGTTTAATTGCTTGTGGCTTTTTCCAAATTTATACTTTGATTATTTAGTAAATTTCCTTAATTATTAAATTGGAGTATTCATTTTTAACACCTCTGTTCAACATTCTTAAAGGTAACCCTGAGTTGACCTCTCCCAGAAAATTGACTCCAAAAACAAAGGCCACACTCAAGATGGTAGAGTGGGCTATGTCAGTCAGGTTCATCATCTGTGTCCTGAAGTTCCAATCACAATATTTGTTGTTAGCATACATTTACATCCTACAGGTATTATTGGTCAATGGGACACCCAATGGTCTGGCACCCTTCACATACTGGAATGGGTCTTCCCGTTGCTGTGGAGGGTACAACTGACACCAAAGAAGGCTTCAAGCATCAGCCCTTCAGTACAAGCTTTTATACCCTTCATCTTACATGCTTTACACCTGTGTGCCCTCTCTACCCTTCGATGGTTGGTCAGTACACCTGGGCACTCCATGTCTCATTACCTTCAACACTCTTCATTTGTCCTGCACAGTTGTAGCCCATTAGGGATGAGGCTCTGCCACAGCCCCACTCCCAATCACCACAAACTGTGTGCCTACGCCTACATCTTCCTACCCCACCTACCAAAAAAGACAGCGCCCACGGTTTTTTAATTGCTTGCACAATTACTCAAGTGCCGTCACAGGGGCTTGCAGCTGAATGCTGAAGATCCTTGTAACATTATTATTCCTGCACCACAGGAATACTTTGAATGGGGTTTTACAAAAAGCACACCATTGCAAAGCGCTCTACTAAATTACACAGAACAAATCACAGATCATTTGCCCAGTCACTGATTATTGCAATTAAGTCACACCACTGAGTTGTCCCTGAAACCATTGAACAATTGTACGCCCTCAGGAGGTCATAGAGTCTTTACGGATAGATCTGAGAAAACAGGTAAAGCTATTGTGACCTGGAAAGATGACGATGGATGGCAGACACTAGAGGATCACCATAACGGGTCACCTCAGCTGCTTGAGCTATGTGCTGTAACCATGGCTTTCCTCACTATCCCTTGAACATTGTAACTGATTCTGCTTATGTTGCAGACATCACACAGCCACTGGACCAAGCATTGCTAAAGGAAGTTATTAAAAGCTTTGTGGCATGTCATCCAAGCCAGAAATTATCCTTATAATGTGTTGCATGTTCAGTCATACCAACTTACCCAGTTTCATAGCAGAAGGTAATGCCTGAGCTGATTTGCTAGCCAGTCCTGCCTGGACAGTGCCACAGCCAGATACGCTGGCACAAGTGAGAGCATCACATGTTTTTTTGACCAAGGTTTCAGGCCTTGCAAAGACAGTTTTCATTAGCAAATACCGAGACCCACAATATTGTTAACAACTGTGCTGATTGTCAAGGCCACGCTGTGCCCTTACAGATGGGTGTAAATCCCCCTGGTCTGCAAGCCTTACAAATTTGGCAAACAGGTATCACCCATGTTCCTGAATTTGACCACCTGAAATATGTTCATATGTTTCTATAGACAACTTTGAATCTGCTATATGGGCCTCAGTTCATTCAGGAGGAAAGGGCCATGATGTTATCACACACTGGTGATTAGCCTTTACTGTCCTAGGCATTCCCCATACCGTTAAAACTGAAAATGGCCCTGCTTATATCTCGCAAAATGCTCATCAATTCTTACAATTATGGAGCATGTCACATGTCACCAGCATCCCTCATTCCTCAACAGGCCAAACTATTGTTGAATGTGCCCATGGCATTCTAAAACATGTACTTGAAAAACAAAAAGGGGGAATGAGTGGTGAAAACCCACAAAGTAGAGCAGCTAAAGCTCTGTACACATTGCATCATCTCACAGTATTGCCAGACTCTCAAAATCCTGTTATCTTAAAATCATTTTTCATCATTGCAGTCCTCTAGTGATGTCCAGTCATCCTAGCCCAAGGTATTGGTAAGGGAATCTCATCACCAACAAACGGGAAAGCCCCTGGGACCTTTGCAGCTGGGGGCTTGGATGTGCTTATGTTTCTACAGATGTTGGTGTGCGATGGAGGCCTGCCTGAGGTGTGTGCCCTGCACTACGCCCTGATCTGGGTCACAACCAGCAACGTGCACCTGATGACCCCACAGCTGATGCCATGGAACAGTAAAAATGTTTGAATATCATTGTTCTAGTCATTGAATGATGTTAATTCATACCCATTTACATAGATAACTATTTTAACTGTGTGGATGAAATTATAAGTTGGGGTTTTTTTAGAAATGTTCTAGAATACATTTTTGTTAACTTTTTATTTACCCGGTTCAGCAGCAACAAAGGCCTTTGTTGATTTAAGTCAGTTTTGTGACAAAAGGACTGAATGACATTTCCTTAAGTGCTTTAGTTATAGATTTGTATTATGTATTGCTTCACAATATCATATTGTAACTGATTCTCTTTTGTTTGCTCATAGAAGACTTTTAAGTAGATCATTAGCTGGAAAAGTTAAGTTTCTCAAGTTAGGTAAAGAACCTCATTCTATCTAAACTTGTTATTTTGTACCATCTAATTGTTCCATTCATTGTGCCATGTCCATTGTCCTCTTTGCAAAGGGGGAACTGTAGTGGTGGAACAGCAGGCCAGAGGCCTTACAAACTGAACTCTGACTTCAGCCAACAGAAGCCGTGAGAAAGCTGACAGCTCTTTGTGAGAACAGAGTCCTGCAGGAATGGAAAACAACTTGCTTTCCCTGAGAAAGAACTCTAGGACTCTGAAAAACAGTAGCCACCTGTATGAACTGTTTTTGCAACCGTTAGGTAGAAAAATTAAAACAGTATGTCACAAACAAGTCTTTCTGCATGTACACATGGGGAACTGAGTGACCAATCAATACATGGTAACAACTTGTTATTACAGACACGGGGATAGACACGGGGTGTTCTTTAAAACTCTATAGAAAAGAGTCGCGGCAAGAAACCAACACCTTCTTTTGCTCCATGAAAAGTGTATCCCATGTCTTTCTCTAATGAGCTCAACAGCAACAGTATTCTTCTAAGTCCTTCCTTAATTTTGTCACTTACAATTCCAAAATGTATATAATCTTCTGATAGAATCACGCTCAATTTTTTCCCTTTCTTCATGCCCACACAACCTCATCATGCAACCTCTGAACTTCCCTACCTCACGTTTGTCTCCCTTATTCTTGTTTCACTTACGCCTGTGCATCTCCTGTCCTGAAAAGGAAAGTGTTCTAACTAGAAGGAATTCCAAGAAAACCAATAACCATTTTTGTTTGAAAACAACAACTTAACTTAAAACTTTATTACCCTTTGTATAAATGATCAATATTGAAACTAGTTATTGAAGTTGATAACTTTCCAAAACAGTTAAAAAAATGTAGTTGTTTGTTCAAAATAAATGACCACCTCAGAACAGAAGTCTTATGATTAAATCTGCAGTTACTTGTAGGTATAAATTAATTTCTGTTGTGTATTGCAAATGATAATTAGATGCCAAAGAGACTTTTGAGGTCAGCCAGAGTGAGCTTAGTGAAGGCCTCTCCTTTGCCTGACAGAACCTGCTGGGCAAGACCTCTCTTCTTCTTCTGGAGATTCAGGATCTTTTCTTCTACCGTCCCTTCACAGACAAACCTAAAAACAATTAAAACAAAAAAGACAGAACTAAAGCCACACCATCTCAAGTGCTACAAAAAATGTCAGTGTTATATAAACACTTCCCCAGTACATTTCAAAAGATTCATCTTACTAAGAAATTAATAATTAGCCAATCGACTGACAAAATACTTTTCCTCCTAATTTGTCTCAAACTGAGACAACCTCTGAACAGAAAACAGCTATCCTCAGGTCCAACCATGATAACATTTCAAATATAAGTCTGATGCACTTCAGGTCTCAACTTTGGTTATCTGTGTTAACAGTAATTCTGTAACAAATTCCTGTAATTATTGCATGATAACTGATGACACCTATTATACAAAAAAAATTGTACCAAAATAGCATTTTAGATTCCAGTCTTTTGAATGTTCTGTGAATTTATAATAACTAAGTTAATCTTCAGTACTTAGTTACAGATGCTTTTTCTCAAAGTCAACTTCGCCACTTATTAGAAGTGCTTTATGTGTTTTTTATTAGTGATACTGGAAAGATACTAGAAAGATTCAGGCTTAGGGATCACAGTGAAAAAATCTCCACTCAATTAAGAGAAACGGTTTGGTGCCCAAGCTGTTCTCAGGAATGAACAGGACGCTCCAAATAATCCACAGGCTGAAAAACAAGAAACCTCTGCTGGCTGTCAGGACAGCAGCATACATGCAAGTGTCACACAGAACACATGAAAACATTTTAATCTCATTGCCCAAATCTCAATGCCACTGTGAGACCTTGTGTCTAGCTCTAAGTAGAGAAACCAAGGGCTCATCTCATTGACTAAACAGTACATAAGCAGCAGCTCCTCATTCTGCTAAGTTAAGTACTGACCTGTGTATCACAACATCCTTCTTCTGCCCCACACGGTAAATGCGGTCACATGCCTGGTCCTCCAGAGCAGGATTCCTACAAGGTAATTAAAAAAAAAAAAAAGTTGCCTCGTTTTCCTGCCTCCAGGGAATCCTGTTTTCTTCCTCTGTAGAACTAAAATTGCTCTCAGGCTACCTTAGGTTTACCAGCTTCATGGCCAGCCTTCACGCTGACTCTATTTCCCTTTGCTCTGGGCTCCACACAAAGCCAATGCATGACTGAGACCACTGGTCCATGTAGCCCCAAGCCTGGCCAACAGTTGCTACTCAGAGAAAGCTGAGTAGGTGGTGAGGAAAGGGAGTGAAGCAAAAAGGCAAACCCCAGGGAAAGAGGCCATCACTCAGGAATATTTACATAAGAGGTGGGTCCATCTGATAAAGTTACAAGGAATACTTGCTGGTGTAACTTCCATATTGTAGAAGCATCTCAATGCTACTACTCAGCAGCTGCTTTTGTATGAGGCACGTTAGTTTGCTTTGTAAGTTCTCATTAGTAACATTTAGTTAAAAAAATCTGCGATTCTGACTTTGATGAGACGACACAAATATCAGGAGCTTACACACACTCTCTTCATACGTAAAACCCAAAGGTACTCTAGGTATGCCCAGTTACTGACTATGCTCAACACCATTGACTTGGTTCAAGCCAAACTGCCTGTAGGCATTACTGCACCATTTCCATTACTGCAAGAAATTAAGCCAGGGACTGCCAACTTCTTGGTAGCATTTTGTGATACAGAGCTGGATACCTGGATTGCTGTTATATTTCTCTATTTTTTCTTGCCTCTACAGAACTTATTTCAGGGCAGTGAGCACTGGATTGACAAATCACTATCCTGGATGAAGGCTGCAGTAAAAACACTTTTCCCCAGCTAACCACTAACCCTGACTATAAGCTAAATACCTCCCTCCTAACCCAGTTGCATCAGACATTACATCCAGTGAGAAACCAAGCAGCACGTCCTACATATCCTCTCCAAGATGGAATGTGTATTTCTCTTTACCAGTGCATGTCAAGGAGAAAGAGATGGTTTCCTCCAGTCAAGTTCAGGCCAACTCCTCCAGCCAGCAACGAGACCAACATTACCTTCAAAGGCCAAAAGAGCGTTAAGGAACCTGTTTACAGTCACACAGTTAGACATCACAGCTGCTCATAGCAGGGCCAGGGACTGCTTCCCTCCCCTGAATATATACCTGAGGCTCTTCGGGATTGTTATTGAACTCTTCCACCACATCCATCCTCTGTTTGGGATTGACAGAGCCATCCACTGTGGAGTACTTCAGCCCCAGGCGCTGCAGGTGCACAGCCACAACTTTGAGCATGCTCGTCCACTGAGAGACAACCACACTGGAGAGAGAACAGGGAGTTCACAACCAGCACTCTGCACTGGAACAGCTTGGTCACTGCAGTGTCTCACCCAAGGGGCTACAATAATTCAGGGACCCTTCCCCACTGCAAACTGGAGCCAAGCCCCTTCTCAGTTCAGAAATAGAGGTGTAGTGGTAGAACTTGCTGTGGAAGGCTAATACCCAAAAAACTTCATATAAATTAAGCCTGTAACTTTCACCTCTATTTTTGGATTTTACAGTTTCACCTCCCAACCACAAACCTGAGTCACAACACAGCTTGTTCTAAAAATCATAAAAATCAATACCAACACCAAATTTAGATTCACTATAGCCTCTCGCTCCCCAGTTTCTTGGAGTAAACAGTTTGTGAGGCAGTAATTTACGTTTCTTGAAAGGGAACAAAAGCAATGTTGGTGCTCCCATTCTTATAAGGGGAATACTTTTTGGAAAAGCCTGGAAAAAAACTTTCTGTAAGTCCTCTGATCAATGTATTCCTTTATCTCTAAGAGGTTCAGTTTTAATCTCTACTTTAGTCCTCCACTTCTGTGGGTTGTGGAGTGGGCAAATACTTCTCATCACAACCAAATTATTCCCAATCCTATTTCTGGAGAACAGTCTTCCTGGGCCTCAATGCCTGAGATTTCTAAAACGTTCCCTTATGTTTACACTTACCTGTATCATAAACTCCCCTCTTTTGTCTTCAACTTTTTTTCTCAAGACTTGTGCTCAACTACTGCAGTACTGTCACCATTTTACTATACCATGAGTTTTGTATTCAATTATTTTAAGCTATTTCTGCTGTTTTCAGGAAACTTCAGTGCTTCTCTCAATCACTATGACTAAAGAAAAGGACATGCTTGCTAACCTTTTCTGAGGCTCTGAGTGACTCTGAATAGTTTTCAATTCAGTCAAGAGCTGAGCTATCTGCAGAAAAAAAATCCAAAACATTAGTCTGCTCTCATAATCCAGCTCATGCTTGGATATTTTTTATTAAAGGTAGAAAGTGATCAGAATAGTTTTTCAACTGGAATTTCTTCTGTGCTTGGAGTTTGAAGAGATTTTAATAGTCATTGGTAAGAACATTCCCCCCACAGAAAACAGGGCCACGAAATCAAATCATACAAGCCTGTCCTATAGATTCCAACCTGCCTGTGGGAAGTTATTGCAACCTCTCATGCTGCTATCCTTTTTTTCTAGCTCATCACAAGCACCATGATCTCACATGCAAGCTCTTCTGAGCATAGTGTTTATGATTTTCACTTACAGTTTTTCAGCAGTCACATCCTCACAGCTTTACTAGAAGTACTCCTCAACATGTGAGAAGTTGGAGCCTTCCCAGAAGGGGTTCAGCAGGCTATCAACCCATTAATCTGATTTCATCTCAATTGGCAACTTAGACTGATCTGCAATTACCAAGGTATGACAATTCATGAGCCACTTAAGAGGCAAAGTGCTGAAATCCAAGCTTCTCAAGGAAGGTAAGAATGCCACAACCAGAATACCTTGGTGCTCTCCCTGGCAATGTCAAAGATATCTGTTTGAAAAGCTGTGCCATTGAGGTAGACTGTTGATTTGGAATCAGAAGTCTGGAGCTCAGACAGGGTCAAAGCACCAAGCTGTTCCTCAATGGAGAGTGTAAGGCCTTCACTGTTCAAGTTATCTTGATCCAGAGCCTGTGGGAAGAAAGCAAAATAAAAAGGGATCACAGTCAATCCTGAGATCAAATTCAGTACTGATCCAGTCAGCACAGTATCTGCTGAGGACACTGGGTTTGAAGGATGCTAAGCAGTATGAAGAGAGAACAATTAAGAAACACTACTGGATCAAACAGTCCCTTTGGACCTTAATTCTGCCCCAAAAGGGGCAGTGTATGGAAAGCATGTGAGCTTAGCCATTTCCTGTGATCCAGTCTCCTCAGACCCCCTCCACAGCATTTAACAACTGCAGGATTACAGATGTTCTTTAGAACATAAATTCCTGCCTGTTCCCCTAATACGTGAACTTTCTCTACAGCTGCTATGTTTTATATATATGTGTGTGTGTGTGTCAGAGCCAAGAACTCCTGAAAGATTAGTCTGCTTCATGCAAGGCAACCTCATAGCAGTGACAGCTCTCCAACACACAAGCCCTTGAAACAGGCTACACTTGTGCATTATTTAAGGCTAGGTTAAGATTAAGACTTCTTTACCATTAAAATTCTAGTTCTCTATTTATCTGAAAAAAAGTATTTCCAAAGACACAGCTGCCCATATAAATCATGCTGGGTACTGCAGCATGCAGTCCCTTCAGAAGGTAAGCCCATCTAAAACATCTTGGGCTTCAAAACACAGAGTCCTGTGTTTTTGACTCTGTTCATACTCTCATAGCTAAGAGAAGCATAGGTGTTACCAAGTCTGTTAACTTGCACAAACACTTAAAAAAACCCCACAAAACCCCCCACACCACTACAATGCAATTACCACTTTCAGTAAGGAGAGATGGCCGCAGCACTGACGTAGTCTCAAAAGCATGGACAAGACATGGGCAGTACTTGAGACCTGGGAGGCATTTTGTGAGCCTGCTGGAAATTCCTTTTGATTGACTCCAAACTCTTGTGCAACTATCAAGGAAGGAAGACAAAACATCAAGAGCTTTTGGAGGCATTTCTGAGCACTGCCCATCCACCTCCAGAAAGAGATTCACAAAGAGGAGTCAAGAATGAACAGGCAAGCAAATACCTGACTTAACATAGGAACCCATCAAGCCCCACTTTAAGTAAAAAAGAAGAAAAAAAGGCAACACAAGTCAGAGTATTATATACCATACACTAATGCTGACATATGTTATCTGAGCAACTAGACCTTTATTTCAAAGGAAATTTTAGGCCCAGAAGGGTTAAGAGATTTTCCCAGAGCCACAACAATGAGAACACACTTAGAATACTAAGGTATTAAGTCTTTGTAACATGAAGGGAGCATTTTCCGAAGAATTTCTGAGTCCTGACCCCAGGTCTGCTCCCCCTTCTGAGCTGTGCACTTAAGAGCCTCTTCTGAAAATGTTTTCATGGGAGGGCATGCTCAAACCTTTCTCAAAGGGGTTACCACCATCATATTCTCGGTCTTCATTTTTCTGCTCTTGTCTCTTTAGATATGACTGTAGTGTTGACCTGTAAAAACAAGACAAAGGCATGGGGATTCACAGCAAGAAAAAAAGGCGAGAGGGATGTGAGCTTAGCAAGCTGATGATGCATTAAGGTAAGGGAAGTTTCATTAATCATTCAGTCACAAAACAATCACAGAAAAACCCCAGTCTTATTAAACTTGAGTATGATCAAAACCAAAGATGCATTCTGGAAATCACAAGAGAAAGCAAGTCTGCTTTTTGAGTATGAGAACACTTTTAAAAGTATATTTAAAAGGAAGGAAAATTCTTTACAGTGAGACTGCTGAAAGAGTCTAGGAGGACACAAAGTGATGTTGGCTTGCATTACAGCTATCTGGAGAGGCCAGCATAATTTCTAATTGTACAAAAATCACAGAGCAAAGATGATAATTCTCTCCTTTACAGGTGCTCACACATCATCATTTAAGAACTACTTGTTGCAATTCCAAGTCTTGGAGTCTTGAAATCAGTGACATCAAGTGTAAGTCTTGAAAACAAAGCTCATATGAGGCATGAATATGTGAGAGAAGAATTAATCAGTTTTGCTTACGACCCAAACAAGCAATGTATTTTCAAACACACTAGACCAACAAATTGGAAGGGGAAAAAATTAAGTGGAGTTTGTCCAAAAGCTCTCCTCATCTGAAATGAATTTCTCCTCTGATTTCCATATCAATAAGAAACCCACAAAATACCGTATCTCTACCCACATTCATACCTGGATCTTGCAAAGAGCACATCGTATACAGATTGCTCCTCTGCTCTAAGTTTTAACTGATGCAACTGTGTCCTACGCTGGGGCAGGGATACCTAAAGTGAAAATTCACAGGATCAGATGTATGTAGTGCAAAAGTCTTTAGACAGCATCACAAACAGCAGCAATCCAAGATTTAACTCAATACTCTAAGTCTCAGAAGATAGCTGTTTGTCCATTAAAGCCGTATGTATTAATGCAGTTATGACACAACACAGACACTCACAGAACTCCAAGGAGCCTGGTTAACACTCACAATAAAATCTTTATTCAGCTCATCCAATAACAAGAGGCATGAGCTACTATGTATTAACTGCTCAACAACTACCACAGAGGGATTAATTTTTGTGTTGTTAAAGTACCTTATTCCCCCATTCAAAATCCGACAGTACAACAAAACCATACCTTTTTAAAGGCTTAAGACACACCTATGACCTAATACTCCATTCAACAGACTGTTTGTAAAAGCAGTGCAGAAAGCCAATGCTCCAGCACACACCAGGTCCACTTGACATGCGGCAGCTTGGGTTTTCAGATCTAGGCTAGTCCAGTGATCTAGACTAACTTTCCATTAAGAGGCCATCTACTGGCATATTTTTGTCTGCATGGTATTTATAATTGAAAGGTTTCATTACTTTCTTTAATTCTGCTTTCTGGGTAAGCAACCAAAGCATGCCACAGGCATTTGCTTCTCTTGCTCAAGAGGCTGCAGCAGATAGGAAACTCCACCCATTAACAAATTCATGCATGTAAATAACTAACTGTCTGCTGCAAGGAAAACAATGGAATGATGGTATAGTTTTGGAGGGTAAAGTTCTTACCAGGGGCTTGCCAGTTGAATCCGGCTGGTCCTTAGTTCTCTGCAGTAAGAGGCTCTTGGTTAAGAGGCTTAGCCTCTCCTTTCCCTTCTTTGTGTTGTTATCTACCTGGTACTTCCACACTTTGTATTCATCAAAAGGAGAGCAACGTAGAAACCTGTGACAGGAAGGAAGGAGACTTCATACCAAGGCAAGAAGAGTTCTGAATTTACTCTGGAGTATCCAGAACCAAATTCCTTGCTATTCCTTGCTACCAAAACAAACCATTTCCAAATGCCATAATTGCATGACCAAGGAGCAGTAAAACACTTCCAGTGTACTGGTGGTGATAACTTGTTTGCTTAGATGTCTTACCATCACTAATACTTTAAGCACCTCTTTCTGATTCTGTACCCATCACTTACTCTTAGCCTGTTATGTTTCAAGCATCACCAGCAAACAAAGGCCATCCAGATGCAGAGGCACTTGCCAAAAAGCATATTCATGTGTTATTTCAAAATAGCAAACTTCTTACTTGACAGCTAATTTCAGTTATCCAAAATTAATTTCAAATGCAAATTCTCTCTGGTTCTCCAACATCATTTGTAACCCTTCCCCCCTCAGCAATGAGGAACACCTGTTAATCATTGTTCAGAGAATCCAAAGTTTTGGATTCAATGCACAACACCCCAAGAGGGTCCTCCCAGGCTGCCCTGGTAACAACAGGGATTAACTCATAAAACCTCTGTTCACTAAAATTGGTTTTGTGCATACTTGACCTGATGACAAAGGAGATCCAAGATAATTCCCCCTTTGCTCTCCATGGAGGCAGAAAAGCTACATGCAACAGCAGACACATGGTCAGCCTTGTGCAATGCCTCAACCACAGCCTTTGCAATCCAGTGCTAAGCATTAATATAACTAATCCTACTACTCCGCATATCTTAGAGACATCTCAAACGTAGAAACTACTTCAGCACTTCATCAGAGAAGAATTACTAAGACTGGATCCCTGTCCATGTGGTGACGTGCAGCCAGCTCACCTCAGGAGAGAGTATATGTCCAGCAAGTTGTTCTGTATCGGCGTCCCAGTGACAGCCCATCTGGCACTGGCTCTCAATTTGCACACAGCTATAGAGGTTTGAACACGTGGGTTTTTAATATTGTGGGCTTCATCCAATATAATTCGAGCCCAAGCTACCCTGAGCAGAGGGGAACAGGGAGATGATCCACTCTGAAAGAAAAAGCAGACTATAATCTGAAGCAAAACCTAGGTTCTCTAAGGAGGCACAAGCAAACACATTTTTCCAGCACAAAGTCTTTTCCTGATGTTAGTCAGCAGCAGTTTGTGCTCAGTTTGTGTCATGTAAGAAATGGTCTCCAAAAATCATCCCTTTAAAGCTTCCAAGCCAAAAACTAACTTATTTGCTGGATCTCAGTAACAATTTCTAGTATTTTGTTTGTTTTCTTGCTTTTAACATTTTATCTTATAATATTGCTGCTTCAAGAGGTGTTTCATATCAGTAAAGTTTTGCTATGCTGAGACAAGGACGATATATAATTATTCTGATCTCTCAAAATTTTATAGATACCACCTAGAAATTTCAGGAAATTCCAAGTCTTGTTTTCTTCAAGAGCTACATCTAGAGCTGGGCAGAGGCAGGAGACAGCAATAGACTTCCTCTACACTGTGTAGTCATTTCACTCAACAATCACACCATTATTTTCATAGCCCAGCCAGCACACTGCTGTTTCTTCAAGGCAGCTTGGAAGCTGCCTCAGTCTCAGTTCAGACTGACCCAGAGCCTGAGCACAACAGGTTTCTAGTAGTTTGGGGTGACATTAGTGCTTCAAGCAACAAGGAACATCAAACAGGAGATTCTACTACTCCTTCACCTCAAAAGGAGAATGAGGTCCACCATTGCATTCTTAAAATTACTTCTTAAGACATTTCAACTGTATTCAAGCATATTCTATAGTTCTATAGAACATATATATTGTGAATATATCTGTTCTTGCTCCACTTCACAGCACTTCCTTTCATCACTTTGCTTTTACAAAAATATTCAACAGGAGGTTATGGAAAGAAAAAAATCAAGCTGCTGCTCACCATAGCACATATAAGGTGCTACTTGAAACAACCATGGTTTGCAACACCTCAGAACAAAACCTTAAGGCAATTCCCTATTGACATTATGGCTTCTCACCCCCACATCATGATCCTGAGCAGGGACCTCTCCCTCCTCTTTGCTTGTGGGAACCTCCTTGGAGAGAAGGCTGTAGGTCGTGACAACAACATCATATCCAGAAAGCCTGAATGCAAAGAAAATAGCAATCAGGAGCAAGAACCAATAAGGAATTCATTTTGCAAGAGAGACTAAATGCATGTTGAAGAATGCATTTAAGAACAACACAGTGCTACAGGAGCTGAAACCCTGAGTTTTACAGAAAGCTGAGCTTAATTGCAGTTAAACAGGAAAAAATGCATCATACCCATTTTATGGATACTGGAAGTAGACAAATCAAGCTCAAGATGACAGTAAAAGCCCGATGACCAGAATGCACATGGCATGAGCCCTACTTAGAGCCTGGCACTCAGGAATACTGTTCAGCATGGCCTGAAGAGGTCTAGAAAATGTGCTGAATTATACATACCGCTGATAAAACATACTACTACAAAGCACAAGCATGGAAGAAATTGACACTGACAATATTTGCAAACAAGAGATATTTTAGAGAATATAAACCTTTTTTTTTTGCTATCAGAAGCAATAACAGCCTTCAACAGAACCACTGAGCATGGGCACAGGCCATAAACGTTTTACTAAATACATCTTGACAGCACACATCAGCCTGACTTTCTGGACCTTCCACATTTCACTTCACATTCTCCCATCATTCTACATCTACTTCCATTCCAACTTTGATAAACAGTCTCTTGCTACATAGTATTTTGCTTTTCTTGGTCATATTTATGGTTTAGCACTTACACCTCTGCATGCTTTTCTCGATTTGCCCCATGGTACAGATAGACCCTCAGTCTGCCAAAGGCCACACGTCTCTCAATCTCCTTCTTCCAGTGATGGATCAAGGATGCAGGACAAATGACTAAAGTGCCATGGGAAGGGATAACAGTGAAGTCTAAAAGAAAATATTGCAGACAGGTTTCAATGTCTTCACATTAGACTAGAATAAAGAAAGAATTTTTGGAAATTCGCAATTGACAAGAGCGTCCAACCAATTCCAGGAGGATACAGACAGTACAGACTGTAGACACAGAAGCAATACTCTTTTAAAAAGCACTAACATCCTCAGTGTCTGTGGACAAGATAGAAGTGATCTTTGGGGGAGAGCTGGAAAGAAAAAAGACCAGTAACAGGGAGGTGAGTAGTAACTATTTGAAGTCCCTATGAAAACTATGCATATGTTTAAAAAACTATGAAATCTTTTGCAAACCCAGCACATGCTGGCTTTAAGGATTTCAGGAAAACAGTAAAAAAATATCCAAACAATATAAAGTAATGAGTTGGAAAATCCTACACATCCAATGGGAGATAAAAATTACCCTGATCAGAGAAAGGCCATGCAAGGAGGCACAGTACAATTTAGTCAAATGAAATTTTCCTGCAGAAAGAGAGCAGATACAGTGTGTTGCTCTACAACCCCTTAACCTGTAATGCTTTAGGCATTTCAGATGGCAATTCATCATAATGTATGTGCTGTAGGATGAAAGCAATTCTGTACCACTTCTGGATAGCCACAGTCCTAATGTCTCCTTTCTTTTCTCTGTCTTCATCTGTTTCTGGGCCAGAATGAGAGCGATCATCGTTAGAGTCTTCCCCAAGCCCATGTCATCCGCTGCAAAAAGACACACACAAGTTATCATCTGCAGAAATGAGCCCCCTTGGATCTACACTGAGGGAAACACTACAACAGAAAGTGCCCTGAGGAACCCATAAAATCAAAAATACACAGATGAAAATTTCAGAGTATGATTTAGTAATTGGTTAATACCCGTACTTGGTAATAAGGCACAGAAAACAAGCCCTTTTGAATGCTGACAAAATAATCAGTTATTGGCCTCCAAGTAAGTTACATGCAAAACTTTGCTGCCATAGATCTGCCCCACAAAATCCACTTTGCCGTTCTCTTGCTCACCCAGAATTCCTCCACACGGTCTCTGACTCTCTCTCCAGAGGAGCCATGCGAGCGCCTGTTTCTGGTGCCGCAGCAGTGGGACCTGAGGGGATGAGTGAGACAGAGAACTTGAAGGAAACACCTGGCAAAATTTAAACACTTCTGCTTCCTGTAACAATTATCCTGTTTAACTGTTTTACTGCAATCCTACTAAAAGGAGTTTACCTACCTGTTCTTTTTCCACATGGGCTGGGATACCCAAGATAAGCAACTTCTGAAGACAGGAGGTCAGCAGTACCATAGATGAGTCTTCCTAATGTTTCCTGCACTAACCAGCCTAACACCTCAGAGTGCTTGCTCTCGGAGAGCAGATAACGATGGCTTGTTCAGCTGGAAAATCCACCCCAGACTGCCTTGCTTATAACAGCAGGAAAATCCACCCCAGACTGCCTTGCTTATAACTGTCAAGGAAAGGTATTGAGAACACTTCTCCTTTTCTCACCAACCCTAAAATCTCTACAGACTCTTGAAACAGGGACTATATACCACCATCACAGGACATTCAGTGGCCTTCCCCACCACTGAAAAGGTCCCAAGACAATGTGACAAGTGACACAACATATATGCATCTACACACCATCCTCTAGAGGCATCTGCCTTGGTTCCAATACCTTGAATACAACCTCAAACAGATCAGAGCTGACTACTCTGCAGTCCATCACATTGCATGAACTCAATTACCTGCAACACGTTTTTGAAAGATTATTTCTTATAGCTCACCAGGAAGAATGAACAATAAGGTTCTCAGCCTGTTCCTCACACCTCTGTTCTGCCAGTCATGCACAAACAACAAGGATGGAATCTAATCAGAATATCTCCTTCCAGCAGGATGCAAAGTATGTCAAAGTGGGAAGGAAGGAATGCTCTAGGGTACCACTCAGAGGTTATGATTCATTCATCAGCATGACAGCTTCCATCCTTGCCAACCCACCTTCAGTCCAGAGGGATCTTCAGCTGCTATCTCCTCTGTTGGACAGGATTCTAGAGATTTGTGAAGATGATTAATAGCCTCAAATGTGGCACTGTGTACAGCCCTGATTTGGTCTTCCATCATACTTCCCCCATACAGATTCTGCACACCAACATTCACTGCAAAGATACAATACCAGAGATGTGTTTACAAAGCTAACTTTCCCAAACAGATCTTTCACCTCAGAGATTGACTTCAGTGGCTACAGATGCCGCAGGGACAGTATGCAGCAACAAAGCAGGCTTAGTACTCTCACATGTATCCACAAAATTGCAGGATTATTTCAGAAATAGTATTCAACAGGGTTCTCTGTAATGGCAAAGTCTTTCTGTACTTACTTCCAAAACTTTGGCCACTGGAACCCAAAGCAGCAGGAGCCAAGGGGTGACTGTGTGAGCCTGCAGAGGCCTTTGCTGTAGGATCCTGGAGCAGGAGTGGTGATATCAACTTTGTACCACCTGGTCTGCCAATTGGGTTAGACAAAGACTCTTCACAGCAGCTGCTGCTTGTGCTATCCTGCCCTTAAGGAGAAAGGAATCACAGACTGAAAAGCTTGCACAGTGAACCTCAGAGCCTTGTTTCACAGCCCAGAGAAGAGCCTTCATTTTGCCCAACAGTCTGCTTGCAAAATACTATAAAGTGGTGACACCAGTTTAATAGCAGATTACCACATCACCTGAGCCACTGCAACTACCAAGGTGTGCTCTTGACCTGCTGCAGTGACAGGCAATGTTTCCAGCTGCAGCCTCAGTCTGTGGTTTACAGCAACACAGTAAACTCTGCAACTGTTATCAGAGTAATGCAGACAAGATCAGTTTTGCACCCTGTTCCCAGATGATTTATTAATTTTGAAGGCATCTCTCTTGTCATTATTTTGAACACAAAAACTATCCAAACATCCAAGAACAAATGAGCCGAGAGAGCTCATGAGCTTTTCTCTCTCAGGAATGGCACACTGGAAGCTGTTAATTTTGAATCTGGTAACTGGAATATTCAGTGACAAAAACATGCATGAACAGCACAAGTTCCATAATGAAACAGAGGGAGTTAACACTTCATTGGCATGTTCTCATAGAGATACCTGTCTCAGTCATGTAGCCAAAGCTGGAAACCTAGATCCTAACGGTGGGAGGAAACTCCTTTGGGAAGCCACTACATTAAAGAGGAAGCATTTGAGTTGCTCCATTCATCTGCTTCCAGACACATTCTGCAATTAACATTTTTCATTTTCAGTAAATCTCAACACATAAATGTTTTATAGACCACAGGTCATATACAAGTATATGCTATATTTTCCTCGATACTAACAACTATTTAAAGACAAACTTTTTTGTAAACTTCTGAAGAAAAAAAAAAGGCCTACCCTTTTCACTAGTATCTGCTGTTGAAATGTTAAGAGCACTGAGTGCAGCTTCCAAATCCTGTACTTGCTTTAATAACCGCTCCCCTTTATCTGGCAGCATCTGAACGTTCACTGTAGCCAATGTACTCTGCAAAAAGGAAAGAAAATAAAACTTGAATGTGGTCACCAAGCTCTCTGCCAACACAGAACAACGAGGTCAGAAGTCTAAGAAGAACTAATCCCATCCCATTTTAATCTGCATTTTGATACTGTTCTGTAATCTCCAAAAGCTTTCAAGTACTATTCAGTGCAATTAAACAGTCTTTTAGCAGAAAATAAACTAACCATTAGTGTTCTTTAGAAAATATGGAAGGATACAGGGATGACTCCTTTTTATGAAGCAGGCAATCAGGTGAGTCAGACAATCTTAACATCTCTCAAAACATCCTCAACATTTAACCTACTTAACACCTTTCTTTCCATGCTTGCACAAACCGCAGTTCTGACTTTATTTCAAGGTTCTGTTCTGAACTCTAGACAAACAGGGGGGTTCATAAAGCAAACTGTAAAACATAGTGATTTACAATTATTGAAAAAAAAGCAAACAGGTAGTTTATTTCACCCTAATGCAAACTTTCATAGCTAGATCACTCCTACTGCACAAGGCCAAGAGAGGCTGCCAGAAACAGCCATGCTATTTACAAAGGTTAAACTGGCTCTGCACTATTCCATTTTATGCAAATTATTTTCAGGGTAAAAGACAAGACACAACCTCAGGTGGGTCAAAACTGAGCATCCCCAAAGGCAGAAGATTGTATTACCTCACAGGTAACTGATTTGTATCTGCTTAATACAACCAGACCGTACAAAGGCTGAATTGCCTCCCATACCACATCTTCCTAAACCCCATTTTGAGTTTCTGCTGTGAGGAGATACCATATTCTGATGCCCATGATGAATAAGGAAAGTCACGTTGAAAACAGAAAAATAAACCCCCCAAATAATAGGTGCAATAAATGACCTTCTTCTGTTTCAGCTGGACTAGAAGATGGTTATGAAGCACTTTAGGGTCCTGGGGTCTTTCCATGTGATGTGATGCTGCTACTCCTGGCAAAGGTGTCCCCTGCACACTCTTTCCTGATTTTCCTGAAGGAATCTCAACTGATTTCTCAGGTTTACTTTCACCTGATGAGGAACAAACAAATTGTATTTCATCACTGTCACTGCCAGAGGATTCATCAGGAGGCTGTGGCAGCCCTGGCCCTAGCTGTGCCTTGGGCAGCTCTGCCTCTGCCCCTCCCTTCAGGGCAGCACACTGCGATGCCAACTGTGCTCCTGCTGAGGAAGAAGGGGCATCTTCCTCAGACACCGGTGTCATTTCACCATTCTTCTGACCAGTGCAATCTTTCTCTCTTGTTTCTTTATCCCTACTACTTTTAAAGCTTTTTTCTCCAAGCTGCCCCTCTCCTGGAGGCTTGGTACTTGTACTCTGCTTTCCAAGACTTAGTGGGAAGAGTTTTGATCTTGTGCCTGGCTCCTTGTCCACACAATCAGAAGGCTTCTTGGATTCCCTGCCACTGCCACCATATTTCTCTTCCTCTGAAAGTGTAGTTTCCCCTTTCCCGGTTTCAAAAAGGCAAAATTTAGATTCAGACACTGTAGTCTCCTGAAGTTTTGGGTCACTTTTACTTCCTGTGGATGATTGCTTTTTATTATTGAACTCTTCTAGAGGCACTGTTTCTATGGAGGAATCAGAGGTCGATTTCTTTTCGTTACATGACACCAGCATATTCTCATTCTCTGCTTTAGCTCCTTCTTCTTTACTTTCCTCTCCATTTCTTTGCTTCGTTTGTTTCCAGGATGATGGTGCACAATTCTTGTCTAGTACTTTGAATGGATTTCTTTGGCTAGTGGGATTGAAGAAAGGTGCTGTTCTGGGCTGGGATTCCAAGGGTTTTGACACTTTGGTAGCTTTTGGATCCTGCAATATGTACATGGGAGTAAATGCCAATGTACAAATTATTAAAGCCTGTTAATACACACACAACCTGATCACCTCAAGCAAGACTTCATCCTCTACCAAGATCATCTCTCCTATCATTTTAACAGAATCAGGATAAATAATAATAAATAATTTAATAAGAAACCCAAAACAAAATGGCTGTTTTTCTACTTTCTCAGCCATTCCAATTGTTTTTTGGGATTAAGTCTCAGTAGCACATCTCTAGAAAAGACAACAGCCAGGAATCAAATCCAAGCTTCTTCTTATAAAATCTCCCACTAAGTAGTTTCAGAGGTGATTATGGCATATGGAATGAAAAGTCATGCCAGAATAAGTCATTCTGCATGTACAAACTCTTACCTGCCATGGGACACTTCCACACCATTTCTTCCCATTCAACTTACTCTTAAGGCACCGGTAAAACAACCTACCAAGGATGAAAATAAGATTTCAATCCCAGGAGCCAGTAAAGAAGCTGTAAGCATTCTTTTAAAAGTACTTTCACCAAAACCCACCACAGACAAGTTCTACTAATCTGTACTTTACATTCAGACCTTTGCATAACAATAGGCTGTGAACACTGGCAACAGAGCTTTTTACAGCAGTAGTGTTCTCTGAAAAAAGATTCCTAGGGTTTGGGGTTTTTCTAAATTTTAGCAATAGAAGAGTAACTGCTCAGGCAAAATACTGTCTGTTTAGAGCCTTAGAAGCATCTTATGATTTTAAGGTGCAAGGAAACAGCTCTTCTTTTAATTACACTGCACAGGCCACCTCATCTTTATAGCAACTCTTTATTTTAAACTAGCAGCCAACCAGGACTGCTACAAGTATTTCATCAGAACTAACACTGGGGAATTTGACACTGAGTTTGGATGAACCCAACCACAGAGCCATATTCAATTCTGTTAAGAACAAACATTATCTGATGGCCCAGAATTTTACTATTGGATGTAACTGCTATTAAAAATGGCAAACATTGGGAAACAGGGTAAGGAGGCCTCAAGTCTCGATGACCCTCTCCAATTTTAGAAGGAAACTGCAAGTCAATCACCATCAAACAATTCCAAATGCTTCAACATGTACAATAAACCCCTGTTTCTACTTTGAATGACTGGTAGTCAAAGTCAATTCTCTCACTTGTTCATAAACAATAAAGAGAGCTAAGATCCTCCTGATCCTAAGAATAATGATCTTTAAGAGGCAGCATCCTACAAAGTAAGTCTTCAAAGATGCCATATAATTTAGATACTCTAATAAGAGCCCTTCTTTCCCCACAGAACACAGGTACAGCTTAGGTGGATGTTAAATCCTCATCACAGAAAAACTACTTAATCACAGGATTCAAGTTTTCTGACATAAAACTGTAAAAACTAAACGACCACTAGTCAGAATCAGTTTGAGATTATTTTAAGCACTGAACATAAGATGAAGAAGGAAAAGGGAACACAGACTTTACCCGTTTGAAGGCAGACGTCCGGTTTTAAAAAAATTTGAGGAACTTACTGGTATTCATCTCTGTCCGGCTGCTGAACCAGGACTTGCAGCTCCACCATGCACCCCTCATGGATCAAGCAGTGAGAAGCAGGAACCCTGAAAGGAGAAAAGGAGAAGCGGAAGAATACAGACAAGACGAACTGCCCAGGAAACTGCCACCACAAAACAATCACTTGCGACGAAACAAAGGCTACGTAAGAAAACAAGTTGCGACTGCTGACACAGCAGCGCGCTTCCCTCAGGACAGCCAGGTGTGTCCCCTGTCCCACCGTCCCCTCCTGCCGCCGCCGCCCTGCACCTACGGCGCTGGCAGGACGAAGCCGCAGGCGGCGGGGCCCTGCGTCCCGCACAGGTAGAAGCTCTTCCCTTTGTTGGGGCCATCGCGGACGCCCGTTTTCAGAAAGCAGAGGGACCCTGCGGAGCGGAGAAGAGCGGAACAGGTCAGGCCGAGCCCCCGCACACACCGCCCCTCACGGGGACCCCGGGCCGGCGCTCACCGTGCTCGTCGCACCGCACAGCCTCCATGGCCCTTCGAACCTGCCAATTCCGCCGGGCCGGAACTCCCAGCAATCAGCGCGGGGTAGGGGCGGGGCAGGAGCGGGGCAACCAATGGCCGCTGCGCTGCGCTCCCCTCGCGCCCCCAGGGGCGGGAACAGGCGGGAGGGCAGAGCTGAGGGGGCGTGGCCGTGGCCCCTTGCCCCGCCCCGCTGCCCCGCCCGGCGCGGAGGGAGCCGCGCTCCACCCGGGACATCTCCCGGACCTGGAAGCGGTTCTTGCTGCCGCGCCTGACAGGCGCATCCTGCCAGCTGGACACACGTTTGAAAGTAAAATACTTAAAGCTGAAGGTAAGTTGAAATAATAGTACAAACAAACACTACAGACCATCGGGAACTGGAAATAAGTTGTTTTTTTTTTCGTTCTGTATTTAAGAGGAGAAATACAGTTTTACAAAACGTGTGCATTTCTCAATTACTGCTTTTTTTAATGACAACTCAAGTGAGGGAACCACTCCGGTAATAACAGAATTATGGAAGGGTTATAAGGTGTGTACAAAAATATGAACAACATTTACACTAAATAACAGATTAGTGACATTAACACTGGCAGCCGAATTCAGCCATGGTGTAAACTTGCAACCCCTGTGACCTGCTTGAAGGCTGCATTTGTCTCAGCACACGAGTGAAAAACGTGCTTTTTACACAATACCATCGATTTTGTGCTTCCCCACTTGCCCTGGAATTTCTTCTCCTAAACACGCGTTTTGGGCCAGCACCTACTCCTCCACAATGCATTCATACTCCTGTGTGCCCTTCTGACATTCAGCAACAGCTCTGCTCAACTTGTTTCCAGCAGGAGTAGGGAATAAAGGGGATGCACACGGGTTACTTCCAGGCAAGTGTACAGCTTAAGGAGTGTTGAGTACAAAAATCGACTGTGATTGTAATGGTAACGACAGCAATAATGACCTCCCTGCAGGGCGTTTCCCGGCAAATACTGGGATTTTTGGTTCTTTTTTTCCTAATGAGTGCCCACAGGTGCAATTTCTCTAACACATTAGAAGTAAAAAATGCAGTTAGAACCTCCCTATTATTAATTGATTTATTCCTGCATTGTGCTAAAGCCATCTTTCTGGAGTGTTCTTGCTCTAACAGCCTGCTCCTAAATCAGCAAAACATGTACTGAATTTTAAGCATGCAGTTATATTTTACATGGGAACGCTATGGGATTCAGGCTAGTTCAGAAAGTCAAGTAGCTTTGTCCAGAGATGGACATGAGCTCATGCTGAAACACATCTCTGAGTCAGGAAAAAAGACAAATAGGATGTCTAAATACAGTACTGGACTGAGGCTCTGCCTCACAACACTTTTTCTGTGCTTCTGAGTAAGTTGCACAAATATAAAACTTAATGAGTGTACACCCTGTTTTTGCCCAGATGGAAACATCCTACTCCTGATTTCCAAACAATCTGCAGCAAAACCTCATACAAAGCACTTCTGGGGAAAGGTAGAGGCACAGGGGAGCAGACACAGAGTAAACAAATGCAAACTCTTGGTCCTTAAATCCATTTGCTACTGACACCCACCCCCAAGGAATTATCCTGCTCACTTCTCTCCTCTTTGAAATACACAGTAAGGCAGGGCTTTAACCCCCTAAAGTAAGGCAGGGGGTAGCCCATGAAGGCACAGAAAGGTTCCTCAAGCTGGATATACTTAAATGATTCACCTCATCCCTCTTTTCCTTACAGAACTTGCCACCTTTGCAGCTTGTTTCACTGCCAGCAGCTTGGCTGTGCCGAGTTCCCCTTCTTTGGCAAGCAGGGCTGATCAACCCTCTCACAAAGGCCTAACAAGGTAATGTCTGTAGAGTGCTTAAGAACATGCAAAGTGCAATATAAGTGCCAAATGTTCTTATTTTTGAGATTAATGAATTAATACTCCAAGAAATAGAAGCACTGAGGTAACTACAGCTTAAATACTACATTCCCTCATGATTTAAAAAAACAGTTCTCTTCTCTCTAGAAGATGAATCCTGAATATGAAGTGGTAATATCTTATTTATATTCTGTCAAGTTTAGCACAGCCACAGAGTGCCCTTTTAATAACAGCAAAACCAGGAACACTAGCTGATGTTCTCAGAGAAACTAAGAATTCTGCACTAATGATTTCTTCAAATCCCATCTCTGTGCTGTTCCCAGCACATGTTTACTCCCATTCATGACATCCAGAGGAGCTGGTGTCCCATGCTGCTGAAGCAAAGCATAGTCCAGTGTCAGATCTGACATTCTGATGGCCAAACAGACAGAAATATTCCCCAGCAAACGTAAGTAGCAACATAATCTGCATGAGCTCTCTGAAAAGTTCAGGTTTTGTCCTTAGTGAAGTCCACATTGCACAGCTGGGAGTTAAGACTTTATGTCTTATCCAATGCACAAGTTCCTATCAGAGCATTCCAGCTATCAAGTATCAGCTGATTATCCTGGTGGTCAGAAGAGGATGGATGTAACAATGAATTAAACACTGCACATACCTTTTCTGTTTTGTTCCTGTATCAGCTTTGGCCAATGGACCCAGGATTCAACTGACTAATGACATGGTCAATGAAACCAAGCCCTGCATTCCTAAGCACTGTGTGATAAGGATGTGGCAGAAGAGTCAGTAGCACCCCAACCAGTAAACAAACACTGCTGTAAAATGCTAATGCAAGTACCAGAACCCAGCTGTTTCCAGGTGTTGAAAAAACACTGGAAACATCCCAACAAGGTGTCCTGGTTCTGGTGAAACACTACCAGCTGCAGTAGGCCCTGCTTAGTGGTTTCATTCTGTTGTCCTACTCCAGTGCTTGTGTCAAATGTTCCCTTCATCGATGCTCTGCAGCTTGAGTCTTTGGCTGGCATGGGGCCTGGCACCACGCCGGGTGTTCCCACTGCTTCCTGCCAGAGTCCACGAGGGGAACAGGGCTCCTGGTAAAGCATCTTCCCCAAACAGGCTGAGTTTCACATCAGCTTCTATAGCTCGGGCTAGACTGGCTGCATAACTGTCCAGAGACTTATGGACTTCAGCTTTTACATGAAGAACAGAATTCTTTGCAGCCTCTGAAAAAAAAAAATAGGTAAGAGTTGGTAAGCATGGCTGTGCAAATGCTTGAAAACTAATACAGATCCCTTTGTAAAGGCATGATCAAGCCCTCTGCAAAATAACTACACATATACCAACAATACTCAGACTTCCTAAACCATTCTATGAACACAAAGCTTCAGAGTGACCTGGGATAATCTGTGTCAGTGCAGTTATTTTTGTAGCATCTGTACACCTCTCTACCCACCAACATGTTGACCAATACAAGAGTTCATCCTAAATGTAACTCTTCAGTGAGGCTGCTGAAATAATTTAAAGCCTCAGGGATGCTGAAAACCCTGAGACTCACCAGGGAGAATTGCTAAACCTGTGGGGACTTGTGCACTGAGACTTCTCTCTTTCACTCTCACAAGAAATTAGATGTCTGCTCCTATGTAATCACTCAGAAAGAGAGTGGGAAATGTATGCTAATGTGTTTGTACAAGGCAACATTCATCTCATGCTGGGAAGAAGACAAAAGGGAATTTTGCCAAGATGTTTAAAAAATCCATAGAAATAGTTTTCTCATTATTTCAGGTTTTATTATTACTTGATTCTTAAAGGCATTCTGCTCATTTTCATCCTGTCCACAATAATGTATTGTTTAGAAAATTCAGTTGTTATTATCATGACTTCTATTGAAATTATTGTAACTATTCACATAAATTAAATGTTCTGACATTTTACAGGTGACCACAGCAATGTTCTGCTAGCCCAGAATCAACAAGCTAGTTTGATGCAATCAGAATATCAGGCAGGATAATATAATCCCCAAGAAACACAAAACAGACAAAACTTGTAACAGCCACCAAGATGAGTGGAATTGCAGAGAGCATACTGCTGTGCACTTTAATTTATATATATGCAGGGAATCCTAGCTTCTAACTCTTGTCCTTGCCTGCTGCTCCTTGAGATCTGCAAGAAAGACCTGATTTTGATTTCTGTTGTACCTGCATGAATGATCAGGTCTGTCAAGGCAAACAGTGGTCCGATACTTTTCAAGACAATTCTCAAGGTCCTAGGAGGCTTCCTGAGCATTCAGTATAGTTGACTCTGAGCATTTTCATACTCCCCCCTACACTCACCTTTAATTTGTTCCACTTCATCTTCAAATGTCACTGAACTCCTCCTTCGAGAGGGACAGATGCAGTGTGGGGCATGAGGGCCATCTGAGCTGTAATCTTCAAGAAGCATTGTGTCTGTTCCTGAAAAAAGCAAGAACCCCCAAGTAAAACAGTATCAGCAGTTCCTTCAAAAGACGTCTAAACTCAGCTTTTGTGAGTAAATTTCAGCTCAAATTAAACACTGCACAGGAAAAGAATGATGTCAATTTTCATTGAAAAGATTGGGAAATCTCATTAGAGACAGGGCATGGCAGGCCCCAGGATCAAGCACTACATGCAGCAAGCAACACACAAAAGGGACTAAGGCTTCCTTCTGCTCTTTAGTAACTCACAGAAAAAGCATCCAAAGTGAAACAGTATTTCACAATGAATCACTGTATATCCATTCCCTGTGGACTGCGCTCCCTCCTTAACCAGCAGCAGCACTTCTAACAGAATTTTGGTACTGCTTTAGTTTTCTTTATTTGTTTAAACTGCTGTCACAAGATGGTAACACCACATCCTCTTAACTGAGGCAGGTCTACCAGGAGGCTGCTCTCTCTTTATCACATACAACTGCAGAATATCCACAACAGGCAGAAAACTACCAGCACAAAACAACTACCAAAAATAAATCCCAAGACTTCCTTTACAAAAGTAGAAAAAAATCCCTTACACCAAGCAACCTTTAAAAGATCACCCTCTGGTGTCTCTAGAGCAGAAATACTCTCTAAAAGAACTACTGCAGTTAAGGACTGGTAGCTGAGTTAACTGCCAGAAAAATCTAGCAACAGATCTGGAAAGAAAATTACCATCAGAACTCTTTCTCCCTTTTCCAAACCACCTTCAATTGAGAGATCTTAAGTAGTAATGAAATCATAAGCTGAAGCCATCCTAAGTGTTTATGTTTACACTGCAGGATGAACAAGACGAGGTCTCTTACAAAAAAGGAAACAGAGAAGCACATTGTTCACAGCACTTTGTTGCTCTGTTCCTTGTGGATATAGAGAAAGTCTCCAAAGAACAACAGAAACTGAAGGAGAAGGGCACAAAAGCAGTGAGTCTTGTTCCAGGACACTTTACCAAGGGAGGTTCACCATTCCGTAAGCAACATTTTGCAAGTAAATCTATCGAGCGCAAGGGAGGAAAAAAGCAACTGCAGCAGTTTTGTTGGAACAGCTGGAACAGATGCTTCATATCATTTGTCCAGAAAGAGACATCTGTGGGTGTAAATATTGACTGTCCACAAGACTGCTGCCAAGTGCAAGCTTCTGCCCAAGTAGGGAGCAAGAGACTTGCAGTTACCTGAATCCTGTGAGCAGCTGAAACCTGTGTCTCCTGTGCTGCTGCTGTTTCCCAGCGGCCTCCCACCTGCCATGAGGGCAGTAAAGTGAGGAGATAGTCCCAAATCTGCAAGAAAGTTTTGTTTTTGTTACACAGTGAATGGTTAAGGAGTTTGCAAAGGTAAAAACCTCTTCCATTAATACCCACTCTACTGCCTTATTTATTATTCTGCATATAAAACTTACCTTGCTGAAGCAGAGAGTACAGCAAGGACTGGACTTTTAGAAATCCAGTCAGCAGCTCTCAAGTTTGGAAAGGCAAGTCTCCTTTCTCTCTACACCATCTCCCTCCCACTCTTGTTGCAATTGCATGTGTTTTATCAGCCAGACAGGCTGAGCACCAAGCATATGCTCTCACATGGATGGGGAGATTGGCCAGAGATTGTCTCTTGTAGACAGAGAATAACCTGGTACCACCAGCAGCTGTGACAAGCCATTAGTGTGGGAAGAAGCTTAGGAGCAAGGCTGGGGCACAGAGATGCCCAACTTCTTTCAAATCTCCAAAACAAGAAGGGAGGAAATTGTGGGATTTTTACAAAGGTGCTGTTTTGGATCCCATCTTGAGATTTTTTGTGAGTTTCTTAGGAGTCTTTTCCCCCTCTTTATCAGCCTCCAGCTGAGACATCTGATAAGAAGCTGAGAGCTTCAAGTTTATCACTTGGAAAAATAATGTAATTTCCTGTCTCTTCCCTCCCCACCTCAGTTTCCAATGTATTAATCAATAGCATTTCCTGGATACAGACTTGCCAAAGCTCCTGGAAGTTGTGATGTGGCTACAGCTCCATAACTCTTTCATTTACATGACAGTTTCTCCCAGTGTTCCCAGGCTGCAGAAAAGATAATGGATGCCGCTCTCATCTTCCTTCTGCATTTTAGATCACCCTATCCAATTAAATAATTTCAGTTCCTGCCTTTGCATGAAATATCCCTTGATGATGTTCTATTTTTGGAAGCTTCTGAACATGACCAGGGAAATATTAAAAATCTGAATGTCATTGCATTGCTACTTAAAAAAAAAACCAGGCCATCAAACTGAACAACTAGAGGTCTCAGTCTGCAACTTGGGGACACAACAAATAGTTCTATGGTTTTACACAGTTTTACTTTGTTTATGATATTTTCTTCCTAACCATTAAGCCTAAAAGCTGAACTTGCAGAAACAGTAATGCCAGTGGAACCTTAGTGGATTTCAGAGAGTTGTAGCATAAGGCCATTAATCAAAGAAAAAGTGCAGTAAAAAGTACTGTTGGTAGAGCTCAAATCTGGGCAACACAAAATGGAAGGCACACAAAAGGAAATACTTGAGAAAGAAGAAAATAAATTATTTTTATTAACCTCATTACTATGTCTTCTCTGCCTGAGAAAGTTTTACTAAAGTAGGAGAACAATGTTAACTATAAAAAAGAGAAAAATTATGCTTTCAAGTGCAACCTGATAAAAGACTGATGAAAATTCCAGAAACATCCAACTCTCTTTACAGAGCCCTGAAACGTGCCAAACACAGGCAGACAGGAAGCCTTGCTCTTGGTGGTACTAAGGAAATGTCTTTTGCAGCCACATCTTACCTGTGATCCTGTTGGAAATGCTGAAGAGCCTCGATGTCCTGTGCCGCTGAACAAAGGACTTGCGGTAATACCGATCCCCAAAGCACATTCCCAGGAGCTCCTTGCGCACTGTCTTGTTCCACAGCCCATAAATTAGTGGATGGCAAATGGCACTGGAAAAGGACAGCCATGTAGCCAATGTCTCCAAAGCAGGGGAAATACTGTTTTTACCCCAGAGTGCTTCTGATGTTATTACTACCATGTAAGGTCCCCACGTAATGACGAAAGCCCCGATGACAACCAGGATGGTTATGAAAGCTTTGCACTGGTTGGCTGAGTAAACAACCCCTTGGAAAGTGTTCCTTCGGCTGCCAGAGGAGGACGTGGAGGTGCTGGAATTCTTCCTCCCATTCCTCTGTGAGTCCTCCTCCACAATGACAACGCTCCCACAGTGGATTTTGCGGGCCTTAATCCTTGCCACACGGAATATGAATCCATAGCAGATCATCATGACCACGAACGGCAGCAGCGCACACCAGATCTGCCAAAAGGCCGTGTAGGCAGCCTCCTTGTGCCAGGCTGCCACACACATCCACTTGAACTGGTCAAACTCCAAAGAAGACCAGCCGAAAAGAGGAGGTAGGCAGCCAATAAGGGAATGCAGCCACACGTACACAAGAGCTACCACTGCCCTGTTGCCTGTTATCTTCATCGGATAAACCATCGGGTACAGCACAGCGTAGTACCTGTGGGGCAAGGAAAGAAGTGGTCCAAAGGAGCATAAAAGACATACAATAAAGAAAAGAATATGCTTTAATGATGCTGATATCTAGTTCTTTTTTCTTCAAACAGGCTCAGGAACCCTGCTTCTCAAAACAGTTACATGTAAAAAGTAGGTATCACTGCAGTCAAGATTGTCAAACTTGGCTAAAGGCACACATGCAACCATTAAATCTGTTCCTATGTGTGAGTGTACGCTTCAGGTAACCTGGAATCTTAAGTCACTATTTCATGTTTATCAAATAGTATGTTATTATACCATCACGAGCTTTAAAAAACTCTAGATGAATGTCTGCATTTTCCATTATTGATGACATCACTTTCTCTTGCTCCACATCAAAATTTAATGAGGGGCTGAAGTAAAAATGACACTCCAGCAGTACAGTGTGTAACCCTCTGCAGTGCTTCTCAACTCTGTGAACAAGCAATGGTTACTCTATGAGAGGAACAGATAATTTGTTACAATTCATTACCAAATTGCAGCTTACCGGTCTATAGCTATGAGTCCCAGAGTGAGCATGCTGGCTGAGCTGATCAGCATGTAGAGCAGGGCTGAGAAATTGCACCAAACAACCCCGAAGATCCATTCTCGCCTGATGGAGCTGGTGACAACAAAAGGCAGCACCAGCACAGAGAGCAGAAAGTTGGAGAGAGTCAGGCTGAACACAAACTTGTTGCTCAGGGTGAGAAGGTATGACTTGCGATACAGAGTGACAACAATCACCAGGTTACCCAAACAGATGAAGATGGCAATGACAATTATCGCAATGGACTCGGTGACTCTGACTACCCCATCTTCCTCCGTGGTCAGGTTCCTCAGGCCCTTCCCATTGCTGAGGGAGGAATTGCTGCTCATGGTCAGAGCGTGCAGACCTGGAGCAGCCAAGACATGCTGAGCAGCTAGAAGCAGAACAATGCTCAGACACATTCAGGTAATAGTTCTTCAAATTCTTTCCAAAGACTGGCAGCCCTTTTGCCTTTGTTAAAATTTACCTGTAGTATGCAGGAAACTGCATATTTTAGATGGGCAAGCGAAGGGGCAGTAAATTGCCTGTGGGCACACCAAAGAGGCCAACACCAAGCCTAGAACAGGGAAGACAAGAAGAGGTGAAGGGGGGGAAATAAGAAAGAAAAAAGGCACATTTTACTTTAAAAATTTCTACAGAACTTACTTGGTTCTAAGTCCTACTCACCAGCCCCTTCATCTAGGCTGTGAAGAAACAAGAATGTCACTTGTTTCTTCAAGAAACCAGACAAATACAAAATATCTTTGTTTCTCTTACTTTAAGGAAAGTCACTTAAAAAAAATCTGCTCATCCTGATAGTTACCTTGTATTCTGCCTATACAGCATTTGCTGATGGTCTATGGATGCCTGGCTAGTCATACCCTGCTGACTCTTCCTTAACAGTTGCTAAGTAACAGTCAAAGACCCAGGGACCACTGCATGTACTCTACCAACATCATTTCTATGCGTTCATAATCACCTTAGCTACAGTGCTGATTGTATTTTACTGCCAACACCAAAGGACTGGAGGAATTGCCTTTCTGTACATGAGGTTTGAACGACACTTTCTTGCATTGAGGTCCACGCTACAGAAATGTTTGAGAACATTTAATCCTTGACTTCTCAGTGTTAGCATCCATTCCATTGATTCACAGCCTCATTTTGTGAAACCTAATTTCTTCCAATTCCTTAGAAATTTCTATTTTCCCTGCTGCCTCCAAATGGCATTCACTAGCTACTTCATTCAGTCCTTCACCCATCTGCAGGACAGCATAATAAACAAACAAACAAACAAAAAAATGCAAATATGCAGACCAAAAAAAGTAAGAGTCCACCAATGAATATAAAGTTGATTTTAGCATTTCTGGGAAGTAAGGGACTCCGGAAAGTTATCTTAGCTAATTCTGCAACTGTGCCAGACATGGGTCCCAGACAGTACTCACAGAAATGCTTCCATATGCGTGGCTGCTGTGGCATTAGGCAGCACTATCAGTCTGGAAAGACGCCTTTTTTCCATTTTTATCTGTACTTTCCTAAGAACATAATTAAAGACATTACTGGGCTATGCTTTGAAAAAACATAACTTAGCTCTTCCCTAGCCTCTGACTGAGGATGTGTGCAAAAACACTTCCCCTCGAGTTTCTTTCTCTCTCAGTATGCGTGCACCAACCCTTTCCAACACTTTTTGGCCGGAGCGGGTTTTGGAAAGGCGGCTTCCCCCGCGGCCGCTCCCTGCGATAGCGATGCCCGGGGCACCTGGTGCTCCCCGTCCCCTCATGGGCCTGCTGCACCCTAAGGGGGAAAGCGACCTCCGGCAGAGGTGGCCCTCCCGGGCCAGGGCTGCCCAGGGCGGGGACAGCATCCCATCCCATCCCATCCCAGCCCATCCCATCCCATCCCGCCCCTGCCGCGGGCAGCACGGTCAGGCACACCCACGAAGCGGGTGGGACCGAGTTGTAAATACGGTGGGGAAGGGGGGTTTCGCCATTTTGCCCCCGCGCTCCCTCCGGCAGCGAACAAAGGGCTGGAATAGGGTCCCCCGCCCTGGGCATCCATCGCCTCTCCCCCACCCGCCGGCGGCGAGCGCGTCCCGCCGCCTCTGTCCCC
>WBNO01000724.1:175255-186006 GCA_013400575.1 Peucedramus taeniatus
GCCCGCCCCTCCCGCCGTCCCGTCCCGTCCCGTCCCGCCCCGCCGCCTCAGCCTGCCGCGCCCCCTCCCCGTCCGCCATGTTCTCCGCGGCCGCCCTGGGGCAGTGCGCGCACTTTCCGGGAACTCGGTTAAAATGCAGGGAAAAGTGTTTTACGTGGATGAGGTAAAGTAATTTGCCCCGGCTCGTAGTGCCAGGCAGTCGTAAAGCCTAAGTGCTAGACTTCCTAGACCCCAGAACACTATTAAAAGTAACACAAGATTTGGGGAAGAGTTTTTCCCGCATAAACATCTGAAGCAAGACATGGGATAAAGGTGTCAGTATAAAGGGTGAACAAAAATTAAATGCCTTGTTTGTGCATCCCTAGTTCCTGCCTTTCACTGGCAATGCCCTTGAGTGCAGAGACTGCCCTGATGTGAGCTGTGGTATATTTTGATTGCTCTGTGGAGTTTTTAATGCTGTGGACATCAGTTTCCTGTGGCTGTTGCCTCAGTTCGCTCCAATGCTCCATCAGCAGGAGCTGGACTGTGGGTCTTGCTCCTGTGCCAGGGGAAGTTTATAGGGAGGTAGTCTGCCCTTTTGATGACGCAGAGAAGCAAGACAAGCACCCACCCATCAGTGCTGGAATACTAAGCTGATGTATCATTTTCAACCAGTTCTACTGATACTTTTCTGCAGGACTTTTTAAAGCTTATCACACCATTGTGCTTTGACATTTTAAAAAGACCGTCCTTGGACAGCATTCAAAAACGTATCGAACCAGTTCCACCTGAATGTGAGGAAGAACTTATTTCCTGTGCAAGTGACTGTGCACTGGTTGCCTAGAGAGTTTGTGGAGTCTCCCTCACTGAAGATATTCCAGACCTGTGTGGACACCATCCTGTGCCACGTGCTCTGGGATGACCCTGCTTGAACAGGGACGTTGGACCACATGATCCACTCTGCCCCATTCTAACCTTGCCCAGATGTGATTCTGTGTGCACACGTGTGTACTAACACAGCACAGGGCACCTGTGTGATGGGGCCAGGTAGTGCTTGCTGCAACTATGAGTGTGGCTATGGAGATGGTCCAGGGCTACCAGAGGCTTCAGAGCTCCCCAAACTGCTCTATCTGCTGTCCCACTGCTCTCGACAAAGTACCCGTGGGGAAGTAGCCAGAGGCACAAGCACTTGTGGGGCGCACAAATATTCTCTGCTGGTTTCTACAGCTAAGCTTCGCTGAACAGGGGCTTGGGTGAGCTTGCTGGCTCTTCATCCTGGGCAGAGGAGATAAGAGAGCCCACTCTCACCACGGTGGCTCCAGCAGCATGGAGAAGTGTGGACCCCCTTCCTCACCCACCTGCCCCCCCATATCACCTCACAGAATCACAGATTGAGTAAGTTGGAAGGGGCCACAATGGGTCATGTGCTCCAAACTCCCTGCTCAAGCAGGGGCATCCCAGAGCACATGGCACAGGGTTGTATCTAGACAGGTCTGGAATATCGCCAGCGGAGGAGGCATCACCACTCCTCTGCTAAAGAATTTCTTCCTCTTGTTCAGGTGGAACTTCTATGCATCAGTTTCTGCCCGTTGCCTCTTGTCCCATTGCTTGGCACCACCGAGAAGAGCTGGATCCATACTCTTGGAATCCCCTCTTTAGATATTTGTACACATTGATGAGGGTGCTTCTCAGCCACCTCTTCTCGAGGCTGAACAGGACCAGCTTCCTCAGCCTTTCCACCTAATGGAGATGCCCCAGTCATTTTCGCTGCCCTCCGCTGGACCCGCTCCAGGAGCTCCATGTCTCTCCTGTCCTGGACAGAACACTGCAGATGTAGGCTCACTAGAGCTGAGCAGAAGGGCAGGATCCTCTACCTCGCCCTGCTGGCACGGTTCCTCCTGATGCATCCCAGGATTCCGCCGCCGCCGGGGCTCCGCACCGCGCGGCCCTGGAAGCGGAAGCGCCACGGGGCGGCTGTTCCGGGGGCGCCGGCGCTGCCGTGAGTGCTGTGCGGGAGGAGACGGGAGGAGAGGGGCTCCGGCGCCTCCGCCCCTTCCGCCCCTTCCGCCGCCTCCTGCCTTCTGCTCGGCGGAGAGGAGGCCGCCATGCACCCCGTTTTCCAGAGCAGCCGGCGCGACTTCACCTTCGGGCCGTGGAAGCTGAGCGCCGCCCGGACGCACATCATGAAGTCGGCGCAGGCCGAGAGGTGGGGCGGGCTCCGGGCCGGGGGCACAGCCCAGCACAGCACAGCACGGTGTCCCCGCTGCTCGGGGAACCCCCGCACGGTGTCTCTGCTGCTCGGGGAGCCACAGCTGGGCTGCGGCCTCGGCTGTCACAGCAGCACAGGGGCTGGGGGCGTGGGGTGGCCTGGCGAAGGAAACACGGAGCGTTCTTAGGGCGGGGGAGACGCTGTTCGGCCCAGTTAACGCGGGGGACCGGGGTTGTTCCTTCTCTTCAACCTTAATCCTCTGGCTGGAGAACCAGGGCGATTTAGGTTACAGGTAATATCCAAAACTTTGTTTTAATGATTGCGGAAGGCAGCCTTTAAGAAAGACGAATAGGGACTTTGTACAAGGGTATGTAGTACGAGGAAAAGGGGGAATGGATTCGAACTGAAAGAGAGGAGATTTAGATTGGACCCTAGGAAAGGAATTCCTGACTGTGAGGATGATGAGTCACTGGAACAGACTGCCCAGAGGAGCTGTGGATGCCCCATCCCTGGGGCATCAATCCTCCAGGTTGGATGGAGCTTTGGGCAGCCTGGTCTAGTGGAGGTGTCCTTTCCCATGGCAGAGGGGTTGGAACTTGACCTTTAAGGTTTCTTCCAACTCAGACCATTCTGTTTGTATAATTATAATGGTTTTGGATCTCTGTGAACTGAGACCTGCTAGTTAGAAGCCTCATTTTCTTAATTATTTTTGAAAAAGAATATTTTTAATGTCTCATACCATGTCTTGGTAATAGCTGTTCTAAGATAGTGGCTTTCATTAAAAATTTATAATTTGCTCTCTTCTTGTAGGAATTTCCAATCCAGTGGAGTCACTGGAGGAAATGTCCCTGTGTCAGCATCAAGTACTTGAGTCAGATTTGCTAATATGGAACTGAAGATTTCAGCTGTGCCATAGCTGACCTTAATGGCAGATTGATTTGGCAGATATTTCTTGGTTTTATTTTCTGGAATAAATTTCAGTATACATAGGAATCTCATTAATCTTGTTAAATGTACTTTCATTTATTTTGCTTTTGCCTTTTCTGAGGGTAATGAGGCATTCTCTGGGAGGAACTGGCTGCTCATGGCTGGAATGGGTGCATTGTTTGCTGGGTAAAACACTGTCTGGATGGCTGAGCTCAAAGAGTGGTGGTGAATGGAGTTACATCCTGCTGGTGGCCCATCAGCAGTGGTGTTCCCCGGGGCTCAATACTGGGGCCAGTCCTGTTCCATATCTTTATTGATGGTCTGGACAAGGTGATTGAGTGCACCCCTTTAGTTGGTTCACAGATGACCCCAAGCCAGATGGGAGTGTTGATTTGCTGGAGGGTAGGAAGGCTGAGCAGGGGGATCTGGACAGGCTGTATCAATGAGCTGAGGCCAGCTGTAAGAGGTGCAACAAGGTCACAGCAACCCATTTTGTCATTTTTATTACTTGGGGAACATTATTCGTATCTGTAGGAATTTTATTTCTGGCAAATATATATATTGCACAAATCACTCAGCAACCTGTGTGGAAAGGTGAAGGATTAAATGTGCTATAGCCAAGAACTCTTTTCTATGCAGGGGCTGGTTTTTGCAGGAGAAGGGTTCCTACACTTGATAAAATGGAAAAGTTCATAATGTTGTTCTCCCCTTGTTTTTGGGAAAAACATAGGATCTTATTGTCCAGGTCTGTAAATTTACTATTTTTATTTTAGTTAGGTTAACATTGTTCTTTTGTATTCAGGGCTGCAGAAATAACCACTTTTGTTCAGGAATGCCTTGTTATCAACATGAACATTATGATTAGGACACTTTTCTCCCCTCACTCAAATGAGTGTATTACTAAAGCTTTCTTCTATCCAGATGTCATATATTCCTTTTTGATCTTGGGAAGTCAGGTAGGTGAGGAGGAAAAGTTTAGGAAGCGTGCCAGTATGTGTCTTCTACCAGCGGAGCACAGTAGTGTCTTCTGCAATTTTTACATACTCTGCCAGGGTTGTCTTAAGCATCTTTTTTGTAGGCTTCTAAATTTGGAGGTATAGACCACTGTGCAGTGGATTCAAACTTGCTCATGAGGAGTCCTTGTTCCTAAGTTTCTTTGAGCACCTACTGAAGTTGGTCCATTGACCATCTAGGGATTTGCTAGCGCAGGTGGAAAATTGCTTCTACATGCTTCTCACATACTCTTGATTCCTCTTGTGAGAATGGCGAAGGAATGTTTTAGGAATACTTTTTTGGTGGAAAGGCACTTTGGATCAATTTCAGGCACTTCTGCATTTCAGGTGAAATCAATAACCTGGGAAAACAACCATGTCTGGTGATGTGTCTTCTAAGATATCATGGTCTAAAGAATCCTTATTCCAAAACAAGGACTGCTTTCACTGAGCTGGGATCAGCTGACTGATGCCTCTTATTTTCCTCTGCAGGTTGGCTGATGAATTACACATGCCTTCCCTGCCGGAGATGATGTTTGGAGACAATGTCCTAAGAATACAGCATGACCATGGTTTTGGAATTGAGTTCAATGCTACAGATGCTTTAAAATGTGTCAATAATTGTCAAGGTATGATCAAAGTCGCTTGTGCAGAGGAGTGGCAAGAGAGCAGGTACAGTATTTTATCACCAGTGGGCAAGTACTGGTGTGTTTTATATGAAACTCTCATACAGTAGTTAAAGGAACAGACTGAACTCTTGAGGACCACATTGCATTTGGTTCTACCTTAGATGCAGCACATGATCACAGAAATCATTTTGCTTTTCTTTGCTGTCATCATCCTTTCTGTTAAATTGGGTCAGCTGTATTTTTCAGCTGTGTCATGGCTTTCTTAAAGTAAATGTCAAGTTTAGCTTGACTTAATGCTGTTTCTGTTTATTCAAATTCATAGAGCCTCGAGCATTACAAGACTGTGGTGTTGCAAAGTGCTGTACTTGTTCAAAATCTTAGCCTTAGGAATAAAGCAGAACAATTACCGTGCATAAGAACTAATTATGATGCTTAGTATTTACCAAATTTGATTTAGTTGTAGAGCATCTGGAAATAAAACACAGAAAGAAAGCAAAGTTATCATGAAAACTAAGCTAAATTGCAGTGTTAATGATTGCTGTGTGTTGTCAAGAGATCACTTTCTGCCTACTTAAAGAAACACTGATGTTGAAATACAAATTTTTCAGCAATATGGCATGAGAATGTTTATTTTGAGTCATAGAACTGAGATAGATCAAGAATTCTCATAATTATTTTCAAAGTTATTATGGAAACAGATGTGAAACCATGATTAAGTCTTGACATTGTGATTGCAGGTCAGACAATGCTGCTGTTTTTCTTTAGGAACAGTCTGGGAATTCTAATGCACAGTCTTAGGTGAGGTTGTAATTTTTTGAGAATTGCTACAAAGCTATTACTACAAAGCTGTTTTCTCTTTCACTGTTGAGGAGTGAGACTGAGCACAGTAAGGAAGTTGTCAAGCCATATGACTGGACTTACACAACAGATTACAAAGGAACTTTGCTGGGAGATACTGCAACATTAAAGGTAATAATTTTCTTCTTGTTAATTGCTGACTTCATCTTACTTCAGTCAAACTTTTTTTTAAGCTGTCATTTACCTTTCAGTAGACTTCTGTAAAATCTTTTGTGCTTCGTAATTTCTGATTTCAAAGTGTAATTTGTACTTCTCCTGTCTCTCAGCTCATGATGTTATCCTAATCAAATAATGGTTTATTTTAAACTGAGGGTGGGTGGTGTCTTAAAGCATTTTAGGATTACAGCACATGGGAGGCTTCAGCTCTTGCTGGGGGCTGCTGTGGAGCCCCGAGCTGCTCACATACAGCAGAACTATCAGCTGTGTCATTCTGTAGTGCCTTCATGCTCTGCTGCTTGCATGTTTGTCTGCTTTCAGACCTGGCTGCTTTCAACGCCCTGAATTTTTTTCTGCAACAGTAACTCAGTAACTCCTCATGTTTAAACTTTCAGGCCCTCCCATGTCTTTATTTTTGTGAAAATAAGACTGAAGTTCCCAGCTTCTGTGTATTGCATATAGGTTGCTTGCTACTAAGCAGATAATCTCTAGAATTGCTTTAGTTAGAGATCATTTGAGTTGTGCTGGAATTAAAAGTATAGCATAGAAATGAACAATGTTGGTCCATAGTCTTTGGACACCAGAAGTGTCTGTGGAGACTATGAGATGGAAAACATACAGGTATTTGAATTCCATGGAAAGGCTTTCCTGAGAATCCTTTTCAAGGTGTGTTGTGGGCTATGGGTGCTAAATGCATAGAAATCTGTTTATAAACCTGAACTTCTTGTATGCATGTTAAACACAAGACATCTTCAAATGTTTTGAAAGAAAGTGAGCAGAATTGTTTGCAGCTGAAACCCTACTGAGCCTGGTACCCAGAAAGAAGTTTAGTCAGAATTTTCCGCTCTTAGTTTTTGTTTTTGCTAGATGTTATTTCCAGGAAGAAACTCTTGGAAACTTTGATTTTAAGTTTTTCTCTTAGAAGTTTGGGGTGTCTTAAGCTTAGTGCCCTAGAAGTTTTTTCCTTTTTAAAACTGTGGAATTCAAAATACCAGGACAAATTTTATGTAGTTTAGCAAAAAATTAATATGCTAACTGTTCTTAATTTTTTTCTCTAGGTTGTTCCTACAACAGAACACATAAATACAGAGAAATTGAAGGCCAGGGAGCAAATTATGTTTTTTGAAGAAGTACTCTTGTTTGAAGATGAACTCCATGACCATGGAGTATCAAGTTTGAGTGTGAAAGTAGTGAGTATTGGGAGGTGTATAAAAGATACCTGGGGACTCAGTTGGCTGATTAATGCAAAAGGCAGCTGCTTTTTGCATGTTGTTCCTTCTGGTATTTAAACTTTAAAGCACAAAGTTCTTCATCCTTGCTCTTAGAAATGTGATTTTACTGGAAATGGTGTTGTCTTGAAACCTTTGTCATCTGTCATTTGCTCCAGAGGACAATCTTTTCCCTCCTGCATCCTTCCTTATGGTCCTTTGGGACACTGTCTGCCCCTGGCCAGTTATAGTTGTAGCAAATCAACAGCCCAAATTTTGACTTCATTCTTGAAAATTTCTTATATTGTCTTCAGTTTTGAATATCGGTTGTAGACAAGTACATGCTTTGAGTAAGCCTTTGTAAGGTGCTGAATGGACCATCTTTGTTTTTGCAGAGAGTTATGCCTTCCAGCTTTTTTGTGCTGCTGAGGTTCTTCTTGAGAGTGGATGGAGTACTCATCAGGATGAATGATACAAGGCTTCATCATGAGGTAAACCCTTATTTTCCATCATGAGTTATTTTACAGAGGTTCCCTTGCCATTTTACTTCCAGTGACCCAGTGATATTCCTCTAATTTAATACTGATGTTTGGGGACATAAAAACTTCTGAGTGTATTTTATTATTGTGGTGGTGCTGAGCTAGCAACCAAGTGCTGGATGTCATAGTGTATGGGCAGAGTAGGCTACCCCTGATGTGATGTAATCATTTAAATGTGTTTGACAGACACAGATTAGAGAAAAAAGTACAAGAGGAAAAATAGGGAACCTTAAAGATTTCAATACTGTCTTGTCTCCAAGGATGTTATTTTTGTCTTATTTAATAGAATTAGACTGCAAGTGTAACTTGCAAATAACTGTCCATAGTACATTGAGTTCTAGGATCTCATAAATAATACAGGATGTTAAGATTTGGGGTTTGGTAATTCTGTGTAGATGTGTAGGAGTTCTAGCTGAGTAAAAATTAATAAGCATATTCAATTATAGAATTTTTTTTGAAGCATGCACACAGGTGGTTTTTAGAAAAAGACAACATTGTTATCAGCTGTCTTCATGAATTTGAGTGTACACTTCTTCTAGGTGAACATATGTTGTCAACTGAATTCCAATGCTTCTTAAATTCAATGTATTTAAAATGCTTGTTTGTACTAATACAGATGATTGCTTTTTTCCATTAGGCTGACAAGACTTACATGTTGCGAGAATACACATCCAGGGAAAGCAAAATATCAAGTTTAAAGGTATTGTATTTTTAAAACTTTGTTTCTTTTCCTTCTGTCTGCTTTTTATTTTCATGGTCAGCATAGAAAATACTGTGTCTTAGAAGGACTTAGGTCCTTCTTTGTTCATTTTGGAATTAATACAGAGGAAAGTTCTTTCTGCTTATGCAGCTTTTGTTTTGGTGACTTTAGAGCAGATTTACATTTTGTAAATGCTCAGATCACATATCAGGGTATGGGATTAGGTCACTCTACTATTGAGTTAATAAAATGTTTGTATTATTTTATTTTTTCATAGCACTGTTCATCTGCAAAACCAGGTCAGGTACTCCATGGGTCCCATGATGCTAAATTTCATGGCTGGTTCTGTGCTTCCAAGCAGTATTATCTGTTTGGTAATAGAGTCTTTCAGTTTTTCTCAAATATTTGAAGTTAACAGATCACCTTAAAACTCTAGTAATGGCTCAGAATAATTTGTGGTGCGTTTTGAGTTGTGGCTGTTGATTTTTATTCATGACAAACACCTGGATTTTGACTTTCTTGTACCTTTCCTCCTCCCTTTTCCTTTGCCTCTAAAAAGTTTGCCTCTAGTGGTGTTTACATCCAGTAAATGAGAAATTGTTTGTAAAAGTTTGGGGTTGGAATACTTTTTCTTATCCCCTCTTTTCTGTCACTCATTTAATGTAAAATTTTTGCTTTTTAGAGTGTTCCACCTTCCCTGTTCACGGAACCTAACGAGATCTCTCAGTATCTACCCATAAAGGAGACAATCTGTGAAAAACTAGAATTCCCAGAGAAGCTGGAGCCTAAACCAGAAACATCACTGGAAACCACATGTGCTAAGTCTAAATAAATGTGACTTCATAAGGACTTGAAGTATACTGGAGACGATGTGATCACAATTGTTGACATGGGGGGTGTTTCACTACTAGTGGAATGAAGAATTTGGCTAATTTTTCTGTAGCCTTGAGAAAAAACATTTCAAGCAGGTTTTGCTAATGGTGTTTTTTGTTTGGATTTTTTTTAACCTGTGTCTGGAGCTGATGATAGACTGGTGGCGACTGGTGGGAGTCTGGGTTCTGTTGAGTTCACGAAGCAGGCAGGAGTATTGTCTGGACCCCCATCCACTAACAATTCTATGAAGATTTTGTTATTGCTGCTTCAGATACTAAGAAACTACCAGAGTTGTAAAACTGGCATGATTTTATTTTTATTGAGAAATAATCCACAGTAAAAAGAAATTCCTCTGCATTTATTTTGATCTGTCAGTCCTAAACAACCCATTTTGCTTGGCTTCCCCTACTGATAACCAAATTACTTCTTGTAGTTTCTGATCCAGAGTTTCACCTAAGAATATTAATTTCATCTGAGGATAGGTTTAAGTGTAGGGAAAAAAGTACATTTATTTGACATTATATAAAGGTAAAATTATGTGTGAGGCATTAACTCCAGAGCAGGAGGAGAGGTGGAGGTTAACAGACAGACACTGGTAAGTCTCTTCCACAAATGCTGGTTTAATCTGGTGTCAGCTGCAGTGCTTGGGGCAGTTCTGGGACTCTCACTTGGGGTCCCTGTGCTGCACCAGTCATGTATGATGCTGGAAAGGCATTGCCCTGCACTGGCCTTCTCTTGGATGTGCCCACATGGGACGGTTCTGCTGCCCTGATGGCCAAATTGCAAAACTGCAGTGGGGCTTAAGGCCTGAGAAGTCTGATCCCTGAAGGATGCTGGTATTTGCAGTTTGAGAAATGAGATCCCATATGGCCTTAGAAGGATGCTAACATGTATTCCAGATACATAATATTGGGGTTTTTTTAATTCTGCTAATATTGATAGAAGTGTGATCACTTGTATAGTCATGGTTTCAACATTCTGTAGATGACACTGAATACTTGTATTGCTTGTGGAAATCCTGCAATATATTACTGGCTTGGCCTAAGAATGGGGCAGCCAAGCAGGCTTGTCTGGGTTTGCTGCTGACACTCAGTGCAGGAAGCAAGTGACTGCACTGAAAAGCAGGCCTCGTGGTGCAAGGTGTTTGCAGTTAAGAACATGGACACATTCAGATGTCTTGGGGTTTTTGTTTAAAAATCTTTGTATTCTACACTGCATGGCTTACTAGAAGCAACCCACCACAAAACCTAGTATTTAACCTGATCTTTTGTGAAGTGGTTTTCATGTAGAGAAGACCCTGAGGTTTTTAGCCAGGGGGGAAATATACTGCCATCTAAGTGACTGTTTCCTTAGCAAAAACAGCACACTAATTTCACTTTTATTTGAGGCAGCCTGGTCTAGTGAATTCTACATCAGGTGGAAAGGCAGTAACTAACTGCACTTTTTCCTGTGTCACTGATTTACTCTAACCATGGGGAAGACATTTTTTCTGTGCCTCCATTCCCTGTATGTAAAAATGAGAGTTAATATATGCCTACCTCGCAGAGAGACTGTGAGGATTAGTTTGTACAAAGTTATTGATTGGATTTTTTTTTCTGAATATGCCTTCAGCCTTATCTTTGGAATCCTTTGGAAAGGATTACTGAAAAAAAAAAAAAAAAAAATTAATGAAATGAGGGAA
>WBNO01000724.1:191979-288290 GCA_013400575.1 Peucedramus taeniatus
ACCTCTGCTTGTGGGTTTAAACCTTTAGAGATTTTTCATACATGCACAACTCGTTTAAGAACATGAGTTATTTCACAATCACTCCTCTATTTCATAGGAGCATGAATCAATCCATACCATCTATTACAATTTTAACTGAACAAGTATGAATAAAGTTGTAAATACCTTGCCCAAAGGAAAGGGGGAATGGATTTTGTCTCACTCTATAATCCCGTTTCATTTGTTATGCTGCACTGATTGCCATAACTACACAGTGTGCTGATGCCCCCATGGCAGCAGACAGGTTAATCTTCCCGAGTTTCACTTTTGCCTTTCTCATTTCTGTGTTCATCTCGGCTTTTCACAGCACCATGTTTCTTATGGGACCAATGAAACAGTTGAAGCGGATGTTTGAGCCTACACGTCTGATCGCTACTATTGTTATGCTAGTAAGTATCCAGGGAGTCACTTTTAACTCACACAGACTTGGCAACAATTTTCATTGTGAAGTCCTTTCATATCCCTCGATCCAGCTATGGCTCAGGATGTGTCTGAGGGTGGTGTTTTGGTTAGTGGTTTTTTTGCCTTTTCTTAAAATGTCTTTTCTCAAACACTGCACGTCTTCTGTAGTGGAAAGGTAAGTGTGGCACCAGAAAAGCACCTCTCCATTAGGCAAGGCTGAGCTGAAGCCAGCTTGTTCTGCTGAATGAGCATTAAGGGTCTGTGGCTGGTGTGTGTGAACCATGCATGTGCTTTTTTAGGGTGCTTGAGGTCACAACATCATATTTACGTGTTGCCTAAGAAGTGAATGATGGGAAGCTAATTTTTTTTAAGTTGTCCTGTGGATGTTGCTAGATATTTTATTTTGCATAATTTTGTCTTTTTATATTCTGATTGCCTTGAGGGAGCTGTGCAGGTATTTCTACCTTGATAAAATCATCTCTCTGTGACAAAGCAGCTGGGGAAACTGTGCCTTGGTCACCTTGCATTAGGGATCATCCCAGCTGGCTCATTGCTTCGGGTTTTGAAACTTGTATGACAGAATGAAATTGCAAATTCAACATTCAGTGGAGTCACCCTTGGAATTATTTTATTTTCAGAAGATGGAAGTTATAGCAAACCTTGTGTTGTGTGTGTTTCTGTGTCTGAAAGTTGCTGATAAGTTTCAGACTGACTCTTCTTTAAGCAGACAAGTTTTTTTGTCTCTGCAAATTTCCTGTTTTCTCCTGGTAAGTCAAAAAGTTGAAAGGTGGTCTAACTTGCATGAAACACTCGTTTTCACTCTGAATGTCTTCAGAGTGATTGCTTGCATCAGCACTTCCCAATTTCTCTTTACACATCTAGAGATGCTGCAGAGCTTGAGAAATTGACTGTGTGTGCTTGCAGATCCAAGCAAGAAGCTACTGTGTGATGTGTGTGTGTGTTTTGTATGCATTCAGGATGCCTGGAGTCAGGAGAATTCCTGGAATGTTGTTCACATGACTGGGATAAAGCCAGTCATTAGATGTATGATGCAGTATTTAGACCAATATACAAATCACCACCTTAAAACTAATGGAAGAACTGCATTTATGGTCAGTACTGGTTGAGCTCAAGTGTATGATTTCATTAGCAATGCATGTCTTAGTGTCTAAATATGCAGTACTATATGGGTTTTTTTTCCATTCTAGCAGAAAGATGCACATTAAAATCTCTAGTAGCACAATGGTATGTGTGTATCTAAAGGCTGATAGATGCTGATGAAGGAATTATCAGCATCTATCATAGATAAATGAGCTGTCATATCTTAAATTGAAAATGAAAACTAACAGGAGACTTCTGTTAAAACTGAGAGTTAAAGCAGAAAATAATCCTACTACTCCCCAAGATTTTACCTGTAGTAAACAAAGACACGGTGCAAGTCTGAAAACAGAAAAAGTGCTGCTTTGAATGACTGTGCCTTACTTCAGTATATACACAGGGGAGCTACTAAGCAATAGCCCAAAGTTCTTTAAAGTGTAACATGGTTTTAATTGGTGAGCTTTTAAGTAATGACATGACTTCAATGACATGGTAACCATGTAATCATCAGGAACTGTGCAAAAGCAGAAAGACTAAGAGTGGTAACTGAAAAGTATTTGGAAAGTCTTACTTATGCGAAATGATGAAATGTGGTGTGTGCCTGTGACAAGTGTGTGGGATGGAGTAGGGACCTGCAAAAGAGCTTCAGGAACCTCTTCCTCTTGCTCCTTTGCAGCCATAAAATCATTTTCTGGAGATACCGGGCTGATATTTCCTGATTGCTATAATTCACTTCAGGAATGTAATAATGAGAACATTTTAAATAAAAGGAGCTTTTAAATACAAGGAACTCTTACGATGCAAAATTGAATAAAACTGTGAAATTATGTAATTAATTTGTTGTTCTCTGTAAAGGACCCCATTACAGTGTTGCAATATTTATAGAAACTGGAGTTGTTTCTATTTTTAATTAAAATGATTTGTTTTCTTCTAGTTGTGCCTCATACTAACACTGTGTTCCGCTTTCTGGGTGAGTACTGGAGTCCTGTATATGTATATATAACTGTAGTTAATGTAAGTGGAGTATATTTTAAAAGTAAGATTCTTACAGTGTTGTCTCTGCTGTGTTTTTCCCCCCTCCCCTCTCCTTTCCCCTCCAGTGGCGTAAGGCAGGACTTGCACTGCTTTTCTGCATCTTACAGTTTTTTGCCATGGCATGGTGAGTGATTTCCTCCCTACACACTCCACTTTCTGTTGCACCTGACCTCAGTAGCTGAATTGTGAGTGGATTTTGACGTTTAGTTAGGTGGAGGGAAGATTTTTACTTTGTCAGTCCCTCAGATTCAAGACAATGCATCAGTGAGGAGCTGACCTGTTCCTTCTTCTTGGTCTCTCACACCATTACAGAGGCTGTGGAGACAGAGCTCAGGGCTCCATTTCTAGAGGAAGTTCCTTTGATTTCTCTGAGCTTGAACTGAGCTTGGTTTTTTCCTTTCCCTTTTAAATCAATTTGTTGCCTACTATGTGGTATTCTTCTTTTACACTTTCCTGAATTTGTCTCGTTCAGAGACCCAGTTATGCCAATCAAACTGTCAGTGTTCTTCATATTAACATATGGAGGTCTGTGCAAGGTCACCAAAGGAGTGCACAAACTGATATAGACACCCAGCCACCCCTCAGTGCTAATCTTGCCTACCTGTAGGTGTTGGAGCATGAAGAATACTAGATGCAGGAGAGCTGTGTTTAAAATGCTTTCACAACATTCCCCTCTATTTTGCCACAGTGTTTAATACCCTGGCTAGGCTAAGATGGTTTGCAAGGATACTCCTTCCTGTTACTCACAAACTCAAAGCTTCATTTTGGATATGTAACTTGCAGTTTAGAATATCAGAGAGGTTGTTCTTGTTTGTGATTCTAATAAAATCTGACATGAAAAGTAATTTTCAAAATCTTTCTTCTTAGGTACAGCATTTCCTTCATACCATATGCAAGGTAAGTTTCTCTCTTACTCTGTCATTTTGAGGTTTAATGATACAGAAGATTAGTTTAGAGAAGCATTGTCATGTGTGGCTTTAGAAGGTTTTCCACACCGCCAGAAATACAAGTAGTTACCTCTGAAAATGAAAATAAGAATCTCTAGTGAGAGAACACAAATGGAGAAAATGAGAGAGCTTCCCATAGAAATATGTAACCCTGCTGACCAAATGCTGAGCATAAGGCTTGCCTTTGGAATGTCTGAATGTTGGTCCAAACTGCTACTAGACAAGTGTATTCTTCTGTGTCCCTTTTGTCCTGTTCTCCCCTGTGAGCACTGTTCTGTGTGAGCACAGTTGTGTCTCCTGCCCCACCCTTCTGCAGTGCCCTGCCTCAGTGCAGCCTTGCAGGTGTCACTTCTGCAGCAGATGGGCCCTGAACAGACCTGCTTGTCTCTAAGGCGTTTGTGTAGTCATGCAAATCATGTTAATGCAATTAACACATGGTCAGCTGACTCCCAGAGTCCTCAGTGTCAGTGGGGTAGCAGCATGGAATGACTCTTGTCAAATCATGTAACTCTTGTGTTTTTTACTTTCTCCTGCCTGTAGGGATGCTGTGAAGAAATGTGTTTCAGTCTGTCTGTCCTAACAGGAATACTGGATGCCTCACAAAGTTCTAGGAAGTTCTAGGTAGAACTGTGTTGGGATCACTGTGTTGTGTAGTTTCCTACTTGTGTCTTGAACATGTGCCTTTCAGCTGCTTGTTAGAAGGTCCTTGTGCTACACCCAGCATCTGCAGTTGCTTGGGTTTGTAAGCAATGATGTCTGTGGGACAGGGGCTTGTGGTCAAATGAAATGCAGTCTGGCAGAAGAGCTGGGCAGAAGTCCACAATTTGTTATGGTGATTCTTGCATAAATCCATGCATTTGGTTTTGCAAAAGTTTCAAAGAAATATGTGAAGTCTGTAAAGTGAAAACCTTGGCTCTGATGGGACTGTGCCAGTTCTAGAGTTGTAAACTGATTTCTTACCAACAACTTGGGATTTTTTAAAATAGCCTTATGTTTCTTAATCTTTGCACTGTTTGCCTTTGATAATGCAATATTGGTATTCTTTCTTTTCCTGTCTCTCTTGCAAAATTTTAGGTTTATGAGACTTCTAAAAGATGTAATTCTAAAAGCAAACATGGTTGTGGACTAATCATGAAATGTTTGCATCTTTAATGAAATATTTAATTCTCAGTCCATACTGATAGTCTTTCCTTAAAATACATGAAAGGGACATTTTCATCTGAAAAATCTTGTTCCTGTTGGAAAAGCACTCCCTAAAATAAGGTCCATTGATGTTTTCAGCTACCAGGAACTAGAGTTCTTTTCCTTGCTTATGGTTGCAAGGTAGGAAGCTGGCATTTTTCATATGAAGTGAGGTGCTTCTCTTCTCCTCCAGCTGTAGCATAAGAGCAATGCAAGGGGCATGGTAGGCAAGCAATAAAAGAATTTATGTATGTCCTTTCTCAAAGGACAAACTGTCCTAAGGTAGAAGTGGGCTATTGTTTTTAAGCAGCCTGGGTAAGGGAGAAGACATTTTCTTCTGAACTTGTAAATGAGTTCAAACTCAACAATTTCTCTTTGTTTCTTTGTAAGTGGAATCAGTTTTCTTTCTGCTAAAGCTCTAGCACACACCGGTGAACTTCCCTGCATGCAGGAGAAAGCACAATATTCTTTTGCCTGTGGTAGCAAGGAAAGCGTGAAACAATCCTGCTGCCAGCTCCAAACAAGTGCTGAGCAGCCTGTATCCAAATTCCAAGGCCACTCTGTGTTCTCTTTATCTTCTGAGCTACATATAATCATTTACTCCCACGGCATTGCAGTGATCACTTTAATACCTGAGTGCAGATTCCTGCTTCTGCTGTGTGAGATTGTGTTTAACTGCTTTCCTCTTTCCTCTTACCAAACTGTCTTGCTGAAGCCATTGTTTAAGATTATGGTTTTCCAGTACACGCTGGTGGGAACTGAAGCATCTATTCCTCAATCTACCAAGAGTTTAGTTGTTTAAGAGCATTGTGTTTGCATGACAAGTGTATCCCTGACTTGTACCACAAAGACTTTAATGCAGGAAAAATCTGAATCTCCTTGGCTGTGAAGTATAAGTTCACAGTGAAGGCAAATAGTTTTATGGCTTCCAGAAAGTTACTAATAAATTAATTAATCCAAAATCTTAAATTTATGTCCTTCTGATAATTTATAAAGCTCAGTACCACCCACCTGTAAGGATCCTCTAAAAAAAAATAAAGATTACTTTTTGCAGATGGTATGAAAGGGAGATTTTGGCAAGCGTTCTGTGGATTCTAGGTGGCCAGAATTACTGTTGCAAAGGCATTTAAATGGAAAATGCCACCTTGGAAAGATGGCACTGATGTTTGGATGAAACAGTTATGCAGATTCAAGTACTATGTCCTGGTATTTTTTTTATCTGCCAGGATTTAGAAGTTAGTGTTGAAATAAATATGTTGACTATTACTCTTCTTGAAAAGATGATTTGGTTAAATTCCCAAGAGAGACTGGGAATTAAAGAAAACTGATCCGTCTTTTACCTGGCTGATCTAAGACAAGTGTCTAAACTGATGTGTGTCTTTTTTTATCAGGGACTAAGTTCAAAACCTAATTTACATCAGTCAAAGAACCTATGTCAGTCTTTTCTTAGGACTTTGATAATGTTTACAAAATTCCTTTGTATAAGGGAAATTGAAATGCAACCCTAATGCCTTTTCCATTCCAATATTCCTTTAATGTTAGCATCTCTGAATGTCCCTGTAAAAAGCTACAAGCACAGTATCCATTGTTTCTGCTTCCCCTCTCCAGCTAAGTTGCGTTAACTCCAATCATTATTCCAGGTTCAGCAGCCACGATAACAGAATTTGCCTTTTGGGTTTCTTTTTTGATTACTTCAGATTAGAAGGAGTACATGCCTTTTGCTTATTTCTTGGCTAGCTTGGGCAGGGTTCTGGTAGCCTGACTCTCTGGCAGTTCTTCTGGAAGAACAGTACTGTTGGGTATGGTGAATGTTAGTTTTTCAATGTGTACTAGTTCTAGCTAACTAGAACCTTTTAGCTGGCTCTTGTGAGCACAGCCAATGAGAAGCAGGAAATTTATGAAAATTCCAGTAGATAGAACATAAATTGATTTTTGTCCTTTCCCCTTCTCAGTTTAAAACCTTAAGTCCAGCTTCACAGTCTTTTATTCAGGAAGAGAGAAGAACAAATCTTCATTTGACTGCACAGCACATGAGGCTAAGCAATTGTGCCCTTACAGGAAGGGAACCAAAGGGGAGATAGATGGCAAGGACACAAGAATCACTCAAAAAAATTCCACTGGGGTTTATGTTGCCCTTTGGTGTTGTATTCTGTTCCTGGGGACATCAGACAGTAGGAGAGGCTTGCCATATTCTTGCCAATATGTGAAACGAACTCAGGGTTTGTTGCTTCATCTACAAACAGTTTTTATTTAAAACAGCTCTCCCAGAACAAAATTCTGTAGATTGTTACTCACTTTTAAATAGTTGTAGTGAGGCTGTTGACAAGTTTGACAGCAAAAGAAATTTCTGCTTTACTGAAGTACTTTATTTTATATGATTTTTACATAACTGGGGAGTAAACTCTATGAACATTCCCTCTTGAGTAATTGTCAATCTGAATAAGATGATATAATTATACCTTTTTTTTGGCCATTAAACCTACTTTGTGTTACATTTTGATATCATCAGCTTTGGTTATCTGCTTGGCAGGAAGCATGGTGGGTATTTCTGAAGCTTTCCATCTCACTGTCCTTGAGGGCAGGAATGTTTGTTGTGTGTGTTCTACTGCAAATAGAGAGCTTGTGGTTGGAATCACAGAGCTCCTTCCTTCCCAAAGTCCTTGCTCAGTTGCCTACAGCACTTAACTCAAGGCTGACTTCCCTAAGGAAACTTCTTTGATGTTGGGTGCCCATCTCAGTAGGATTTGGTGTTCAACAGAAAGTGCTTTTTGCTTGTCTGTTGACCAATTTGCCCACTTATTTTTTCACTTTTTACTGTACAGATAACATAACCTCAACCAAGCAGCCTTAGTGTACAGTTCTAGCAGGAAATTTGTATATCCTGGATCAGCTGACTTTCCAGCTATATTAGAAAGGGAAATAGGGAGGGTGGTAGTCATCTGTTCCCAAAGTACTGAGACTCTATACATTGAAATATGGGATTTTTTTTCACTACTTCAACATTTTGCTCTATTTCATGTGATGAAGTCCATTATGAATACTGGTACTGTCTGAAATGGTTCTACACTGATGATGTGAACAATTTAATCTCATTTATTATTTATAGTAATAAGATTATTCATGTTACAAAAACCAAGGAAGAATTTTCTGCCACAAATTGCAATTCTTTTCAGAAGCCATGTTTTTAAAAGGAAAGTGTGTTGGGCTCTATGTGTGCTTCCAACTTCCTGAGAACAGCTCTTCCTTCCTTCATTTTGGTACTTAATCATGTTCATGAAAGTGAGATCACTGTGCTGTTGTAAACTGAGGAGGAGGAGGATGTTTAAACACATTTGTCTTAAATACTGATGTTTACAACCATAGCAAATACTGACCATTTTGGAGGGAAAGCACACAAATGGTTTATTGTCTTAAAACCATGTGCCTCACTGTAATGTGACTAAATTTTTTGCCAGCTGTGGAATTGTTTTGTAAAATAAAAACCAAACTCAGAAATTCTCTGCAATTTTTTATACTGTTACTGGTTGTGTTCGCTGATGTGCTTTTTCTATGTATTTACACTGTTTGATTTCTACTTTGATAAACATCTCTTTTCCTGACTTACAAATTTCTCTGTAATGAAGTGAAACCCTTACAAAGTGCTGTTTATGTCCTTCAATAAAGTTACCACTGCATAAAATTAATTTTTCTTATGGTTAATGTTCTTAACGTTCTTATGGCTTTTTCAACGATGCCGATTCTCGAGATGATGCTGAAATTGCTGTGGGTAGTTTGTTTCCTTTTGTTTGTGTGTTTGGTTTTTTAAAAATTATTGTCCTGTCCTCACTTCCTCTGCTGTGCACACAGCTTGTACTTCTGGGGGGTGTTTTTGTGTCACCAATGTTTTGCAGGAGCTTTACACAGCAGTTGCAGGCACCTAGACAACTGGTTGGCATGAGTGGAGTTGTTAAGGTGAGGATGATATTTTTATTACTTCTTATTTATTTACTTCAAGAGTCAACCTAGGTATGCCAACAAGCTATCTTTAGTCCATACTACAGAGGAAATAATGCCTGGTGCTATTCTGTCAGCAAAGACAACAGGAAGCAACATGCCTCTGAAATAAATGTGCTGAGTGCTGATGTACACTCAATAAAATGTAAATGAAGTAAATTATCAATGATTTATGAAGTTGTGTTAAAAATAATTAGATGCAATTATTTTTTTTAACTTTCAGAAAGCTGGTCTGTTTAAGTTTGTATCCACTATGCATCCGGAGACCTGCCATGGTTTAATATTCTTTGGCAGTGTATCAAGGCTGTGTATGTATCAGGCTGTTCAGGGTATGTTACACTTTCTCCTAACTGACAGGCAGGTGGGTTTTTTTTCCCTGTCTGCAAGAGTGGTGGTGAGACTCGTGTGCTGTGAGAGACTGTTAAGCTTTGAATTATCTTTTTTTTCTTGGTTTTTTTTGATCTTCTAAGCAAGCTTTGTCTTGCAGCTGACTGAACTGAAATTTCTGTCCTACAGGAAACTCCAAAGTTGCATTTGGAATGCAAGCAGCAGCCTGTCTTCTGTAGTATAGAAAAGCAGGGTTTTGCATTTTATCTTTTTGGAAAGGTTAATGTGTCCCAGCAATGTCAGGAAAGCTGGATACATCTGTGTCATATCAAGGCAACTGCGATTCCTCAAAGGGCAATAAATCCTTTCTGTGTCTAATAGCTTAGAGGTATTTTCCCTAACTCAACCTCCTGCATAACAACAAAGCTGTTGAACTTTGCCACTTCATTCTCATGCTGAGGTCTTAATACTTGAATGATTAAAAAAAAAGGTAAAATCTCCATTTGAAATCCCTAAACAATGATCAGCTGCCCTAAAGCGCATTCTGTTGATTAATGAATTTGCTCATTAGAAATGCTCTGAAAGGGTTTGTCATTTGTGCTACAGCATCTAGTCCCTGAATCTCATTACTTTGCAAAGTCACCAGAATTCAAATTCAGTGACAAGGCTCTTGGAAAGCTGCTGTTGTGTCTGCCCCTTTCCCTTCTCCTCTCCCAAGGTCTGAGTTACAAGAAAAGGTATTTCATGGATGTGAGCCATTCAAAAGTGGGGGTTGATAGGTATTTCCATCCCTTGCTTGTGCCTTTCCTGTTGAGCTCAGCCTTGGTTGCAATATATGTGGGGGTACTTAGGCTTGTAACAGGCTTGTAACTGCCCAGCCGTGAAGTGCTGGAGATTCCTAAAGGGAAAAAAAAAAATCTGTTTTTCTCACTTTTCAGAAGAAAGCTGCTGGTGAATTAGAGATGGAATAGTCTATCTAAGCTGCCAATCTTTGGGATTGCTATTTTAAGTTAGCCTGGTTGAAACCCTTTTAAGTTTCTCTTGCTCTCCCTTGTGGCATCTCTAAGAGAAGTTATTCCCGAGAATTTGTGCTTCAAAACCTCTGTGGGAGGTGTGGAGTGTGGAGTAACATGAGTGTAGTATGAAAATGGTACAATCAAAGTGTCACCTGGTCAGCATGATTTCATTGGAGCACTGAGGGGCTGTCATGCCCTAAAAGCTGGGGAAGTACTGGAAGCTGGAGGGGGGCTTTGTACAAGGGCACATAGTGACAGAAGAGTGAACAGCTTCATACTGGAAGAGGGGAGGTTTAAATTAAGGATTAGGAAGAAATCCTTTACTGTGAGAGTAGTGAGGCACAGGAACAGATTGCCCAGAGATGGTCTTGATGCCCCATCCCTGGAAGTGTTCAAGACCAGGCTGGATGGGGATCTGAGCAACCTGGTCTAGTGGAAGGTGTCCCTGCCCATGGCAGGGGGGCTGGAACAAGATGATCTTGAAGTTCTCTTCCAACCCAAACCATTCTATGATGCAATATGTGGTGTGAAAAGAAAATACTTTATGATGAGCATGTGCTCCTGTGGTTTCTGGTTGTGTGTAACAGGATGTGTCAGGCTCATTGCTTTTGAGAGAATCAACTGCTTCAACAGAGTTATAATTGGAGCTTGTTAACCCAAATCATTAGCAGAAAGCTTTAACTGACACATGCAGGTCAAAAGTGCATGTTTGGGTTGCCCAATAAACTCTGAATGTGTTACTTTCATTCTGAGATGTTGGAAGTAGAACTTAAAGCTCTGCTTAGAATCTCTTACTTTTTAAATTATTTTCTCATCTTGAAGATGGGGACAGTAATAGTTTCTTCCTCTAGGTGATACTTCATGTCTGAAGCCATCACTGAAGATCTTCAAGTAGAAAAAAACTAATTAGGGAAAATTATAAGTATTGTTTAAAACAAACTAAGTTGCATTTATCACCAGCCTGACTACATATATTTGGTTTGCTATCAATGTTTTGGTGAGGGGGTTACAGGCTTCACTGGGAAGCTGCCAGAAGCTTCCCATACATCGATAGAGCCAAGGCCAGCTGGATCCAAGACGAACCCACTGCTGGCCAAGGCAGCAACAGTGGTAGCACCTCTGGGGTAACATATCTGAGGAGACAAAACCACTGATGCAGCCAAAGAGATGGGAGAGAATTTGTGAGAATGAAAGCACTGCAGACACTGAGGTCAGTGGAGAAGGAGGGGCAGGAGGTGCTCCACGTACCAGAGCAGAAGTTTCCCTGCAGCCCACAGTGCTGACCATGGTGAGGCAGCTGTGCCCCCGCAGCCCATGGAGATCCATGGGGATGCAGAGACCCACCTGACAGAGCAGACAGAAGCCCACAGGAGGCTGTAATACGTAGGAAGCCCAAGCAGGATCAGTGGCTCCTGGACAGAGGAACCCACACCAGAGCAGGTTTGCTGGCAGGACTTGTGACCCTGCAGGGGACCCACACTGCAGCAGCCTGTTCCTGAAGAATTGCACCCCATGGAAGTGACCCATAGTAGAGCACTATGTGAAAAACTGAAGGCTGTGGGAAGGACTGATGGAGAAGTTAATGGAGGACTGTTTTCCATAGGAGGAATCCTATGCTGGAGCATGGGAAGAGTGTGAGGAGCCCTTCCCCTGAGAAGGTCACTGCCAGGGAGGAGGAAGAGAAAATCAGGAGGAAAGCTAGCCCTGGGAAGAAATGAGGGGTGGAGGGAAGGTGTTTTTGGATTTGTTTCTTATTATTTTACTCAGTTTTGATTGATTAATTTCCCCAAGTCAAGCCTGTTTTGCCCATGATGGTAAGTGGTGAGTGATCTCTCCCTGTCCTTATTTCAAACCATGAGCCTTTTGTAATATTTTCTCTGTCCCTGGTGAGGAGAACAGAGGATGGGAGAGACAGCAGTACCCACTCTTTGGCAGGTAGCTGGCACCCATCCAGGGTCAACCCATCACACTATATTAGGTTTTTTCTTTGGGTTTGTCTTTTTTTTTTCTTCCTTCTCTTTTTAAAAGCAGAAAGATTGTTGTGGAAAGCCTTCCCTACTCTCTGGGCTCAGAATTAATCTCAGTATAATCTCAGTTATAACACCAGACAGGGAGGTACCACTCGAACAAGCTGCCTGCCCTTCTGCTAAAAACAAACCCTGGGGAAGTTATTGAAACTGTGCCCTCACCCTGACATTAATGAAAAGGCTAATCTTCTTTAAGTCTCCTCTAGCCTAGCAATCTCTTAAGGGACTGGATACATGATTAAAAAACAGAAGGAAAGCAGCTGTCTTTTTATCCATTCTCAATTATTCCGTGGTAGTTGATAGGTGTTGATTTCCTGGGAGTGTCATGGTGATGGAGGTTACATTTCCCTGTGTTGTTGGGACTCAGTGTTCAGAGGGGGGGTTAGCTGAATGCTGCAGTGGGAGCTTTGGAGATGGAAAGAGTGAGTCTTACTTTCTGCAATTTCATCTGATGATGAAGGGCTGCCTTTTCTTTGGAAACATGCAGCTAAAGGCCAAAAAACAGCTATCCAATGTCAAGGCAAGAAAGGCCTCTTTAATTACCTTTTTTCTTGTTCGCTTTTTTCCCCCTTCTTTCTGTCTACCTCACCAGCTGGTGGCCAGGAGCATTTAAGAACAAGCTTAATTAGAAAGTCAAAATTAACCCCTTGCTTTTTCCTGCTGTAACTTGGTGAGTGAAGTCCAATAAGCATTGCAGGATTGTTCTTTCACTGCTCTCCCCAGTCCTCATTGCTTCATTTAAAATGTGAATTACTAAATTCTTATTAGTAAATTGGAGATGATCGTGAGTGTTGTGCTTGCATTCTGAGCTAGTTCTGCCTATGAGCCACAAGGAGTCTTGCTTGGAAGTGCCCAGATCTCCCAGCTGGGTTTCAGGGAAAGCTTCCAAATTTGCAGGTTTTACAGGGACATTTTCCATTCCTTCTGCCACCCCTACTGATTTGCTTGTCTAATTAAATGGGTGACAAGAGCAAGAGGGGCAATAAAGTCTTCTGTCCTTTGGCCCTGCTGTGTCCCACTTGCAGTGGCACAGGCTGTCAGTCACCAGGAACATCTACAGTGCTCCTCTGTAAGTCCAGCTACCTTTTCTTCAAATGTCAGGTTCAGGGAAATTTTACATCCAGTCCAAGAAATAACCCACACCTTAGAATGGATTGTCCTCTGTGTCCTGGCAGTACCTACAGCTAGTGACATTAAATCTGTTTTGGGCCTCTGTTCCAGCACCTGTAGACTTGGAAAAAATTAATCTTGCAAGAAAGTAGGAGAAAGAAGGGTTGTTTGGAAAGAATTCCAAGTTGTCATTTAGGTGAAAGGAGGGACAAAAGATAGAGGATGTCTCTCACTTCTCCTAAAACAGGCTAAATATTCAAAGTAAATTTCCACACATAGTATTTTTGTTAAATGAAAAGCCAACAATAAACAAATAACCGTGACTCTGAATCTGTCTGGTTTCTGTTCTGCAGCCCTCTCCCATGGCAGCTGTGTGACACAGAGACAGTGCACAATGCAAAGAAGCCTCATTATTGGAATCTGGATGTGTGTTTTAAAGTAAAATCTCAGGCCCAAGTACATTCAGCTGATCAGGTGCTTGCATACACGTAAACTTACTATTTCTTTGGCTAATTCTTTTAGGTTGGAAAGACATGTCAGTGGTGAACTGTACCTTCTCCTACATACAACACAAATTGCTCTTAGGCTGAACTCAGACCTAAAACAACCTTCCCCATGCTGAAAATAGTAATTGGGCCATTCCCACTAGCCAACCACAGGTAACTACTCTCATTTTGGAAAAAGTTGTGGTTTCAGATGTCCTGAGCTGTGGTAACATAGTTACTAAAACTCAAACTGTGTGAAAGTCAGGTATTTTAAGTTGTTAGATTTGTGGTTTATTTTTTCCTCTGGACACTAGACTTTCAAGAATCAGACATCTTGTGTGAGTGATAACCATAAACACACAAGTGTTACCCACTTCTGGGATCTGAAAGTGCATTTTATTACTGTGCAGGATACAAGTTTTAGTATGATACTCCAAAGTTAAAACATTCATGCTTCTCCCTTAGGGATGCTAGCGGTAAAAAAATCCGGTCTTATTGATGAAAAACTCTCGTCCCAGCCCATTATTGGAACAGGTCTATTATCCATTCCTTCCATACACCCCTCCTTCCCTACAGCTCAGTCCCAGGAGTGCTTTAGGCAAGCAGTGCACTCCAAGCAGGACCTCCCTTTCTTTTGCTTTGTGGCAGCCTCCACTTCCGATCAATTTTTGCTGAGCATATCCTCTACCTGTAGTGATGCACCAGTGTCTCTTGGTGAGAGAGTTTCACTTCCTCATTTGGAAACCCTTCCACCAAGGTAAAATGTTGCTGCTTTTTTACGTGCTTTTGGTTTCCTTTAAGTTCTAAGCATCTTGAGGAAGGTAGATGGGATCTGATTTTCTGAGGCTCTAATCCAGTATAACTCCACTTGAAGCCCTGGGCAGTGAGATGGGCAGTGAGTACTTCTGAAAGCCAGGCTGCTTCTCTTTTTATTTGTCTATAGAAAGAACTGCATGTAACTACTGGAATATTATTACTTTTATGAGCTGTTGTCTCTTTACTTGCCTTAACTTTGAATCTCCTGATTTCTGAGCAATTATATCTAAAAAGGCTCCAGCTAAAAAAAAAAAAAAATCCCAAAGTAACATGTACCTGTTTTAGAAGTTCCTGAAAACCTGAAGATGTTTAATTAAAATTCATGGCACTTCCACGGGCTCCAATTTCTCTGTCTATTTGCATCTGTAGTATAATAAAATTTAAAACTGTCTCATATAGTCTCCTATGCATTTCCTATGCCATTTGATCACATGCAGGGAAAAATTACAGTAGTGGCTTCTCTCTCCTCTTTGAGTATTTGGAAAGGAAACCCAAACATAAACATATTCCATTTACAACAGCATATCTGAGATGCAATTATTTTTCCAAATGCAAAGTGGTACTCTTCCAGATACCTAAATATCCTATAGATTTTGAAGTACATTCTTTAGATGTTCAACAGTGAAATTGGGCTGTTTATCAACTAGAAGTTGCTGACACCTGCTAATGTAACTCACCTGAGTTTATTTATAAAATAATATAGGTATTTTTGTTATGAGCTGACAATTAAAAAAAGAAGAAGGGAAGAGATGTCAGAGTATGAAGTTTGAAAGTAGCATTGAGTCATAGAAAGATTTGGGTTGGAAGAGTGCCAAATAAGGTGCCATCAAGCTCTGTCCATGGTTGTTTAGGTGGATGGTACCTCTCGTTTTTTTTAAAGGCAAGATCAGTTGAGCCTTGTCAAATGATGGATTTAACTTAAATTCTCTTTTATAAAGCCTGCCATACTCTTTCTTGTCTGTAAAAATCCCAACACTGATCCACCAAGTCATTTTGTCTTTCTAAAAGAGGCAGAAGCACAGAAATTCAACAGGGACTATTAAACTGAAAGAATGCAAAGTTCTCAATAAGCAGACAGAAAATGTATTTCTCTAAAAATGACCTCTAGGACTATGTTTTCATAATTAACTCCCTGACAATGTCATGTCCAATGGATGAGAAATTTTAAAGACATTATCAGAGATAGATGTATCAGGACAAGTTAGGTACTCCAGCATTTGTTGTATACCAAAGCCCAGTGTTTACAGGTCACTGTTATTCGTGGGGCTTCTGCTTAACCCTCCAGTGGGAGACTGAGCCCACATCTCTTGTCTCCTTGAATGCTGAAATTGTTGGAGTCCTCAGTAAAATGGTGGCTTTTTTGTGAAGGGCATGTGTTGTTGGATCAGGCTTGTCAGAGAAGGTCTCAGCATGAGGTGAGAGGGAATGACTTTTTGGACTGCTGAGGGAGCTTTTGCATGAGATGGACCTTGAGCTGGTCAGCAGTGCCAGGCCTGAGGCAGTTAAGCTCATACCAGCCCCAGAAGTGTGAGGTCTGTCCCTGGAAATGCAGCCAGAGGGCGTTCAGCCACCTGTAAGGTACAGCAGGGTTTTGTGAATGACAGTGGGACCAAGGGATGGACAAAATATCCATCAATACCGGAGTGCAGGGATGCTGCCTTCTCTTTGTGCACTGAAACCTCAGTGCAGCAAGGTCTCTTACAATTATATTTTGATTGTAAGGAATGTAGAGGAATGAGGCTAATGCATTTATGCAACATTCATGGTGAAAATATTTTAAGACAACCTTCTCTGTGTAACTATCTTGACTCTTCCCAGCTCTTTCAGTTAGAGTCCGCACCAGCGTGAATGCAATTTCCATGCATTGTTTCAGTCTGGAAATGAAACAATTTTCATTAATGGAAACCTGGTTCTCAAGCAGAACAATTAGACCCACTTCAGGTTGAAAAAAGATAAAAGCATGCTAATTTGGATGGAGGACTCTTCTTTCAAGGCAGCCAATTGAGTCATCAGCCAGCCACCCACCTGACTGTCTAACAGGTAATTAGGAGATAGTCCTCTTTTTGTGTGGAGCGTGTGCGTAAACCTCCACACACTGGTGTCACTGCCCATTGGGACTTCCAGGGGAAAGAGCTAGGCAGTGGCAAAAGAGTGAGGAGAGCACGTTTGTAAGACGGTGCCCAATGAACTGACTTCTTTTTTTATTTAGCTTATTATTTTTGTCTTTTCAGCAGCTACCTGAAGTTTCTGGCAGTAAAGCCATCATGGCAGACCTGGGCTGCAAAAAACCCAGCGACTGCACCGTCTCCAGGCTCCTCAGTGTGGTGGAGAGTGAACTCCGGGCTGGGAGAGACAAAGGCGACCCCACAGAGAAACAGCTCCAGGTTGTCTTGGAAGATGCGACACTCTGGCAGAGATTCAGGGAAGTCACTAATGAGATGATCGTGACCAAGAATGGCAGGTGAGTGATCTGCTCAGCACTGCGGGCTCAGTGGAGGTGACAGCCAGGGGGGTTAAGCTCTACAATAATAAACTGTGTGTGCAGACTCGAGAGAACTGCAATGAGCACACCAGAGTTTATAGGGGACTGCAGCCTTGCAGTCTGCTAAAACCAGTGTATGAACAAGATGGGGTGACCCTGCTTCTTTTTGGTCACTGCCAAACCATTCCTCCTATGAAGCATGCTGGAAAAATGTATTGACTAACTTGTGACTGTGCAAAAAGGAAACTTTTGCAAGGGAATAGCTCTCAAAATCTTTGTAATGACTTCTTATGGTAATAATCATCAGTCTATATTATCAAGTCCTCACCTGTAGGCTTCAAATTACTGCACAGAAGCAGATTGGTGTTGTTAGACCCAGCTGCAGTTCCCATCCCTCTGGCCTTGGGCATTAACAGCTTGTACAAGCAGTCTGTACCAGAGTGGGTGAAATAAAACTGCCCTACATGCGCTGTGTTTATGTGTGGTCTGAATTGCATGGCCCCATAGTTGTTGCTGGTGCCCTTAGAAACAAGTGTGGAATATTGCCTAACATACACAGTTTTAGAAGGACAAAACATTGTGGTAAAAATGGATCATATGTCTTACTATTTGGGGAACACAGAAAGGCACAAGAAAAGAGTGAAAAATTTGGCAAGAAGGATGCTAATTCCGAATCAGGCACTGGCTTGAAGAAGGCTCTTCACAGAGGTTCTGCTCTGAACTGGGCTGCCAGCAGAGTCCAGCCATAACAGACAAGCAGCTACCAGAATAAGAATTGCACAGTGGTACTAAGGCTTTTATTTAATTTATCCTTGCCAGCCTTCTGCTGCCCCCCACCCCAGCTGTTCCCTCAACATGCACATGTTTATGAGAACTCTCAGGAGATCCACATAGGAGAGAGGAATTAAGAGATGGAGAGAAAGATTTACTCATGTGGTGTGACTTACATTAATTTTGCAGACTTCAATTTAGCAGAATTTGTAAAAGAAATTACTGTTGACTGTAGCTTGATGAGGGACATAGGTGAAAGTAGTAAAAATGAAAAATCTAGTCTGTTGGCTCAGCAAGGTGATTCTGCAGAGAGAAGAACCTTTACCTTCCCAAAGTACCAGCTCCAGGTGTAAGAGCACTGTTGCCATTCTGATACCTCCTAATAACCTATACTGATAGAAATCTGCTGCTGAGATTCTCTTTATATCATGAAGCTGCTTTTGCTTCATTTAAATTGCTTTGAAAACTGCTGTTAGTACAGGTAACTTCTGTATCTGGTACAGAGAATTACACCTTACCAATAGGTTAATTAAATGAAATTAAATTGGTACTAAGAATCACACCTTACCAATAGGGTTTTTTCAGTTTCTTTCCTTGCATGAAAATCATGACTTCAGGGTGATACTAGTTCCTTCTGAAATGTTGGGGTGAGTGCGTAGATAAAATCTTTTTATAATGTTGATAAGGGAATATTTTGTTATTTGAATATGCCTGGGTACTTTTTATTTCATTGTGTAAGCTGCCTGATTTTTTAATTTTAACTTATACACACCTTACCAGCCTGATTCTACTTTTCCTATAGCCAGTGACCTGTCTAGAAATGTCAGTGAGAGCAGGAATAGAATTCTTTATAATCCAACTACAGCAATCTCAAAATAAAAAATTACAAAATTATGTCACACTGCCATTTGCATTAATCCTTTTGACATAGTTACTGTAGCATCAGAGACTATGAAAAAGGGTCTCTGCATTTCTGAAAGTATTTATCATCAAAAAAACACAGCAGCACACTAAAACAAAGAAAATACAGACTGTGGTCTGCAGCAAAGAACTCTGAACCATGCTATTCAAAAGGAGACAAACTTGAGACAATTTCCTATGATTGCTGAGTTTTTTCTCAGATTCAGGATTCTTCAGTGATTGTCTCCAGAGAGATTCTCAGTAGAAAAAATATCGAGCTTATTTTGCTGCTGCTAAATGACTACAACTAAACCATTCTTGCTGAGGGGTAGACAAATGCTTTTGAAAACTGTGTGCTACAATGAAACAGAAGAGCCAGCCTGAACTTTTGTGTGTGAAAACTAAAAGAGTTGGTGAGGACAGACACATTGTTAGCAAAGCACAGAAATTAAACAGAAACCTGATACGGGAGTGTCCCAGAGAATGAAAGTCTAATTGATTAGTGATCCTCAAGTGTCAAATTCTAGCACGCACAATTCTGTCTGCTCTGATTGGTACCAAGGGTCCCAAAATGTCACAGTTAGATGAACCAACTTTAGTGTTAATACACAGATATGTCTCCGTGGCTGTATCATACTTTATTATAATAATCACCTGCCCTAGCAATATGCCTAGGGGAAATAGATGTATTCTGACCAGGATAGACATCATTAAAATTGAAACACGGGCTATATCACAAAATACATCTCAACAGGTGCAGCTGATACAGTGGGAAACCATCCCCTATTTTACTCAGAGCTATTGTGTTCAACTGACACTTCAATATCAAATGCAGTGTTATCTGACTGAGTAGGTTTCCTCTCTCAGTGTTTATAGCATATTAGCTAGGCAGTGTCCTGAGACTTTGCAATCCCTGTTATTGCCTGGAGACAGGAAGGTGCCACTGTTCCCTTCTGTGTATGGGGAAATCCATAGGGGATCAGTGCAGGCAGCCATGAGTGGGAGAAAAGAAGCCCTTTCCAGGTTTCAATACTAAAGCAACTTTACTGGTTACTGCACATTCAAGTTTGATATCAAACATCTTCCCACTGAAGGTCTGTACTGTGGAGTAATTGCAGCAGATTTGCTCTAAATAAATTGAAGAGGCTGAAGTGCCTGGTTATTGCAGCAATGGAGGTCACGTGTGCACCTACCTGATCATTGAAACAAACATTCTGACTGAAACAAATTTGTAGAAATCGCAATTTGCCATGCTAAAAGACAGTTTTTAACAGTAAAGGCACTTAATCAGCAGAACATGTTAGGTGGAAAGTTTTCCATCATCAGAGTGTGTACAGTCAAAACATGCTGGTCCAAATGAGGCAGGGAATTACTGGGAGTGAAGCCAGTTAACACAGGGAAGTGCTCTAATCTTAGTGCTACAAGAGGTTAAAATTGATGGCAACTGTATTCTCTTCAGGATTGGTCTATAGGTCCTTTGGGGATAAACTTGAGTCTCTCAAATAGAAAGGCAGAGCAGCCTGCCTGCCTTGTGGGCAGAGGAATTAACAATCTGCATGTAGCACAGCTCTGCGCAATCTAGTGAAATTAAATTTTCACTTGGATTAATTTTCTCCTCTAATTCAATTTCAGCTGTGTATCTAAATGTGTTCCTTTGAACATTGACTGGGGAGATCTAAGTGTTGGAAGGAGCAATGAATCTATACTTTTTATCACATCCCAGTTTGGTAGCTGGTGCATCCTGATCAGAAAGACACGCGTAGTATGTAAATCCTTGACTAAGATTCTATTTAATTAGAAAGGTCATGGTTCACAGTACCTTGGGGACCAGTGAGGAGTGCTGTTCCTCAGGGGTCAGTACTGGGACTAAAGCTTTTCATTACCTTTTTTGGTGACAGGGGCACACCCTCAGCAAGTTTGCCAGCAACCCCCCGCTGTGTGCTCTGGTTGACATGTAGAAGGAAGGGATGTCATCCAGAGGGATCTGGACAGGCTTGAGAGAGGGGCCTGCACAAACTTCATAAAGTGAACTTTATGGTTCTGCATTAAAATGCAGGCTGGGTGGAGAATAGGTTCAGAGCAGCCCTGAGGACAAGGACTCAGGAGCGTTGGTGGACCAGAAGCACAACACGACCCAGCAATGTGCACTGACAGCCGCGGCCAGCAGGGCCAGGGAGGGGATTCTCACCCTCTGCTCCACTCTCGTGAGACCCCACCTGGAGTGCTGTATCCAGCTCTGGGGTCTACAGTAAAAGAAGGACATCGACCTGTAGGAGCAAACCTGGAGGAGAGAAGCCCTTGTATGAGGAAAAGCTTAGGCAGTTGTGGTTGTTCACCCTGGAGAAGAGAGAGACCTTATAGCAGCCTCCCAGTACCTAAAGGGGGCTGCAAGAGAGGTGGAGAGGGACTTTTTATAAGGACATGGAGTGATACAAGGGGTGGTGAGGCACTGGAAAAGGCTGCCCCGAGAAGCTGTAGATGCCTCCTCCCTGGAGGTGGTTCAAGGCCAGATTGAATGAGGCTTGGAGCAACCTGGTCCAGTGGAAGGTGTTGGGGACACCAATCCAGCCACTGGGACAAGATGATCTTTAATGTCCCTTCCAATCCAAACCATTCTCTGATATCTTCTTCAATACTGCACTGACCCTGTATCAGCAAGTATTAATATTAGATGAAAAATCTCAAATTTCTCAAATTGTGTATTTTCCTGTCAGCAGAAGGTGCTGAATGTATGCAGCAAAAACTGTATAAAGGTATCCAGAAAGGTGAGTGGGATGTCATGTGAGACTGATTGTTAGCAATTTGCATTTGGGTGTCGCTAGAGTATGACTGCAGGGGCAGAGACTTCCAATGTCCTTTGAGACAGCCTGGACTTTCAGCTCCCTTCTCATGTATTTTGGATGTCTTGTATGGCTACCTAAGCCTCGAGAGATACCTTACCTTAGCCCCATGGCTGCGGACCTCAGGCCATTCATCTGGTTGCTTGGTGTAGTCTCTCAGTACCCATAGAGAAAAGGACCTCAGAGATTCATTGGCCTTCACTGGAATTTACGGTCCATAAAAATGTGGCATGGAGAAATGGCAGTTGCCAGGAGAGGTCAGTATGGAGATGTCTGGGGCAGGGAGCCCGGTTGGTTACTCATAGAAGAGGAAAGTAGGAGGTGATGTGTAACAGCAGTTACATGTATTCCTTGACAAGCTAAGAAGCTTAATGAATAGAATACCTTTGCTGGGAGACATCTCTGTTCTGATGTCCACACATTATTCCCAGTTCCTGAAAGTGTTGGAGCCCTACTAGGTGTATTGCTGCAGACTTTCAGGCACTGAGGTGTCAATTCAGAGCTGTGTGGCATTGATCACAAGCACTGGGACAGACAGAAAACCACTGAAAGTCAAGCTGTGAGCTCCTGCAAATCTCCTTTACAAAAGAAAAAAAAATAATAAAAGGGGATTGATAAAAGGTGGCATTGGACCTTTGGGCACAAAAGGAGCATTTTCCCAAAACTAAACAAAGGCAGGATTTTAATTTTAAACACACGAGATAATGGAAGGCTGGGTAGAAGTTTAGAGCTTGCATGTAAGATGGAACTAAAATCAAAAGGACATGGTCAAGCTGCTGAGGTCAGGGAATATGGAAGTATGGGACCAAATCACTGGAGAAACTGGCAAGTGCAGGGTCTGATGGCAAGGTTGGGTTGAAGGAAGGGAGGAAGTTTTTTTATACAAAACTAGTTAGTGAGCATCTGGAAACAAACATACTGAGGAGAGTCTTTCAAGAGCAGTTTCCAGTGGTGTCCTGTCGCCCTGATTTTTTCAAGTTTTCTCAAGCCTTCTTTTTTTTATACAGAACTTTCTCACACACTTTATGTAAATAACTTATTGTTTTCATTCTTTTGTGGTGGACAAAAAACCTAATGGACAGTTGGGTTGCCCAGTGACATTGAGGAGGTGGCACTGTCACCCTCCAATGACACTGGCATTTCAAGAAGATATAAAAATGGAGTCAGATTTTTTAATAAACAGTTTTTTGTTTGCCTTGAAAAGAACTGCTCCACGTCGTTTGTATGGTGTCCTGCAGTGACAGTGTCCCCCTTTTTTGTTTCCCTGGCAGGCGGATGTTCCCCGTTTTGAAGGTCAGCGTGTCCGGCTTGGATCCAAATGCCATGTACTCCTTCCTGCTGGACTTTGCTCCGACTGATGGCCACCGCTGGAAGTACGTCAATGGAGAATGGGTTCCAGCTGGGAAGCCAGAGCCACCGAACCACAGCTGTGTCTACATCCACCCAGACTCTCCCAACTTTGGGGCCCATTGGATGAAAGCTGCCATTTCCTTCAGCAAAGTCAAACTTACCAACAAGCTCAATGGGAGTGGGCAGGTATGGCCTGATGTTTCCACAGCACCTCTTGGCTTCAATTGCAAGCACCTACCAATCAAGAAATATCAAGGGTGCATTTATGTAATTATAGAAGCCCTTACAGGCCTCTTCACCCACAGATGCCAATTATTCTCTGGAGGCCAAATGTAAACAGGGATAAACAGGCCTTAATTGGCACTTTCAGATTTTAATGGACTTCTTGATGTTAAGAGAGACAGAGTGCTGTGGTTTACTTAATCATCAGGGGTCTTTTCAGAGTTGGTCTTGTGTGCTGGGGATTTTTACATAGGACTTCAGAGAAAGGGGGGAAAAATGGCCACGGGTATTAGGTTTTTGTTGTGCTCCCCAATGTTTGGTGTAAGTGGAATGTTGGCAGGAGTCAGATGGCAGAATAAAAGGCTGCTCCTAAATGAAATAATTACTATGTCTACTTCTGCATCATGATAATTATCAATATTCTATTGAATCAGCTTTGGCCTTTGGAAAGAAACCACATGTACCAGAAGTAAGTGACTTTCTCTTTGAACCGCTTAAAAATGCAAACAGGAAAATTAGTTTTGTTTCATATTTTATTTTTGATGATGCATCTAAAGGCAAAATGTTGCACAAGACCTTTTATTCACTTGTTTGTTTGGTACAAAACTCCTACGGTGGATGATACTTGTCAGCTCAGAATCAATTTCTTTCATGTAAATGTTATATGCTCTCTATCTGCTATTTCCATTAGGTTTGTGAGGTACCTCTGTAAGCTTAGTGCTCTAATGAGGTAGGAAATTATCTCAGGTTTTATAGGTTGGAGAACAGGAAGATCATCTGACTTTTCCTTAGTCATACGTGGAATAAGCACACAAGAATTATTGTAGAGCATAGAACAGGATCTGAATTTGCAAATGCTTGTCGTGTGTCCAGGATCTCAGAAAAGTCAAAAGCCTCAGAAAAATATGCATGGGGGGAGAAAAAGCTACAGGAAACTTGGAGGGTCAAAGAGTCCCTGGGGAAAAAAACCAGGGAAACACTCTGTATATATATGAAGGAGAGAAAAATAGTAGAAAGCAGGAGAGGAAAACCTGTATGAGAAACAGAACCCAAACAAAAGTTACTAAATATTAAATGACTGAAGTTCCCTTGGATTTCTTTTAAAATCATTACCACAGTGTTAATGTAAACCATGTCCCCACTGTGCTTCAGCTTCCCCTTCTGTGATGGTATTAGAAAGTAATGTGTTCTTTCTTATATATATATGTGTGTGTATATATATATATATATATATAAAAGTATGCATGTATGTAAGTATACGTCACTTTGCAAGGTACAAATTTAAGAAAAGAAAATTTTTCTTGCATTAAAGCCAATTAAAGGACCTAATAGACTTCCTCGAATCAATGCTATTCACACCTTTTAGTGCCAGGTTAGATGATCTGCCAAGGCCTGTTTAGATACAATTCATCTTGCCCAGAGAGGAGACTGGATGCCTGCCTTAGCTTCCTCCTGGCACCTTTTCTGTGATGCTGGTTCTGAGTCTTCCAGACAGCAGAAGCAGGACAGGGAGTGCCCCTGAGCTGTTTCAGCAGCCTCTAGTGCAGTGGGAGCCCGGTGGTTCGAGTGCCATAGCTGCTAACACAAATACTCACTGCTGCTGCTGCTGTATCCAAAGCCTTGAATCCAGCCCAGTGTGTTCAGCTTGTGGTTATTGCAGGGGAGGAAGGCACCTGCCCTCCTGCTTCAGGAGTCTCTGGCTGGGAAGGTTCAGCAGTGACAGCTGCTCTGTCACAGAGCCAGAGGGTGGCTGTGAGGTACCAGAGTGGCACTGGGGGCTGTCTCTCTGTTTTGTTTCCCACAGATAATGTTGAACTCCCTGCACAAATACGAGCCCCAGGTGCACATAGTTCGCGTGGGAGGCCCGCACCGGATGGTGATGAACTGCTCCTTCCCTGAGACACAGTTCATAGCGGTGACTGCCTACCAGAACGAGGAGGTAGGCGGGTGCCGTGCTGTGCTCTGGTCACCACTGATGAGATCTCTTAGAAGCTGATTAACTACAAGACCAGCATGCCTTTTTTCTTTTTTCCCCACCAGTCCCATGCAGTGTAATACTCCATCCAGTCTAATACTCTGTTTTTTCTCTGCAGTAGAACATTGACTAATCGAGTGTCTGGCTCCAGTACTAAGCCAGGTTTAGCTTAATATCCTGCCACAGCTATTCCAGACTGGTCCATCTGTCCTGGCATCCCAATTCTTTACTCAAAAAAAAAAAGCAAAACAGCCCTACAGTCAAGGCCAATATCTTTCTCCAGCAATAAGTGATAGTTATAATGATAACCCTGTCTCTCCATGTTCCCTATAATACATACAACTGCAGAACAACTCAGTACTTCATAGGAGAATTTATGCCCTTGAGAGATGCTTTGGATTGTAACAATTGCTAACTCCTGTGCCACATTCCCTAGTTAATGTTGCTGCAGATTTTATTTGTACTTGATAGGAATTCAGTGTTTAAACCCTCTTGAAAGAGTCCAGCATTACACCACATTTACCAGACAAGCCAGGCTGCCCCAGCTGGTGTTTTGCCTGTGGCACTGATCAGTACACAGCAAAGCTGTCTCCTACCTAGCCCTGGGAAACATCAAGTGTGGGGATATATTTTAGGCTAACCCTGGCACTTCCACTCAGATTACTCTGGAGGATGTTTTGTCAAGTTTCTGTTTCAAATTGCCTTCACTAACATGCTTTGTTTTCTGTAAACTCAAGATAACAGCTCTCAAAATCAAGTATAATCCCTTTGCCAAAGCCTTTCTGGATGCAAAGGAAAGGTGAGTTCATATTTTGTTTTTTTGATGCAGTAGATTTTTGCTGCTGATATGGTTAAAACTGTGACATCACTATACGAAAGATAAATTACATAACTGGAATCTTGTTTCTGTTGTCTTAAATCCAGAGTCATTCCAATGGTATTATTGGGGAGACTATATAATTATTACAATAGGTGCTGAAGTGGGTGAACCTGCTCTTGGGGATCCTGGCACTTATCTCTGTCTGCACAGAAAGCCTGAAATGAGATGGTGTGAGCTTCCCCAGTGGTGTTATACCCCACATATGTCCACTACAGTGTACTTGCACTCCAGTGAATCCTGTAATTTGATAGGTCAGGGAGAAAAAATCTTAACACCAAGTGTCAAAAAGTGTAGTTGAAGTGAAATTACAGCGTAACTGTAATGTAACTACACTGCTGTTATTAAGAGTGTGTGATAATTTATGATTGGTTTATTAAAGGTAAGATGTCAGAGATACTTCCATCAGAAATTAATTGTGGTTTATCTTGCAAAATTTTCCTTGCATCACCCATGTTAATGCAGAGTGGCATCCAAATTATGCATTCCAGCCCACAACTTCTAATTAATTTTGTTTGGTCCTGCTTTATCTTCTGACATGTCAAGGATCCCATGTGCCTGCAGGAGAATCTGTATTTCCTTTCTTTCCTCTCACCATTTAAGAAGCTGCTGTGTCTCAGTGTTAGGGTTTCTAGCTGGGAAAGAGGGAATGCTGCCTTCAGCTTGCCTGCAAGCAGAAATGGTGCCTATAGGCAGATTTAGAATTCCACGTTCAGCTCCCAAATATGGTACAAACTTAGGAACATTTTTGTTTATGTCATCAAAGCTCCTACTTTCTTTATGGCAGAATGTAGGAAGGTCTACTGCTGCCTAGCAAGGTTAAAGAAGGCGGATTACCCTCCTTTTTTACTCACTTCTCCAATTTTTAATGAATAGTTCTGGTTATAACTTTTGTAATTTTGCAATGAGAACACTTACCACTAAGTATTTTGCTTTTCAGAAACCATTCCAAAGATGCTCCAGAGACAGTCTCTGAAAGTCAACATATGACATATTCTCACTGTAAGGTTTTATTTATGTCAGCTGCAAGTTTTGTGGGATATGATGGGTGCTGGGAACCTGGCCCTTGTTCAACTGGTTCATGCTGATCGCTTACTGAGTTCTGAATTGTGTTCATAGACAGGGACCCTTTGAAAAAATCAGAAGATTGAAGAGACTTCACAGCAGGAAATAATGTGAGAGGTCCAGCAGAGGGATCATTTTCCATACAATCCAGTTTTTCAGTATTAAAAGGAATCTAGAATCAAGATGATATATGACATTTTTAGGGTTTTCTTACTCCTATGTTTTTGTATTTGTGAATGATTTTGTCACCTATAAAATTATCCTTTAGGTAAACAGGTAAAAAAATGAGGGGGAGCAGAACTTGCATTTGTTTTACTGATAGTTTTTCTTTCATTTGTTCTTTAATGTTTGTGACATTTTCTGGTTGCTTTCAGGTCTTTTTTCAGAGTTGGTGGGTTGGGAGGGGGGTGGAGGGTTGCTATTTTTTGTCAGTTGTTTCACAAACCAGTATCTTAGAATCTGCTCGGTATCTCTGAGGCACAGCTGATTCTGTGCCAGAAATAACCAGAAGGCTGGTTATTTCTTAGTTGTATTGTAGCACTATAACGCAGCAATAGTAATAGTTTTGTTCTCTCTTTTCCCTCGAAGTGGGAGGCTGGTTGATTTCCAACCCAGATCCAGTGTGTGCCTCAGGAAGCTCTAACTACCAGTACAGCGGAGCTTTGCCCCTGCCCGCTCCACAGGCTCCCTACAGCTGCGAGAGGTACTCGGCCCTGCGAGGCCATCGGGCTGCTCCCTACCCACCCTCCTACATGCAGAGGAATCACTGCCCTACAGGTACTCCTGGAGCACTGCTTTGCTGCCTCTGCCTGCCTGCCCCTTCCCTTAGGCTAGCACAAGCACTGGACCAAGGCTGAGCTCAGGCTAGGAAAGGGCCTGGAAAGGGGTCTCTGGGACAGCCTGCACAGAACCCTTCATGCACCTGGGGTGACTGAGGCAGCAGAACAAGAGGTATACCAGGAGCTGGGTGAACTCTGAGTGGTAAAGCAGACTGTATGGTCTTGCTTTCACTACAGCTTCCAGTTATATAAAAAGAGCATTGCAGGTCTTCTTTCGATGTCCTGCCATGACCCAGTTGAGTTCTCAAGTTAAAGCAGCTCTCAGGTGGGAGCTGATGTGAGGCGAAGGCTTTTAGGTATTGTCAGAACATCCTTTGAGTCCCTTTCACTTTATAGGTCTGTGTGCAAATCCAAAAATTGATTCTACTTTGATCAGAAGAAGTGGGTCAGAAAGAAGAGTAGGGATAAAGTAATCTGCTTGCTAATTATAATTTAGCAAGAATTCCTGTTTAATGGAATTATTTATCATGGAAGGATTTAGCTTGAAAGGAACCCTAAAGATCATCTTGTTCCAACCTCCCTGCCATGGGTAGGGATACCTTCCACCAGACCAGGTTGCCCAAAGCTCCATTCATCCTGACCTTGAAGGTTTCCAGGAATGGGGCAGTATTTGTAAAACTTTATTATGTATTTTAGCTCAAATTATTAGGAAATCTGTATCAAAACATTGCCTGATATATGTCAATTATGAAAAACTATTACACTTGCAGAAATGCAAATCCTATGTCTGTCATGCTGTACCTTCTTATGTATCACACCTGGGACTGCAATGGCACCTTGCTGCTCTCTAAATGAATACAGGAATTTTGCCTTTTTACCTGTGGTTGGGACTTTTGTCCTATTACCTGTGGTTGGGGACCTCATGATCCAATTACTGCCTTAAGCCTGTCCGTGTTTTGCTGTCTTAACACATTGCCTGCAATGTCACTGAGGATTTGTTTGTTGGTTTTTTTTTTCCTCCCCAAAGTTAACTTATTGGAGAGCTCCAGCAATAATCTTCAGGTATTCTCAGGACATGACAGCTGGACTTTGCCATCCTCTCCCCACACTAATTTGCTCTCAGTGCCAGACACAAAAGGAGGTGCCAGCCCTGGACCCAGGTAAGGTTACAGGAAAACTGCTGATATGAGGAGCACTGAGGCTTGTAGGACTGTCCTGGTGATTTGCCCTTTGTTCCAAGCTTTAATCAGTGTCCAGGATTTGAAATGTGTCTTAAGCTCCCAATTCAAGATTCCTGGGCAAATCTTTCTGACAAGCTAATTATCTTCTGCTCTTAAATCTGTGGGAGCTTCATTTTCTGCCAGCACAGCTGAAAACCAGGATCTTGGAACATCCACAAGGAATTCTGGTCTCTACAGTCTGTGGGCATTTAAAAACCAAATTATTTTTTTTCCTATATTTCTCACTGTTATCCTGCACGACATGAGGATCCAATTCTAGGAGTAAATGGAATTTAGACCTAGAGAATCCATTAATTATCAAATATTTTCCCTTATTTTCCTCAAAAGAATGCAATAATTTCTTCTTTAACTTAGGTGTCAGGAAAATAAGCTGCAATTTCAAATGCACTGTTATCTGATTGAGTAGGTTTTCTTCTCAGTGTTTATACCCTAGTAGCTAGACAGTATCCTGAGACTTTGTGACCTTCCTCTCTAGAAACTCTTCTGACTCAGCTCCTAAGATGGGAAGAAGTCACAGAGGCACATAAAAAGATCCTTACATGTTGAAACCTCACATATACTTGTACATTTCTCTCCATGCCTCCCTCCAGGTCACCAGGTGTGATGGTTACTGGTGATTTTTCACTTAAGACCTTCAAGGCTGATCAAGTTTGGTAACTTGCTTTGAATAGCTGCCTTTGACCAGATAATGAAATTGACTTTACTGTAGCAAGTCTTATGTGGGCTAAATGCTTTGAAATAAGTCATTCAATCTGTGCTGCTTTTTTTCCAGCCACTACCCTTGCCTGTGGACAGTGAGCAACAGTGCTGTAAATGTTGCCAACCCAGGAAGCGAGGTGAACAGCAGCCCTCCAAGTGTGTTTTTAAGGGGTAATGTCCCCTTACCTGCTGCATCATCAGTGCAAATCCCTCTGCAGGGAATGGTGTCTGGCAGCATGGAAGCACAAGGGGAAGGCACTCTCACCAGACTGTCTGACTCTGCGTGGACATCCTCACACTCCTTTTAATGGGTTGGCAGCTCCTGAGGGAAGCTCAGCCAACCAAGACTGACACAAATGGCAAATGATCCCCGCAGAGTGCAGTGCAGAGATGTATGCAGGAAAAGGACTTAATCACTTCCCATAAAGTACCTTTTGTGTGCCAGCTAAGCCAAAATGCAAAGGCAGGAAATATTATAGGAACCAGCTTGTTACTGCAACTTTTATGCATCATTCAGGATAATGTTCAGAAATAATCTTTTTAGTTAGCTTTGCTTCTATATCACAATAAAAATGTTCAGAGACATGGGACTGAGTGAAGCAGACATGGCAGCTGGATACCCGCATGTCATTTTGGAAGTTCCCTCTGTAAGTAACAGGCAAGTCCAGGGAAAATTGTGAGCAAGTGTGCAACTGGTCATTTGAAGGGACAGCACTGCTTTAAGGCTTTCTGAATCTCTTACATAGAGATTTTCACAATACCTGAAACTAAACCCCTCAGGGGATGAAATTAGTCTGACATCCTAATGCACTGGCATACAGCATTCTCTGTCCCCTTCCCTTCTCCAGCTGCTGTTTGCTGTGTGTGTGCTGTGGGGACAGTGGGCACACTCAAACTGCAAAAGTGGCTGCATTGAAGCAGCAGAGTGAAGGGAAGCTAGTTTAGCATTTAGAGTCTGATGTTACAGTCTTTGAAACGAAAAGCTCCAGTGTTTCCAATATGTGCTATTTTTGGAAGGGTGGAGGGTAAAGAATAATAGAAAAAATATTTAGCTTGCATTTCCACTTTGCTTCAGCTATATGGTGCAAATAAACAATGAATACATGGTGTATTATCTCCTCAGTGCCTTTCCAAGGTGTAAACACACACACACAGACTTTCTCACCTAACAATCTTTGTGATATTTAAAGCAACCCTGCCAGAAGCAAGTTGACAGAACAGGAATTTTCTATTCCTTGTCCATTTACTGGGTGTAAGGTCCTGGGCATGGTATTTCATGTCTTCACACTGGGTCCCTTCTCACTTTGCTTCAGCTTCCTTTTTCAGGCTACTGCTTTTCCCATCGTGTGTGAGTGTACAACATCTTGCACAGAGGAGTCCTGATCCTGTCTGGGATTTCTAACCACTACTGTGATGCAAATAACAACAGCCATCCCCCAGTCTTCTTGTTCTTTGAGGCATGTCCTGAGGGAAGCCCTATCAAATTCTCAGAGAAGAGTTCTGCTGTTTGGTCTCCATAAAGAAAAACCTGCAAGCTAACTCATGTAGATATGTCCCTGCATGATGAAATGCCCAGCAGCAATTCTGGCCTGTTTAGAGTCATGTGCATTGGTAGGGGACAATCCCCAGCATAGAAGAGGATTCTCTAAAGCTCCTTTGAGCTGATGTCTCTGCTTCTGCTAGGTAAAGCAACATTCCCTTTGTTAATACTCATTTACTGCATACAGACTCTGGGAGCAACATTCTATTTTGGGTAGACATTAGAGGCAGCAGCAAGAGGAGCCTTTTGATACAGATCTGCCTGGTGCCCTCAGCAAGCTTCTGTTTGATATTCTATTACCTGTCCTGGAACCACCCTTTTAAGTTGCTCTCAGTGTTATGCATTTTCATGCCTTCCCCATCTGGCTTTTCAGATCTGCTGCAGGCAAGATCATGTGCCAGAATGTACTCAATAACACTGTTAGTTTTGCTGACTTGTGCTGCAATCCCCTAAGATCAAAGTAATGAAGTTGCTTTGGGTGTGCATTTTTATTAATAGCAGCATTGGTCAAACAAGAGTTAATAGAGTGCAAAAAGCTCTGCATCCTGCTATCAGTCTAATCCTTGTCAGTTCTGCCTGCAAATCTGCCTTCCCACGTTCTGACAAAAGCTTGGTGATGAGTTTTTCAATGTTATGTTTCTCTACCTTGCGGCAAGAAATCTAAGTAGGTGTTTCTGTCAAAAATTACTCTGCTTTACAGACGAGGTTTATTAACTAACTTATGCTACCCTCTTCTGGCTGTTCAGCTCCCCACAGACACACCACACAGAGTCTACACAAAGATGGTAAAAAGCAGGCAAGTGGTGACCTCTCTGTGTTCCAGGACTTGCAATGCTTCTTTCAAGGTTGATGAATTGGATAATTTCTTATCCCATATACTGCATTACAGTAAAACATAAATAATTTTGAGGTGTTACTCATACTGTATTTTTATTTCACAAACAAACAATGTAGAGGAACATCTAATTAGCTTTCCCTAGTCCAATAGGATTGAAAGAATTAAAAAATTATCAAAATGAACAGGCAAAGTATTTTTTCTTCCTTTTCACTGTAAAAGCAGCCATGACTCATGTAACAGGAGGCAAAAAGTTCTCAGATCTCAAAACTGAGCTGTCTTTGTCATGGCAGAAAATCTGATTTAGTGCAACCCTGAGAAATGACACATAAAGATAAAATACCCTTGGTTTGCTCACTACCCGTGCCCCCATCTCAGTACAAGCTGGTATCTGTAGCCCAAATCCTTGGGCTTGAGGATAGCAGGGAGTAGGCTGATCTTGGGTTTCATGTTGGGGAGTCCTGCAAGAAACAGGGAGTGGGACTCAATCCTTATGGGTTCCTTCCAACTTGAGATCTGTGATTTTGATCTATGATTTTGCAACTCTGGTAAATTATTTGGGAACTACTATCTAGTTTGGACAGATTACTTCTAAGCAGCAGAAGCACTGGAGAAAGCTTTTGCTAACTGTTCACAAGAAAAACTGCTGTTCTATCTTCACAGTTCTCCTTTCCCAGCACAATGGACTTCCCTACAGCAAAGTAACAGGCTGGCATGCTGGCTGCAGTGTTCTCCTGTGGGAGGCAGATTCTCTTAAAATGTGTATAAAACTTTTACTCTCCTAATAAACTATTACTGTGGATTTGGTTTTGCACTGATAGGGCACTTGTTTCCCAGCAGATTTCTGCTTGGCATTAAAATGCATTCAAGGATAATTTCTGAATGAATATTTCCCTGGTTATTGTAAGCAGTAACTGAAATGGCAGCATGAAAAGAGAGCGAAGAGCCCTCTCTCCAGTTTTTAATGTGTTTTTGATAAAATCACTTCTTGACTTTGTGGAAAAGAAATATACTAAAGGACTGGAATAGCTCTTTTGAGGTCTCCAGGGTAGATATACTACCTGGTATTAATTACAGTTTGTAATTTTTTACCTGATTTGATCATAGGTTTTTGTCCTGCCAGAAGCAATGCTGGGTACATGGCTGGTACCCCTCAGGCCTATGCCTGGGATAGCCAAGGGGCTTGGGAATACAACTCCATGCAAATCTCCATGTTATTAGAGAAAGGAATCCTTTACTTTCAGTTTCTGCAGGGCTTTAGCACTGTACTCACCTACTAAATGTGAGGTTGCAGGGTGGTTTTTGTGACACCTCATTTAAGGGTATTAAAAAAGAAGCGGAGTGTGGGCACACAGTTTGTGGTGATTGGGAGTGGGGCTGGGCCCAGCCTCATCCCCAATGGGTGCAGCTGTGAGAAGCAGGTGAACAGCATTGAAGGCAATGAGCCATGGAGTGCCCAGGGGCACTGACCAACCACCAAAGGGAACAGAAGGCACACAGGTGTAATGCATGCACCATGAAGGATATAAAAGGCTGGGCTAAAGAACAAGAAGGGCAGACACTTGAAGCCTTCTGATGGGATGTGGAGTACTGTATGGGGATACTCTGTCTATTGTGGCTCTCTCGACTGTGATATATGCTGTGACAGGGGAGGGAAGTGGTTAATGGAAGCAGAAGAGCTACAAGGTAAGAACCCCAAAATGTCAGGACAACCTGGTTGCCTCTGATGTCGCAGGTCCTGCCCCAAGGTCCGCAGCTGTAACTGGGCCTCATTGCCCCTGTCCTGGGAGCCTGCCCTTAAATCCTTCCCAAGGGCTCCAGCAGCTCCTGGATTGGGCCTTCTCAGTCTTCCCGCTGGCCTGAGGTGGTGCCTTTTGTCTCAGGCTTTTCCCTTGTAATTTATTTTCCTGGCTCTGGGACAGGGGAGTCCCAGTAAGGCATGGAAGCACCTCTGGCTATGCCCAAGGAAGTGTGGAGCAGCTTTTCCCTCAGAGCCTACGGCTCCCCGGACGTGCCCCTTTGTGAGCCCGAATGGAAGGCTGGTGCCTGCTGCTCTCTGGGTGCTGGGGTGGGTGTGCTCAGCAGCTGACATGTCTTTGCCCCAAAAAGTCCCTTCTCTTTCCTGTGCTGCAGTGTGTCTCTTTGGGACATGGGCTGCTCCAGCAGCATCTCACTCAGGCCAAGAGAAGGGCTTAACATGTGGCTTCAGGTGTTTTCTTCCATGACTGTGGATTCTTAAGGCAAGGTCCCTATGCTCCCTGATAGGCAGAGAGCAGATAAACACCATCTGCCTGAATTCTCCAGTGTGAGCTCAGATGTTTCCTGTGAGTCAGCCCTGGGTGCCCATCGACACAGAGACCCATGGCACCATCAGTTTAAGCTCAGCTGCTGCTGTTTGTCCACACTGGGTGCTCGGTTCAGCACTCAGGTGTAGCTTTGTCGTGAAGCTGGTTCTGGGTTCTCATCCTTGGGCAGATCCTCTGCACAGCTCATTTAGGTTCTGTGTTTCTCTTTGTTCTTAAAATAAGCCTGGTAACAACTGCTAATATTTAACTGTTTTAATATTTCAGCCATGTATACTGGTTATACAAGTTAAAAATAAACCTAAATTTAATTCACTGGTACAGAGGCACTGTCTCTACCTAATGGTTGTAGCTGTTGAGTGTCTGTCTGGTACATCTGCAGCAACAATAAGTAATAGTCCTTACCATAGAGATACTAATGCTTGCTATGTGGTTTGAAAAGGTCTCATTTTGAGAAGTTGTTAAGACATAAATTATGAGTTTTTTTGTGGTGAGTTCAAGGATAGCTCAATTTGAAAATGAAGAATTAATGGAACGAGGGGAGGGTGTGAATTGTATGGACTGAACACCTATAATTTTCATGGACTTTCTGTAGGACTTTGTATAAATAGCTTAAGCCTCATAGGTCAGGTGCCTGAGTATCTTTTTATTGTCTCAGGGGCAGCGTTGCATCAAGCATATCAGTTTCTTATCTGAAAACTGGACATTTTGCCCTCCTCTCAGCCTCTGTGTAGTGGAAGACTTCTGGGGTAGGAATTCCCCTTACTGCCCATACATACAGAACTGACAAAAAGAGGTCTTGTCTTGCTGTGGCCTTTTGGTGTAGTCTTACATGTAAAAATTCCATATCCTCGAGTGTTTGTATGTGTATCACCAGCAGAGGCAGAATCAGTAGCACTGTGGTCTTAATACTGTAAAACCTGTGAGCTGTGCTCTGAGTAAGGAGGCATCATTGCTGCTCCCAAAACACAACTTGACTCCGAGAAGGAAGCAATGTGTCCAAGTAATCTGCTGTGGGGAATGATATCCCTAAAAATGTTTTAGAAATCTGTTTGCTAGGCTGTACATTTGCAGTGAAATCAAAGTAAAGCTGTCTTCTGTTGTTTTAGGTTGCTCTGGGAAAAATCAGGGAAGCTTCCATGTAATTCACCTCACCTTTACTTTTGTGACAAGTCTCACACAGAGGTCAGATGCAGCCCTGGACCAGGACAGACTGTGGGCTTCGTGTGTTGCACTGGGTGTCATAGCCAGGAGTACCAAACACTGTGAGGATGGAGGTGCTATTGCAGAAAATCTGTTGCAAAAAGTGCCATTTTACTGGTCAGGTCTGGAGTTTGTGTCCCCATGTCACTGTGATCTCTGTGGCTGTAGCTGGCACATCACTCCTGGAAAAGGCGTGAAGAGTCAAATTCCACAGGCACGGTGTGCTTTGGCTGCTGCAGCCTGTACTTATTGAATTTTATTCTTAGATTGCTTTTCAGAGAGGATGTGGTAAAATACAAAACTATAACTTCTGCTGATGGGACATTTACATAGTGCCTAATTTAAAACACAAAAATACACTGTAACCTTCGCTTTTGTCAGAACCCTGGGTTCACTGTTAAGCCTTACCTGTCTGGACCAGTCTCACCCGGAGCCTTCACCCACACTCCTGGAGCCTTATTTAAGCTCAGCCCAAGGGTATTAGTTCCTACCTGGGCTATTTTAGGGAGTATGTGCTTAGACTCTTGAGTTGGTGTTTGACTTCCCTGGACCTGATGCTTGCTGGGCTGTTGGTAGGATGTGTTTTCCATCCCAGTCCTGCTCTGCCTGCTGGGCTCAGCTGTGATAGGTTTGTGCCCTGCTGCTGAGAGCCCTGCCTGCACTGGGGCAGCCCTTGCCTCCCCATCTTCTGCTTCTGCTGCTCCTGGCAGGTTTGTGCAAGTTTAATTTCTGTCTCAATTTTTTGTAGTCCCTGCTGTTGAAGGAGTTCAGCAGGGCAGTCTTGAGTGTGTCCTGGCCAGTTTCAAATATGTGTGGATTTGTCTGTATAATAGGTATGACTCTTGAGTCTGTAGAAGGATGACATACTTAAAATGTCCCTGGTCTTGGGGTGTTTGCTTCTGTTGTGGATGCTGCTAAAAGGCCCAAGGGATAACCACTGTAGGAAAGTGCTTTATCTTCAAAGTGTAGTATAAGTGTTTTATCTTCAAATCTGTATTTTGCTTGGTAAAGAAGTTGTTCCTCACTTACATGGTTGTCCCCCTGATTTTTTCAAGTTTTCTCAAGCTTTCTGATGTTTGCATTTTTGTACAGAACTTTCTCACACACTCTATGTAAATAACTTATTGTTTTCATTCCTTTATGGAGGACGAGTAACCTGATGGACAGTTGGGTTGCCCAGTGACATTGAGGAGGTGGCACTGTCACCCTCCAATGACACTGGCATTTCAGGGAGATATAAAAATGGAGTCAGATTTTTAATAAACAGTTTTTTTGTTTGCCTTGAAAAGAACTGCGTAGCATCATTTGTGTGGTGTCCTACAGTGACACATGGTGGCACCTGTGGAGTGTTGGTGCTCTCAGAGCCAGGTCTCTAGGGGAGCAGAGGAAAAAGAGGTATAAACCTGTTTAACATCTCTGTATTGCTTCTACTTGTCTGATCTGCCTCTTCAGGCTCTGAACCCTTCTGAAAATGAACACTGTCCCTGTATTTTTCTTTGTGTTCTTGATGTTTTGGGGAAAAACAGTAGGAATTCTAGCCACAAATGTAATGACAAATAACTGGAGTGTCTTAAATTTGCATTTGTTAATAATGTTGCAAGTTGGGTGTGTATGCAAAGAGGTAAAGATTTTTCATGGCCAGTATATGTTGCTACTATTACTATGAAACACTGGTTTTATCAAAATAAAAATTTTCTTTTTGGGAAAGGTCTGTTTTCATGGATATAACTTAATTGCTTTGGAGAGGTCAAAGTTACTTACAATGTTCAGAAGGGGGGCTGAATGGTACTATTGCAACTTAAACTGACTTTCACTTTGGAATTCAGAATTGTTATGGCTTAAAAAATTAAACAAGAGAAACTTATTTTGAATTACTTCAAAGGACATTTTGGACATAATTTCTTTCTAGATTTGGCGTATACACTCTGTCAATTTGGAATATGGAGCCTTCCAGATTATTCTTTTGGGACAGGAAAGACATAAACAGATATTAGTTCTGCCAGAACTGTATGATCTTGTAAGAATAAAGTGGGATTGTACTTCTGAAGAGTTGTTATTTTTTCAAGTAACTACTAGCTCTAATTAGGAAGGACAAAAATCCATTGATTTTAAGAGTTTTTGGAAGAACTGTTTTAGAAACTATAGGTGGGTTAACTTGAAAGAAAGACTGAAGTGTATCTGCACATCTGCAAATACTTATGGATGAAGTTTCTTCTTTCTTCCAGCAAGGTCAGTGAAAACAGTTTAAAAATATTAAATAAAACTGTTTTCTGTACAGCTAATCCTTGGTTCAGAAAAACCTAAAAAACCAGCAAATCAAAACCAACCACTGTGAAAAAATAAACCAACACTGAAAAATCCAAATCAAAAAGCTTTTGAAAGAAGTCTGCCTTTCTTTTGTCTATGTATGCCATTGCAGATATTATGACTTTGCTCTTTGGATGCTGTATCTCTGAATGTCTTATGCTCTCTTCTGTTCATTAGTTGTTCCCAAGGGCAGTATGAAATGCAGAAGGTGCAGACTCTGCCTCTTGCCTAGAGGACCAAGGCATTGTCAGAGCAGAAGTGGGGGAGTTTAACTGAGGGTAGGTGTGAGTGTCAAGCCCTGCTCTGTTTGAGATGGCTGTGTAACTCGGCAGAAGGGCTGAGCTGACTCTGGTGTGAGGGTCAGAGAACCAAGTTGTTCTGAGGCAGGCTTTCAGTTACTATGAAATTCCACTCTGCAGTGGAAAGGGTTTCACCAGCTGAGCATTTTCCTTCAAAATTCTAAAGTTTCCAGACCATCTGATTTTAGCCCTAGGACAACCCGTGTGCATGTGTGCCTATGGATAATCTGTATGTGTAGCCCTTCCCCTAACAGTAGCTGGCAGACAGGAAACTGGACATGTCCTCTATCTGTTGTTTTTCAATGTCCTCAGGTCCTTGCTGTCTCTTCCCATAAAGTTCCTCTCTCTCCAAGTGAATATCCAGGCAAAAAAACCCATTTGTGTAACATATGCTTGTCAATTGCACTAATTTTGCCCTGAGAAGTCGAGTGTCCAAAAGAGACACATTGCTTTTTTATTTATTCTGTCAGCTTGCAATAAAACGTTTTGTCAAGATTTGTTCAAATCTTTGGTTTGAGTTGCCTTGAGCAGTTTTAATGTCTGTTCTCTTTTGCTTTTTATATTGCTTATAGCAGGAAATCCAGTTTCTGGAGCCTTTAAATGTGTTCAATAATTTGTCTGTTAGAAAGGTTGATATAAATAGATGATCAACATAGGAATGTAGAAAGGTCAGGGAGCTCCAGGAGTATGCTCTATTCCCCTGCCATTGGAAGGAAAACATGATTCATTTTATAAACTAATCAAGATTTGTTGGAATATTAATTGAGGCTTAAGACCCACTAGGCCATGGAGAAAACACTGACATTTAGAAAGCTTATTTCTAGCTTAAATGTGTTTATGGCTTATTCATAAATATTAGTTCTTGGACTGGTGCTGTCCTTTTGCCGAAATTATTAATTTCTTTCATTTTTTTTATGTGATGCTGTGTTTTTTGGCTGTATTTTTTTTTAACTGCTGTGCTTGGCAGCACTTGGCAAATTGCCTTCTGAATACAATTTTAGACTACATCTCCTTTGGCCTTTCTTCTGCTGAAGGAGGAGATGCTTGCTTTTTCCTCAGCTGCACATTCCTACTGCTCCCTTTGTCCAGCCTCTCCATGCTGCAGCCTCACAGCGAGCTGTGTGGATTTGTGATCTCCCTCACTTGATGCTGGGGCACTGTGGGACTGGGGCAAGTGGGATTCCTTTCTGATGGGCAACTACTGTCAGAGCAGATTAAAAGTGTTTTGTAACTGCAATCCCAGTATTAATTTTGATGCCCAACCAAGAAATGGTTTTGTTTTATTTCACTCCCTTCTGAAGTATTTTGTTTTTCTGTTGCTGTGTTCATCCTAGTGCTCTTTTCTGTGCTGACTCAGTTGAAATTCATCCATCCTGAACTTGGTGAGCAGAGCTGTCTGCAGTATTTCAGAGTCATTCTTACCAGTGTTTTATATAGTGCCACAAAACCCACCCTTTTTCTTCTGGAAATACCTCAGATTCACCTTATGGTCGTGTTTGCCTTTTTGACAGAATGTAAGCTTCCATTTTGGGCAGTACAGATACATGAGGAATGACCTTTATTTCCCCTTGCTGCTGAGGGGAGCCTATGATCTGTGACTCTTGTGGCTTTTACAGTACTATCTGAACAGCCTGATTTCTGCTATGAGGTTTTGCTAAACTATTGGTGCTACCAAAAGAGCTGTAGCAGAGGGAAATCTTGAATAAAGATGCATTTCACCTGCAAAGGGTGAAATCCTGGCAGCACTTGTGCTGACATAATAGATGTGCAATAGGAGTCAATAGAGAACTTGTCTATTCCCTCAATGTCTGACTGGCTTAGCAAGGACCTTATATAAAATCTGATGTCTGACTGTTGAACATGTGATTCATCCTTACTTCAGTATAGAAGTAGGAAAACAGAGGGGGAAGAAAAGCAGTGGGAAGTAGGAAACTCAACCTCCTCAGTATGCCTTATACCTGATGTAATTTCAGCCAGTGTTCACCTTGGTGAAACAAAAAGCTTAACCATTGCATCCCATGTTCTAAGGAGCCAGGTGATGTGTGAAATCAATTTGACCTGAAGGAACAAGAAAGGGAGGGCAGTCTCCTACCCTAAATAACTAATTAAAAGCTATCATCTTGCATCCGACAGCAGCGGCAGCTGCTTAACTGGATGTTAAAAATATGCCTGCCAGCCTTTGAAAAGTGCATGTTTGCATGGCAGTGAGAGCTGGTCCCTTTGGCCTTTGTACAGGATGTTAAAAACTAGGGGCTGGTGTCTGAGATAATGTCTGAATATGTAATGGCTGCTTCCTCTCGCTGCATAGGCTCTGCATCCCCAGCTTCTGACTCATACTGAGGTCCCAGATTTTCAGCAGAAAAGCAGCTCATTTTTACACTCCTACAGAATTCTATCCTGACTTTGCAGAAGCCTTGTTTACAGGATAGTTGTATATTTTTCTTGGTGTTTTTTTTTTTTTTTCCCCTGATGTTATTTAATCGCGAAGGGGTGGAGCTGGTGCACAGGTCAGTGATCCAGAGGTGTCATTGCATGGCAGAGCCCCCTGTAAAATTTGCCCCCCCCCCAGAGCAGGGGACATTTTGTCTGTGATTGTGTGTTAGTATCAGCAGCCCAGATTTGCCTTTCAGAAAGAAGAAAAAAGGCAAAAATAAGGCGTGGGTGAGGGAGAAGGACCAATTCAAAGCAGAGCCATAGACACCTCCGTGTTTAGGCTGGTATTTTTTCCCTTTCTGCCTGGCAGTGTGAGTTGCTGTTATCATTTTTTTCTTCCAAATCCAGCATGTGGTGTTAGATGGCTATTTAATGACTCACATGGGACAGAAAGATCCTAGTGATAGAACTGTGAGGATGCAAGAAAGAACAGTTAATTAGATTTTTCCTTTGAATCTGAAAGCTGTGATAGGCTCCTGTTTCAAGCATCTGTGTGTATGCTTTCAGCTTACTACTACTAGGGGGTGGGGAACTTCAGAGCTGTAGTATTTGATTTAAATTGAGGTTTCTGTGACATCTATCATATTTTCCCTCTAAAGGTTTAGGTGTGCTTGAGTACAATGGAGCAAAATGAGTATAACTGATGGCCCTCATTGAGCACTTTGGGGTTGGGAGATTTATAAATTATTTTGGTATTGATTTTTTTAATTAGATTTTTCCTTGTGTGTGCCTTAAATGGAAAAGTGAAGTGGTACATACTCTCTGCAGTATATTCCCATGACAGAAGGATTTCCTTAATCCTTTAGTCCATATAGAGGAGATAAGTGAGGTGGAATGAATAAGATGTGAGCTCAGCAGGTTGTCCACTGTCCAGCCAGGCTAAAACAGTTTCTGACTGCTGTTAGCTGGGGTGATGAATGCACTGGGCCTTGATCAAGCTCCTAGAGGGCAAGTGTCTGTCTATACTGACCTAGATCTGTTACAGATGATGTTACATGAGGAAACTGATGTCTGAAATTTATGAGTACCTCTGGGTAGGAAAAAAAGTCAGCCTGGATATAGATGGAGATGGGCTGTAATTTGCTACTGATCAGGAAAGATCTTGGAGATATTTTGGATATTTCACAGACTGTCTGGTGAGCACACAGCAGTGAAAGTTAAGAATTGTAAAGAAAGGTAGTCAAACATCAGTTCTGTGGCTGTATAAATCAGTGATGTAACCCACCTCTTGAACATTGGAGTGAGTTCTAACAACTGTCTTAAAAGTTTTTAGAAGAGCAAAAAAGAATGTGGAAGAGCACATAACTAGTTTGACCCTTCAACCTAGAAGTGAAGGGACTGGGGTAGGATATGGGGGAATGCTATAAATAAGGGATATGGGGATATGCTAAAGATGAACAGGGAAAGATTATTGCTATTTATTAATGTAATTGGAGAAAACACCCTAAAACATTCTTTGGTTTTTTTTGTTTGTTTGTTTGGGGGTTTTTAAGCCTGCTGGTTCCCATAGTGCATGAGGAAATTGTGGAGCTTGTTTTCCCTGGATTTTTCTTTCTTCTTTGTGGAATTAGGAGAAATTAATGTATCTAGAATAGGCTGGGCAAATTCAGAAGATCCATTGTTGGCTGTGAGGTATGTCTGCATGAATGCAGGTTCTGGCAATATAAGATGAGAGGGGTCAGCCTGCAAGTTCCCTTTCTAGTCTTTTGCTGAGCATAGTGTTTGCTGGCAATATCTGATGGGTCACTATAGGTCTGTTCAGTGGTTACTCTTGAGTGGCTACTGGAAATGGGATTACAAGCTTCCTTTCCTGTGAGGTAATGATGCATATTTAAGTGATGGATTTTAGAGGTGGGGCTCTACAGGTCTGTTACTGTAGGCTTAGAGGTGTCTCCTGCAGCCTGTGACTCAGCTACTTATAGAGCTCAGCCTGCATCTGCTTCTGCCTTTTAAGCAGCCTTCAGCCCCAGGGCTGGGCCAAGGATGCTGGTAAGATTCACCTTAACATCAAACATTTAACAGGCTGATGCAGAAAGTCATCAGCACAAAAGTCTTGACATGCCAGTCAAGGGAATAATTTATACAATCCCAGGAAATTTGTTTTTATAAAGTGACAGCTTTTAGTGGTGGCATAATGCAGTCTACTTGTTTGACTTGTTCTAGAGCAGTCACTAGGAATAGCACACACTGGGGTGTACCAATGTCCTGGGGAGAGGCACAGGAAATGAAAGAAAGGTAGACTAGCATGACTTGTCTGTTAAAAGACTGCAGGACTGCTGGGTTTGCTAAGATTTTTTTTTTTTTAAGAAGTTATTCTTCTGACACAATGGGGCTGCTTTCTGTCCTACAGTGCATAAATCCACACCCAGTAATTAGAATAATTTATACTATGATATTTAATCTTGGAGCATCCTAAAGCAATTTACGGCCTACTGTCCACAAAGAAAGCCTTGTCAATATCTGATCTGGGAAGCTGAGTCATCCTTAAATGTGACCAATCCTTTACTAGCTGGAAATCATGTGTCCATTCCTACCTGCAGAGGGAACCCCCTCGTCTGCCCCAAAGAGAAAAACACCCTCCTACCTATTTTCTGTTATTCCTGGCCAGCTTTCAGAATTCTTTAGTGGAGGGAGGGCCGTGATTTTGCCTCATGTCCTGAGTTTTCACTGGGGATTTGCTTTCCTCCATGTCTTTCCTTGTGTTGGATTGCTCATAGACAATAAAAGAAAAACCCTTATGAGGAAAGGCTTCTGGTTAGTGCATCTCAAAGGCCTTGCTGGTTAGAAGGAGAGTGTTGTGGATACTAGTGCTGCCTTGGTATGTGATACATGTGCAATTCTGCATTGCAGATCTGATGTAGATGAGCTGGCTGAGTGTGTAATGTACTGTGCTTGGGCATTAAACTTCCTTAGGTTTGCTTAGCTCTTGGTTACCTTTGAAAATTCTCTTAACTGCTTTCATCCCTTCTGGATGTCCATGGATGGTGTCCTTGGTGGAAACAGACTCATCCTCACATTTGCAGACAGTAATTCTCTAAAGTAGTGGGGTCTGATTGGGTTTTTTTTTTTCATTCTGCTGATGTCAATTTAGCTTATCGGCTTCTGAGGCAGCTGTACATGTCCCACACTGTGTGGGCAGAAGGGGAGCAGAGGCTCTCCAAATGGCCCTTGGCAGCCACTAAGGTGCAAGTTCATACAGAACTGTTGCTGTGGTAACACATCAGCACCGTCCCTGCACTGAGTTTTCACTGGTAGGTGCTAACACTTAAATTATTAACCTGGACTGGGAGTGGTGGTAGTGGTGGCAGAGAGCTGCAAAATGGGAGTAACCACTTGAGGTGTGTTAAGTGAAAGCATTCAGCCCTTGCCTAGATGGCTCTGCAGACTGGTGAGGGAATAACACAGCTTTTAGTGGGTTTGGGCTCTTTAGTGATCGAGACAGAAAATGTAGGTATACAAATACAGTAGTGGATAAGTCCCCAGGCTTTGTCTTCATATTGACAGTCTTAGCAAAAAGTCCAAGGGCTGATATGAGAAACTGGCACACTTAGATGTGTTCAACATCCTCCTTTCCTTCCCAATGACTACTAACCAAATATTGAGAGTCTACAGAGGCATTGCCCACACTGAGGCCAAGTTGTCAAAATCTTTGGGATGGTTTTAGCACAAGTCTGCTGATAGTGAAAGAATAAATTGAAGCATTACTTGGGAATCTAAACATCTTCATTTCTTCTCCCAGTTATGCTTCTTGAAAACAACTTGTTCTATTTTTAGAGGCCAGCTGCAAATAACATTTTTAATCTTACATGTATTAATATTCTCTCTGGAGTGGAAGAACAGCATACATTATTCAAATGGCCTCTATAGTTTTTGTGTTTTGGTCTTCATTATCAAATCAAATTGAGTGAGATTAATTTAATTGCATTTATATTCTGGTGTGAATGTACTAACTCTGTCCCTAAATAATCTTCCTGGGGTGAAGAATTTGTCTTTTTTTTTTTTTCTGGATGTATTCCTGTTTGTTTGGGCTTTTTTTCCCTTTTTATATGAAAATATTATTTACTTCTAATAATATAGCAGCTCTGGAGCTTGAGAAGTAAAATATCTCCTATTTTCAGGATTAATTAAATCATATATGCTTCAGTTTATATGAAGTATCATTTTTTTTGGCAGTACGTTTGGATTTCATTGGTTATAAGCCTGAATTTAAAAGGAAGTCTTTTAATAGCCTGTCTTCTCACTGCTATTTCATCTTTTTTCATACAAAATATGTTTAGTTAATGTGAAGCATGATTGTTTCTTCTGGACTTCTTGATGGTGTCTAAAACATTTACTCCTGTACTGTGAATGCAGGGCCACATTAATGCACCTTAAATTACCATGTTTTGCCTGATGATGTGGTACAGGGCTTTCAGAAGCTCCAGATATAGCAATTGCTATATGACATTGGATCTTATTCTATTTTTATGAACTGTTGATCTTCTGTGAACTTTTGGCACCAGCAGATTTTGCTTGAAGAATTTTACATCCCCCCCTGTATCTCCTTATGAGACATATCTCAAACTTAACCTAATCTCTTATTTTCCCTAGTAAAGCAGTGCAGCTGTCTGATTCAGATGATTCAGGAAGTGCTTGTCTGCCATTGGTGTAAAATAACTGCAATAACTCAACAGCCTCATAGGGATTTGGTGTCAGAGAACTGATAGTGGTGCTTCTTTGCCAACATGGGCAGTGTAAGCCTGTAAGCTCCTCTGTGGCCATTATTGAAGAATACATGTATTTTGAAGGTGCATCTGGGTCAGCATGCAGCCTTACAACATGATTCTTAAATTGATTCACTCCGTATTTAAGCCAAATGTTCTTCTGGAATGATTGGAACAGATGGGAATTAACTTTCCTGCAAGTGTGTGATGCAGCCTGCCTATTCTGCAAAGCCTTCTGGACTTTGACCAGTTCAGAAAACCTGCTGTGCTAATTTGCTTTTGGGTACCTCAAAGGTAGAGCATCAGCTGAGGGATGTCTTCATGCTGTTAAGGACTGAGTGGAAAGAACTAATAATATTTTTTCACCTTTGCTACAGGAAGCTAAAGTATTTTTCCCCACTTTTCTCATCTGAGACAAAAGGATGCAGCTTCATTTTAGAAATCAGTAAGGTAATGAAGATGATAAGAAAAGCTTCTCACTGCTGATGCCATGTCCCTGTGCAAGGCTCAGTCTTTAAGACTTCAGCTTTGCAGTCTTTCTTTAGTTCTGCCCTCAGGCCTGGAATTATCTGTCAACATGTTAAGGGAATTTAAACCATGAAATGAAATTTGGGTGAATTGCAAAATGCCTGATGAATTTAGGAAGGGAGCCAGCACCCACTTTGTCCTTCCCTGATATCTTATCACAAATAAGAAACTACTGTTGACAGCTGAAATTAATTCTAGTATGAGTGGAAAGTCCCATATTCCTCCCTCCTCTCTCTTCTCCCTGCCCCCAGCCCTGGGAAAGAACAGGACAGCAGCACTCCAATTAATGGGTTGGTATTTGTGCTGGTCTTCCTGTGATTGCCTGTGTGGATGTCCAAAGCAATGTAAATGGCACCAGAAGAAGGTGTCTGTACTGAAGATGAAGTTTATGTGCACAGTAATATTAAAACCATACCATGGAAAATTCTCCATTGTAGGGGAGCCTCATGGCTGTCATACTTTGGAGTTTGATCTGAAAGGTCACACTAGGCTTATGCTTTGCATGGTCAGCAAAATAGTCCAGTGCTTTCATATGAGATCCAAAAAGCTTGGAAGCTCTTGTCTCTTCAGTTGTTTATGCCAAAGTGCTGGACATGAAAGGCCAAATTGTTTCGTTTTTTGCAAAGCTTTCACAGGCACTTCTGCTTGCTTCTTGCTATGACCCCCTTACTGAGTGGCTGAAGGGTCTGCTGCCATTCCCACTCTACAGCAACTGTTCTGGCTCAAAGATACTCAGCCTCTCCCGTATTGCAGACATCTTTTCATAAGCTCATCCTCCCAGACCTGCAGGTACCATCTGACAGGAAACTTTGGGGACATTTTTCACCTCTGTGGCTTCTCTACTCAGTCCGTAGGGCAGGCTTGGGCCATGGCTCCTTATAAAGTAGCTGCTTTCCTTGACTTCCCACAGTATATTCCTTAGGCTCTGCTAGTGGGAGACCACAGAGCAGATTGGTTGGTTTTTGTTTTGAAACTGTCACTGAGCCTGAGTATAAGATGGGCTGGGAATGCTTTGCTGAGAGTATTTCCCTGGTGGGATTACAGAAATTTTAATTCTTCTTATTGCTGTTTTTTGTCTTGTTTTCATAATTTGATTACTGTATGATGCTGGAGAAGGAAAGAAACAGAAAGTTGTTCCTGTGAGAGTTGCAACAGTTAAGAGGTCACCAGCAAAAAAATCAGAGTCTGCATGGTCAAAACAAACTTTTTTGAAGGATGGTAGAAAAGATTGGTTTTGTGTAGAGAAGCCATAGCTTCAAAAGCAATTTTAAATGAATAGGTCATGTTCCTCTATCATATCACTATGTGATATCACATAGTGATATGATATCTACACATAAAGAACAGAAATTAAAAGAATCTGACTGTTACCCCCCACAAAAAAAAATTCAGGAGAAAAGAACAGCCTTACCCCAACTACCCTTTCACAAACAAATGCCTAAACATTGAACCTAAGCTGATGCTTGAATTTTAAAGCCAGTCTGGGAGGTAAACTATGGCAAACTTCCTCCTGCTGAAAAGGTATGTATGCCTACTGGATTGCTTCAAAAACTTAATAAAAGAAAAAGAGGGGGGAGATGGCAGGAGGGGGAGAGGAAGGCTGTAATGTCTTAGCTTCAAGTTGCCATCAGATTGCTGCTGTGCTCTAAGCCTGTCCTGCCACTGCAACAGTCTTAGAGAACTTATTTGCACCTAGATGCAAGTCTTCTGTTGAGATCATATGTTTGGAAGAAAAGCTGGCCAGGGAAGTGATTTCTAAGTCATTCAGGCCTTGATATGCCTATGTGACTTCTCTTCTTCCCGTCTTGGGAACTGAGTCAAAAGAGGTTCTAGAGAGGGACACAACAAAATCTGTGTTCTTTATTCAGTCCTTGAATGGCTCTGAAGAGCAGCATTTCAAGGTGATATATATAGATAATAGAAATGAGAGCTGCATGGGAGGTTCTAAGGTTTGGATGTTCTAAGGTTCAAGCATGTCCACTATATGAGCACACCAGTCAAGGGTCAACATTAAAATCAGCATGACAGACATGAGTCTTGTCTCTGCTTGCAGCAGAAATGCTGCCCTGGCTTTCTCTTTTTTGTCTTATGGGGAGGTTTGCCTTACCAGTAGCTTTCACATTCCTGTAGATAATCCTGGACAAGTGGATTGGCAGGGCCACTCATTACACTGACAGGACAGCACCAGACTCTTACCAGTAGCCATTTTAAACTGCCTCAGGGAATAAGCTAATTAAAAATGAAGGCTTGAAAACCAAGGGGAGCAGATGAACTTCATTGGAAGTATTAAGTGAGCTCTATGACACCCACAGAGTTGACAAATTCTCAGATTTCCTTGTTTCAGCAGAGATAACCTAACATCCACCCCATTTAACCCAGGATTTTGGTAGAGAAGGGTTAACTGGTAGGTGTTGGGGACTTGAGTATTGCTTAGCTACAAAGTTCCAAGCCCTCTGCAACCCTGTCTTTGCACATAAGAAGTGGTGAATAGGGTATTTCCAAGATGAGCTGTCTTGCCTGGAGTCATTTTGTCAGGGCTGGAGGGGAGAGGTTGGGCACAGAAGCATCAATGCTTTGGCTGGCTCTTGCTTCTGTGCATTGGGCTGTGCCAGCCCCCACTTCAGAATGTGAGTTTAAATTATGGAGCATCTGACAGGGATGATGAACATCGTATGTTAACGTCTGGGAGAGGATATTGTTTTATTTATAGGAATTGGTGAGTGGAAAATGGTAGCAGGGTAATTTAACCACGCCTGTGTGGCAGCAATATGAAAGTTGACTCAAACCAAGCGTTTGTTGTCTCTGCCCTTCTGCCCCAACTCCTGTTTCTCCTTCTGTAAATCCCAGGACTAGCACTTTCAAAATGTAAATACTCTTTGATAGAAGTTTCTGTGCTTCTGTTGCATTATCTGTGCAGGTCCTGCTTTCGGGGCCCTTCACACAGACAAAATTGATCAGCAGCCGGAGGAGGAAAGCAGCCGTTGCTGCGGCAACCGATGATGACTCACCCGGGTAGCAGGCAGCAAAAGCTGTGAGGCTGCAGTAATTTTCCAGATGCTTAATCCAGCTCTCGGGGCTTTTTTTTCTCTTGCTGACAGGCAGAAATCCTCCTCTGCCTTTCTTTGCTCGGAGACCCACGTAGCCTGCAGCCGTACGTGATCAGAGTAGTCCTTTGTGGTGCTCACCCGGGATGGCGTCAGAGACGTGTCTGGGCGATGTAGATGAGCTGCTCCACCGACTGAACTGTAGCCCCCAAAGGTGGTAAAAATAGAACTGTAAACTGCCCGTCTCCAAAAATACCCCAGTGTGTCATTGGCTGCCCTCAATTTCTATCTCCCAACTAACAACACATTTACTATAACTACAGCTATGAAATATTAAATCAGTTCATCTTGTTTCTTTCAGTAATGCGGCTGTCCCTGTGCTGCATAGAGAATGTGCTAAAAAGAGAAAAGGGATCTGTGTTCAGCACATGCATTTCTATTAATTAGCTACTAGTTTCTATGACCTACTAATTTTTGTGCACGAGTTTCAGTCTGCATGTAATGAAATAGAGCAGGATAAGAGACTTACCCAGGAAAGGGCAGTAAAAGGAGCAACACCTTCCATGTTACTCAGGGGATACCTGCCTTGGGGTTTTCCTGCAATGGCTGCATTGTAATGCACACCTTGCATCTGGTGGGGCACTTTTATTATTGTCTGAGTAGTTATTTACTTGCTCTGGTGGTGATGTGGAGTTCTTTGTGATTGACATAGGATGCTGAGGAATCCAAGTGTAACCAGATTAAAAGTAGCTTCAGTTTATGTAGAAGGTACACATTCCTCTCTAGAGCTGGAGGGGCAATTAGCGCAGAGTGGTGGTGGAATCTGGTTTCCATGTTCAAGTGAGATCATCTAGATATGGGGAAAACAAGGCTGCTCTGCAGCATGTGGAGAAGGAAGAGCTTGTGGGGAAAATAGGGAAAAATAGCAATAGAACTAAGTGTTTGTTTCACAAGGGACAAAAAGTATTGATGCTGCCGGCTGCTGGCAATCCCTGGAAGGCAGATGGCTTTCTGTGGGTTCTGGGGTCTCACTCTCAAGTGAGACCATCAACTCCTCCTTCCACAATTGCTTGCAAGTCCTTATTAGAGATTTGTCAGGGTGTGCAGCTGAGCCAAGCTGTTGCATTGCTGACAGGCTCTGCAATGTGTTGCTAGCTGAAGTTAAAGCCATGTAAAGCCACCAAGCGTGTGGGGCATGAGAAAGTTGTCTGTCAGGTTTTTCTGCTTCTTGTGGTTGTCATCTGCTAATAAGTACCCATGTGACATGAATATGTGTTGTCTTGAGTCTGTCTCTCGTTAGTAGGTGGGATGTGTAAGCACTTAATGAGTGTGCTGTGGCTGCTCTTCAAGGGAAACCAGTTTGAAAGAGCCAGTGGAGGCTTCTCTTGTTTTTGTGAGATCCAGAGTTCTTTCTTGGTGTGTAGCTGTTCCTAACTATGGCCAGATCTTGGATATCCAAGGGGAAATCTGTTCTATGGTCAATGCCTAATACTGCAGCCTTGTTCAGGTTAGAATATCTAGTTTAGGACACTAACTCTGTTTCACTTCACATCCTTTCTTGAGAGCTAAGTATACTATGCACTGGTGAATTTGTTGAAAGATGTCCTTTCCAGGTGCAAACTGTTTTGGAAATAAAAAAAAAATGGAAAGCCAAATAGATTTTTAGTTGATTCATCTCACCCTTCAAGATGGGGAGCATTTGCTACCTGGGCAGCATGACTTGTAATAAAAATACTGTTAGTCAGATCTGCAATTTCAGCAGCAATTAATTCTGGCCTGCCTAGCTGTGCTAGTTTTATTATAATGTGTATTATTCATGTATTTTAAGTTAGAACCCAAAGCTCTGGAGCTCTAGCAAAATCCTTATGTAAAATCATCAAATCATCAGTTGTGTGAAGTTCATATATATTTTGTGGGTTCTCTGTCTTTTTGGAAAAACATTTTTTAATGCTGTTATATTCGCTGCTGATAAGGATATATTGACTTGTTAATGCATTTTGTGGTCAGTTAGACTTCAGTAAGTTGCCTGAAATCTCATGGAATGACATCTGCTATCCTAACTGTAGATAACAGCATTTGTAATTAGTTGTATGCTGGTTTCTTGGGTAGTTTCTTTGCAGAGGCACATTCTAGACAGAAGCTGGCTGAGGCCACTGTACCCGCTGAAGGTCCCAAAGGATTCTCAGTCCTGTGAAATGATTTAATAAGGGATAGAAGCCTTACTTCTTTACAGGGTAACAATGTATTTCCAGATACCTTTCTGCTCTTGGAAGACATAAGTACAAATAATTGTGACTGGATAAAATCTTTAATAATCAGAGCAGCCACAGGATGTTTGGAGTTGATGCAGAAATCATACAGTTATTACCCTTGCTGCTTCTCAAAATATGTAAAATTGCATATTTGAAATCTTTCCCCTCCTTGATATTTTCTTTCTGAAGGCCTTTTGTACTGGGGGTGCACTCTTCCAACTCTACTTATTGGATATCCTATACTATGGAAGCCTTATGGGAAAATAGCATCCATCTCCCTTTCAAAGTCATACAGAGCAGAACCAGAATCAAACAGAGAAAACCACTGCTGAAGCTGACAAAGACATCTCATCTGTCTTCTCTGTCCCTTGCTATGGATGAGCTCAGGCATCTAGCCTTGCATGCAACAAAGGATCCAAGCTGTGTGTCAAAATCTGCCCCTGCCATGGACTCCCTGCAGTGCAATGGCTTGGCTTCCTGGATTGCAGAAAAAATATGAACAGATTTGGAAAGCAAAACAAGCTTTACTAGTGGTTGAAATCTCTTTGTGGAATAAGTGAGGTGTCAAGGTGTGTTCAGTGGAGGCAGAAGAATGGTAGAGTCCCACACATGTATATGTGATTTCTGAGCCAGCTGGCAGCCTGGAGGTGCTGGAGCAGGGGCACCATCCATCATGGCTGTGAGCTGAGCTGGTATCCCACTGAGCCAGTCAGCTCTGCAAAAACAACCAGGTGGCATCCCACCTCTGTGGGAAATCAGTAGCTGCCCTTGACTTCACAAAGCTCCAGGCTCCGTTATCTCCCTGGAAATGCTGTACAAATGGGTTTTATTTTTGCTTATCTTAAAATACATGTGACTTTGTTAGTTTACAGGAAATAAATATTTAAGCATTGGGAACAGCATGAACTAAATCCCAGTTTCTAAACAACTGAGCTTATATTTTCATTTGGATTTTGAAACTGCCTGTTCTAATAATGCGCTCTTTAAAACCCTGTGATCCAAGTTAGTGTTTACAGAAAATAGGAATCTTATGCCTTTGGGATATGAGGCTCTGGGGAAACTTAAAAGCCAGGTTTATCATACCTCATGATGCCCTATGCCAACAAGGGCGAGAAAAGCGTGGTTCTCATCTTCATTGGTGCTTGGCACCTCTGTATGGAAATTCCAAATCAGAAGCAATTTACTGCTAATTCAGTTTTGGCCTTTGAATGACTGTCTTTTGAAAACAATATTGTAGGCTGTTGAAGAGAGAGCAAAGTCATCCCACTAATGAGATTTATAAATTTGTTTGCCTTCATTTTCCTGTATAATATTTCCTGGTAGTAAGATGTATTACTTTGATAGGTTTGCAGGGGAAGCAGTAGAAATGCTACTTCCTGAAACCTTAAAAGCCACAACTACTGAATTTTTGGAAGAGGTGCTAGATCTCCTTGAGTAGGTGCTCTACAGTGTCTGGCATGGCAAATCCTAGTGGATATGGCTGCTGCACCACCTCTGAATAGCACCAGGACTCCTCATAGTGCTATGAAGTTATGCCCTATTTGCACAATATCTTCTAGTACTAGGATGATGAGTGAGAAGGTGGGTCCAGCATTACTGGATGAAGGCAGAGAAAATCAAAGTCCTGTGGCATTCCTGGGCTCCTTGTTGCTCATGGGATTGATTTTAATCCTTTGTGCTTCTTTAAAGACGCCTACCTGAATTTCCTTTGTTTAGGGATGCATGGAGCTGCCTGTTAGTCAATCTCCTGTATAAGAGAAACAGCAGAAGCTGTTTGTAGTCAAGGTCCTGTGATACTAAAGTTTCTTAAGAAAGAAGAATCTAATGCTTTAGATAATCTATTATTGCATTCAAATTTAGTCTCTATTTTGTGGGGGAGAAGTGAACCTGAGCTGCCTGTACCTTCCATGGGATAGAAATCTCCTGTCTTTGTTTCATTAAACAGTTGCAGCTCAGTCTAGCAGAGCTCTGACTTACCTTTTTTTATTTTTTTAATACTGTGTTCATAGTCAATTCTATTTCTCTCTCCTCTGTGTGCCCCAAATATCTATGGCCACTCCTGGGCACTGATTCAGAACTGAGTGCCATCTCCTATCTTTTCTGTCGTTCCCTAAGGTGTGGTGAGATTTCTCTGCAAATCCGTCTCTGAAGTTTGGGCCAAGTCTGCTTTGCCTAGATAAGAACTATCAGTGGTGAATGCAGTTGTCTTTAATAGTGAGCAAAGTTATCTTCAGCTTTCTTCCTGTGCTGGCTCCTCATACATTTTCACCCATGAGCACAGCAGAATTTCCTCTGCTCAGCAGCTGTGTGTCACCTCTGAAGCTTAACTAGCACAGGTGTGACTGGGTGGTTTGCTGGGCACAGGCTTCAAGTCAGGGAAGAGACTGGGGGTTTCTTGATTCTTCTCCACCCTCCCTTTTATCTTCTTTTTTTTTTCCCCCCATGTCTTCATTATTATGGCACTTGTGTCAGTGCCTCCTTTGGCTTTGCAAGTAAGTTTGCTTAAGTTCTCTCCTGTGCATCTCTAGTACAGCACAAAGTGATTTGAATGACCTGTCAGTGCAAAGAGTTTGGGTGAAGGCACAGTATTTTAACAGCAGCCCTTTCTTCTAACCTTTTTAACAGGTCACCCGTGTACATTGTGTAACAACAGCCTGTCACTTGTTTGTCTGAAGCTTTTGCTGCCAAGAGTATTTGGCACCTTTTGCTAGCACTAGGTTCTCCATAATACCTTCTTTATTTTAAGCAGCACTTACATTTCCCAGACTGACAATCACTGCCTTGGGATTTCTGGGAGCATCAGTAGAGAAAAAGAATTTTCTTCCCCCACAGAATTAAATTTTCTTTTTTTTTCCTTTTCTTTCTTTTTTTCCCCTATAATGTGCTATTTGAAGACAGTAGATCTAAAACCCTTTATTTTAGGAGAGGGAAAAAAAAAAAAGTAGAAATAAGCTTTCAAAAGATGTTTCCATTTTGCAGCCCTCACCTAATGAAAATGATGAATATTTTTTAAGGATAATACTGTGGAAATTAATTATGCTGTAGAAATACACCACACTGTCCTCCTACAGGATCCTTCAATGCTTCCATTTTACTTGGAAGTCAGCTGAGGGCTAGAGAGCCTTTTGTTGTCCTTGAAGGGAGGGTATTAAAGCAGCCCTCGAAGTGTTTTCAGTTTAGAGGAGCACGGCTTGAGGCTGCATTCCTATTTACCTTGGGTTTTTTCCAAGTTCTGCAGCCCTTGGCAAAGCGGGGAAGGCAGTGCCACATCAGATGGGAGCTTCTCTCTTGCTGAGTAACTGGGGATGAAATACATAATAATTTTGCTAATACCTGAAGGCCACTGTTCTTCAGCTCGTTGGGAGTGTGAGAATACTACACAGGCACTGCTATAATGAAGCATGAGCTTGCTTTATCCTGTACCTTTACTCATTCTGTTCATCAGCTTCAATAAATGTTTCTGAGACTGCTATATATGACACTTGTAACTCTTGGTCTGGGTTTGGTTTTTTTTGTTATGACTTTGGAGTGGCAGTTCTTTTCAATAAGAATTTATGCCTTTATCTGACATGTTGCCTGTTTAGTACAATAAAAAATGTCAATAAAAAATAAGGTGAAATATCTCTTATTTGAAGAACCAGCATAGCATAGCTTCCAGAGCTTTGTGCTCTTGCACGGAAGCTTTATATGCATTTAATAGAGCTGGCCAGGATGTAACTTATGCTATTACCACAAAGGTGGAAACATGATGGTTTCCTCCTCGAGCACAGAGAAAAACTCAAGGGGATTTAAATCTTATTCTGCATGCTGAGGGGTGGCAAAATGTTGCTTATTTTTTAGAGGATAATCTTTTTATTCCTACATGTGTTGCAATTATGGCAGATCATGCACAAGAGCGTACCAGGCAATATTTCTTCACTTGCTAAATGAAATGGTGTGAGCACACATAGAATATGGCCATGCGTGAGCTCAATGAGCCCTCTGCAGGGTAGGTGAGAAAAAGTACCTTAAGGAACAGCACTTGGATGCAGAATGCTCCATTCCTGTACTTGGCAGTGGAGGAGAGCCCATAAAGTTTCGTCCTTGAGAGGATTGCACTCAAGACTGCTGCAAGGGTTTTGATGGAGCGAGAAAAAGAGTTTTTCCCCAGCGTATCTTACTTTGAAGCTACAACTTTTCATGTGATATACAGGGAAGGTCCCAAGCCTGGGGTTTGTTCAGGGCTTTCCCTGCTGTTTTAGCAGTGTGTGGTTCCTGGGAGGGATCCTGGATAATATGGCTAGGAGGTGGTTAGGGTGCTGCTGCTTCCAAATGGATGGGCACCTCCCTCCTCCCCTTACAGCTGCCTCTTACTCACAGAAGGGTAATGACCTACCCAAAGTGAAAGGCTTGGAGGCTTCCTAAAAGGATGCAAAAGCATCTTAACCATTCAGAAGTGTTGGTTCAGCCCTCAAGTTTCACCTGACAGGCTTTCCTGCTGTATCTGAAGAATAAGCAAGGCCCAGATACCATTTTCAGTCCCTTTCTGAAAGGTGCTTTTAATTATGAACTGCCAGATCTTGTCAATTTGGCAGATGTCATCAAGGGCAGACAGTTTCTGGACCCAGGCCAACTAATCACATTCTCACTGCTGACAAAGCAGAGGGAACCATCCACTCCTACTTTTTTGATTGGTAAAAATTAATTAGTCTTTCAAATGAAAACCAACTGACTTCAGTCTGGGAGCAAAGCATTCAATGCAGATGGCTCCCTCCACCACCTTTCTCTACAGGAAGGAGCCCTTTGTCCCCAGAAGAGTCCCTTTCCCCAGCCCCTGGCTGTGATGTGGTATAGAATAAGGTTATTCAGTATAGAATAACCTCCTTGTCCCAGCTATACCCCCTTCTGGCTGTTGTGAAAAATCAGCCCTGTCCTGTCCAGAACCAGGACAAGTGGATATATTTGGCTGTGCTTCACCCCATGTTGGGGTTAAGAGATGATGTAATGCTGACAAATGATTAGTGACTAATCAAGGTCTAGAGTTACTAGGATGGACTCAGCCTGCAGGTTTGAGTCTTGAGTTATTCTGGATTTGTGCTTTGTGCCTTTCCTCTGGCCTGCTGACTAGATCTGAAATTTTTATTATGGTTAAGAGGGGAGATAGTCACTTTGAACTTTGCTTCTGACATTTGTTTAGTGAGGAGAGTAATTGTGTAGAGCTTCCTACCCCTCCCTATGCTTTTGCCTATGCTTTTGCCTGGTGTTCTACATTTTGCCCTCATGATGAACAGGTTGGGTAGAGGGGAGGGAGATGGGAGCAGTGCAACACTTTTCCTTAAAACAGTTCCACTGTTCATATTATTTTTCTTTGCTCCACTGAGTGGAGCGAAGACATGTGAAGTGGTGCTATGAACATGGTGTACAATCATATCACAAAATTAGCATTTCAGTAGTTTGGGGTTCTTACAACAGCACTTTCTACTTTATAATGCACACCAGCAGGAAGCTGTTCAATGATTTTGATTTTTGTCACCATAATGCCTTACATTCAACCCTTGTTAATTTTGTTTCTATTCCTCATGTGTCCTGCTGGAGTGACAAGGTGTGTACCTTGCTTCAGTCCTGAAACACAAGGTGCTGTACAAAGGAGGGGGTGGAATCGAAAAGGTTTCCTTGGTTCTGCTTGCCACTGCAGAGGCTGGAGCAAAATATCTCATCTCTATAGGGGAAAAACTGTGACTAATTAGCACTGGTTCCCAATGGAATAGCACAGGGTGGCTGAATACAGCCCAGCAGTGGGAAGCTTTGTTTCTGGCAGAAAGGTGCAAGCCTGAGGCCTGGCTGTGAGAGAGCTCAAGATGCTGAGGCACTTGCCTGTTCTCCCTGTAGGAATTTGGTTTGGCTTTGCCTCCCAGCTCTCTGCCTCCAGGCCTGTTGGGATATCAGCAGCTGGGAGAAAGCTCTTTCCCAGGGGAAGGAGGAGATACTGTTTTTTTGCTCTGTTCAGAAAGTTCTGCCTGTCTTTTTATTTATATCTATTTGTGTTTAAAGCCAAATACCCTAAATAAGCATAGATAAATAAATTCAAGCATATATTAATATGTTTTTACTCAAGTACTATCCTAAAAAGGGGGTAGATTTCTGGACTGGAATCTTACTGGCTTTTATTTGCTCAAAAGTTAAATGAGATCTTTATTCTTACTATTAATGTAACAATTCCTTTTTAATGAATATTTCCTTCTAAAACACATTATGCTATGGAGTCTCTGAGAACTGAGATACATCAGTGAAGTATTCAGAGATCTATGGAAGATTCTTTATTGAAGGCTGCTTAAATTTCTTGGAATATTGATACGCCCGCCCACCTGGCTTGGATGATGAAAACATTGAGTGTAGATGGTTGTAGTTTGGTTTAATGTTGCATTTTCTTGCAAGACCACTTTTAACTGTACCTTCTTTAACAATGGTGTAGTTATATTGGGATGTCAGAACAGAGAAGTGGGATGGGACAAGAAGGCTCCTTTTAAAGTCAAGGAAGCACATATAAACCTCATCCACAAATGCCAGTAGATCTGTGCAATTCCACAGATCTTAGTTATATGTCATTGATGACATCCTTTATATTATCAGTAAGCAACTGTACTCTACTGATAACACTTCTGCTCTTAGTAGTAGCAAGGTTGGTAATTAATAAATCATCAGGTATGAGGCAGACCGCAAGATGTTTGTAGAAGAAAAATCTACAGTAAGAAAGACCAAAGTTATTTCTGGCTGTTCATTAAACAGATGGGCTTAAAAATAAAATGCAATGCTCAGTGTGATTATAATACCTCAGCTGGCTGGTCCCACTGTGACTGTGCTCTTTTAACAAAGACTCCTGTGCTGATTTTTGTGACGCAAATATAGCAGAGGCAGGCAGCCATTAGAAAATAGCAGGAATGACTAGGAAGAGCCATTTTTAACTGAGTATTTTTGGAAACTATCTTTCTGTACCTTGGAAGAAGTGAAGACATATACAAGTTTGCCAGCTATTATCCTGCTACTGCCATCTGGCCTCCAACTCCAAGTAACTATCTGAAATAATGGAATGGTTCCTGGGACATGACAGCTGTCAGGGAGATCTTAGCTGTAGAACAGATGTGTTACTGCCACTATTATTGGGTGTTATCTTTTTCCCTCTGTGACCCTGCCAGGAGAGTTGAGAAACTGTGGAAGACACAGGGAATGAATCTTCTCTTGGTACCTGGGATGGAAACTACCAACCCCTTTGGTATAAAAAGCTTCCAAAAATGTGTTATCTTTGATAGAGATGCCTTTAAAAATGCACTTTTTCTACTAAAAAAAAAAAACAAAACAAAACACTGTAGTAACCTGCTGCTTCTGTACCAAGTGTGTTCATTCTGTGAGTAGAAACCTGGGAGCTTTCTTTTGTAGTTACCTCCTCCGCAAACTCAGGCTCTGGCTCTGTGTGATGATGAACCCCATGACAGAAAGGGGCAAGATTGTCCACACAAAAAAATAGGGCTCAACTAGTACGAACTCTGCCAGTTAAAGTTTGGTTGGAAAATGTCAAAGGGGCAGTTTTATCTCATAGATTTTATGCCATGTCATTTCATCTCTTCTTTGGGAGCTGGGATAAAAGAATAAAGCTGTTTGACAGTGTCACATGTTCTACTGCTTCAAACTGCAGCTGAGCAGCTGTGCCTAAAACTGGGCTGCTGTGGGTTTGAAAAGCCCTTCCTTTCAAAAGATGTTTGCTAAGGATGCAATTCCATGTATACTTCTTCTAGTGCTGATGCAATGTAAACAACTTAAAGTCCTGGGGTTCAGCTTGTTCCCACTATAAACAGTCATCAAATTTGAGTCTGGCACAGTTAAGTTCTACCACATCTCTGAGGCAGAGATGGGAAATGGAGACAAGAATAAGAAAGGGCAGGGACAAGCATGAATCTTTTAAATCAGCTTTGTTGTCAGAGAAGTAATGGAACACAGCTTTGATCTCAGAGGGATGTGTAGTCAAAGAAATCAAGACTGGGACTTGATAAGCAAATCTGCTGATGTGGAGCAGACCTGTGCGTGCTTCTTCAAAGCTGAATTGCCTCTGTGTGGTGAATAGGAACAGAAAACAAACCCAGGACAGTCAAACCAACACATTTACAAGTAACATTTTGAGGGAGAAGATATAACAAGAGTATATTTTTGGAGTAATAATTTGTTTTTTTTCTTTTATGTTGGTCTTTCTAATGAAGCTCTGACACTTCACAGTTTCAACATTAATCATTGAACATAAGTATCAATTCTGTGTTTGAGTTCTTATCCCTATCTGATGCTCGCTGTGAAAACCCCAATCCCACAAAACCGGGATTCTGAAAACTTGCCTACTGCCTTTAAGATATATTCTACCTTGGGTCTGTATGCAGAGCAGACAGATTCTGGATCCTCTCTGAGCAAGAAATTAAGAGGGGAGGACACTGTAGCAGGCTGGATGCTGCTGTTCTTCCCTTTGGAAGCCTGTGCCTGATTCCAGAACGGTAAGAGAATGATGTCAGGCTGGGCTTTCTCCTCTACTCCCAGTGAATGGGTGTAAGATCATCCAAAAGTGTTACTATAGCTGTATCCTTTCTAACATCAAATTGTCTATTTTATTTTCAACTTTTCCCTTGTGTTTACAGGACTTGAGTATTTGTACTTGTTTTGTGGCACTGCTGCAGAAGAAAAGTGTGATTTCTTAAATTCTTGATCTTACTTCCTGGTGGTAAAAATTGGCAATGCTGTGCTTGGTGAGATCAAGCCACAAACAGTATTGCTGCAGGCTTAAACAGAGGTGGGACCAACAGTGTGGCTGTGTAAGTGGGGTAGAAAAATAAAGTAAACTGAGGCAGAGAAACAAGTATGGTTGTTACTGCAGGAAAATATTTGTGTCTGAAATAAAAAGTGCAAAGAAATTAAGTCTTTGTGGCCTCGTATTGTAAATTCTCAACGAATCTGGTGATGTGAGTGTAAATGTCAGTGCTCTGCTGAGAAGATGGGATAGGTGTCTTAAAATAGCTTTTCCCCTGCCTGTCCCCATAACCAGATCAAAGGTGCCAAAACCTTCACATACATTTGAAAAACCACTATCAGGAAATGGAGGCAGTCAGCTTCCTTTTCTTGCATTCTATGAATTTTTCAAGAAAAAAACAGTTGTGTCCCATCATTTGTTCACAGAAGCCCTAATGTGCTCATGTAAGTAATCACATTAAGCTGTAAATCCTTCATGTACCAAGTGAAACCCATTTTCCAGAGGTAATAGCTGTTTACAGACTGGTCATGACAGGAAAATGGATCCTGGTGTTTTGAAAATGAGACAGCTATGGTTCTCTGACTTTATTTGTAATTTCTTTCTCCATCATCCTTCAATGCAGTTTGTTTTTGCACTTCTTAGTGTAGAGTCGTTAATTTTCTTCCCTGGGAAACAAAATTTCCAGTACCTGTTTAAGAAATTAGAGAAACTCTCTTTTAGTATTAGTGTGTGCACTTAAATCTTGTAATGAGTGTTTGTTGGGAAGTATTAGTGTTGGTTTGACAGACATAGTTTGTCTCATGTACTATAGTAAAGATCTTTCTAGAAAATCTGGCAGACATAAGAAGGACTTTAAGTGGTTTAGTACTTGACAATGTCTTTTCTGAGTAAAAATAGTCTTCTTTTAAAAGTGAATTGGATAGAAGAATATAAGAGGTTGGAAAGTCACTTTGGTTGGGTAGAGCAAAGGAGTGTCATTCATTTGTAGATTTTAATTCTCTGTTCCTTGCTTACTGTTCTTAGTGATGGAATATGAAGTCAAGATATCTTGTTTGTGAAGAAGCAGCTGAGTGAGGTTCATTTTTAAATAGACGATAGTCTGAATTCTCCACGATAGTCTCTCTTCACTGTTCATACTCTAGCATGCAAGTATTTCCTGGACTGGTTGATTTCTTGGTGCAGGCTGATGCTCCTGCTGGCACTGCTGCTTGCTTGACACCAAGGAGGGACAGGCTGAGAGCAGCCTGGGGCTGGGAGAAGGGGAGTTAGTGGGGTGCCCCAGGAACAGGTCTCAACTGGCAAAAGGTCTTCTCCACTTACAGCTTATTCTCTTTCACCAGCTGGGACTGAGTTGCAGATCCTTGTTTGTTCTCAATAGGTCAGAACCCAAATCTATCTGCAATAAAACAATTTCCAAGCTGGTCCCAGTGTAAATCAGTATGAACTTTGCTACTTGCATGGCCATAGCCTCTTTCTTTATAGAAGTAAGAGAACAGCACACAGTGATCCTTCAGCCTAGCTGTGCCTTGTCATTTGCATCTCTGGAAAGGCAATGCTGGACTATGAGTACTCCTGACCTTTCAAATTATTTATGTTCATCCAGAGATGAGATTTTCCAGGTAACTACAACACTGGAAACTTCGTAAAGCATGGTTTCTTCTTATGTTTGAAGAACAGTAGGCACAATGTGATGGCTCTGTGTGTGTGAATGAACAATGACATTCCCTGGGTTCAGACACCAGCAGAGGTCTGGATGCAAGACATGGAGTAAGGAAGAGGTTTGTCTTTTCTGGTATGGAGCTATAAAGGAGGAGTGAGAGTGTAATCTTTGGAGCTGCTGTCAAGATCAAATGCCTGCTTTGTTTGGGCATCAGTCACTGTAATGAACTAATGGGTGTGCTGGGTGGTGAGATAGCAAGGCCTTGCCGAAGGATTGGGCTCAAAATGACCACAAGTGTCCCTTGATATTTTGGCTTATCTGATCTCCTTGAAAGGATAGCTCTGCTTTTTTATGGGCAGCAGGAGCTGGATGTTACACAGCACTCTAATTGCATTAAGCAATGAAAATACTGCTGGCATGCATATCTTAATGGATGTAATTTCCTGCTTTTTACGATGTTTGTCACACCTAGAAAAACATCACACACCTGAGGAGTGATGTCTTACTTTTTGTGTTTTCATATGGAACAGATTGACAGGTTGTTGAAAGCCCACCAGAATGGTCTCGAGGGGAATTTTTCATCCAGCCTTTGAGTAAGCTTAATTAGAGTGAATAGATGGTAGTAGTGCTTTAATTGACAGGAGGAATAGCTCCATCCCTCGTGGAAGTGAGGGCTTTGTCACAGGAATTGTTGACCTGGCAACCTGCTGCTTGAAATGTGGCTTATTTGCTTTTGGTTTCCTTTCTGTGGGCTGGCACAGTTGCTTGGGTGGGATCCCTGCTCGGTGTCCCCTGAATGCTCTGTCTCTGCAGTGGGCAGTTTTTAGAGCCATTGCAAGCTTGCTAGGAGTTCTTGTGGCGTTGCTGCCTAGTCTGAAGTGGACACAAAACATGAATGGAGCTTCTTGCACTCTTAGTACAAGGAAACAAATCTGTTTCTGAGAAGCATCATGCTTGGATCCGTTCCTGGAAAGTCACATGGACTTCTGTGCACTCGCTTTCCACAAGCATCAAGAAATTTGCAACATGTAAAAGAAAGATCGTAAGATATTAAAATACTTCTCAGTCTAACCACCTTGTTTCTGTACAAGTGTTTTATGATGTCACAGAATATGCTAGCCTGATGGTCCCCTCTAGTCAGTAGTTTCTGAATTATGGTTTGTTTTTTTTTTTTTTGAGAGGTTTGTGAAAGCAATGGGAGCCTTCATATTTCTGACTGGCAGTTAAGTACATGCTTTGCCTTTCCTAACTGAAGGTAATCTTTGCATAAGATGTGGACTTCATTAGGCCCTGCTTTGTGGGAGAAAAGCTGATCAAAGAATATTAGAGTGCTGGATTATTTTATTTTTTCTTGGAATGCTGAATGAGGGAATACTGTTCTTTTGCAGGCTACAGCTACTTCTTTTGTTTCCTTTTGCTGTGTTGATTATGTCTTTAACTGGGGTGTGCAGTGAATGAGCTGGGTACTTGTCATGCTTAGTTCAAATAAGTGATCACGCTCTGTAGGGAATTCAACCACTGTAATGAAAGCCCATTCCTGCCTGCTTTCCAGGCTGGTGAGAGGGAGGAGGGAAGGATCTATTCAAGATACTGCAAGGCACCCTGGGTAGTATGACAGTACATTTTATTTACACTTATGACAGCTCTCTGTATGTGCCCCTTATTTTATAGATGGGAACTTGCAGCACATACTGTCACCTTTCCAAAGGAATTCAGAGAGGTTGCTTATGGTTTTGTATGTATGTTTTGTTCTGTTTTTCATATACATTTCTACATTAAAATAACTGAAGTTGAACACCTTGATCTTGTGGAAATACTGCTGAAAACCTTTCTGTAATTTTAGGTATCTGAATGCACTGCAGAAAAATCTCCCAGGAGCAGGCTTTCAAAGGTCATGCAGAGGGAGTTTGTGAATTAAACCTGATTATGAGGAAATGCAGAGCTGAATTTTGCCACCTGTTCGTCTTCCTGCATTTTTGTTTTCCAACCCAGGTGATGTGGTAAGTGCAGAAGGGAAAGGAACTGTTAAGAAAACAGTTTCAGTGGTGTTTCTGTGGTGGCCAGCCCATCCTGCCCACTGCCTGACACAGTGCCCGTTTTCTGAGGAAAATGCACACGCTTCAGCGAGGCATGCTCTCATCAATAGGAGCCAGGAACACAGAGCTGTGCTGCAGACAATGCAGCTCTGCCTCTTCTAAACAGACCAGCCCAGGCTTTGCTGCCCATGCAGTTATTGTAGCAGTGCAGCTGTTGATGCAGAGTCCCAGGGAAGCTGCAATGAGGAGCCTCCTGAGCACCAGCAAGCCCACAGGATGCTGACAACAGGGTCACACATCTCATACCTTTCCTCATACCTCAGCACATAGCTGAGAATGTGTGCGTGTGTGGGTTCCCTCTGACAAGACTATTGCATGGTTACAGCAGAGAGGTGAATTACTTGACAGTTTTCCAGTATTAAAACTCTGTCATCACTTCCTTGGCTTTTTTTAGTGATAATTTTATGGCTGACCATGGACAACAGTATCGTCTGGAAATGCAGGGAAGTATTAGCTGGCATCTTGGTGATGAAGACAGAGAATATGATATCAAGCTAGAAGTAGCAGTAGTTGCTGTAAATAAATCTCCTCCTCCTCTGAGTGCACTGAAGATTGTATTTAACAAGCATTTACCAGACAGCCCTGCTTATATCCCAGGTTGTGATCCAAGCTAGATGGTAGTGTTGCTTCTTGTTTTACAGCTGATTGCTCAGCACAGCTGTTGCACAGTGTGTTAGGTGCCTCAGCCTCTTGCATTGTCTCTGACCTTCTCTTAGTGGCTCCATAAGCTACCTTGCACAGGCAACTGCATGCCCTGGCCTTCAGGCTGCCATGACTCTGCTTTTGCAGAGCCTCTGGGGCATTATTTCCTTTCCCTTGTTGTTTGTGTTATTCTCGTGGCCTAGCACTCACAGCCTGAAGTGACAATCACAGCTGTGAGCATTGTCTGCTGGGCTGCAGCTCTTGCTTTTACCTGAGGGCACCCAATGGTGTGTGCACAGAACTGGCACATGGTACCTGCCCCTGCTCAGCATGTGCTCTGGTCTTTTCCTGTGGGAAAAGGATGGGAAGAAATTACCTGTTGCACTGGAGGTGTGCCTGGCAAGGACAGTCATTTGGGGACATCATCACTTTTTGACCTGGATAGCCACAGGAGAGTGTTTTCCCTTCCCCTTCTAGTTCTGTGTCTCTTTTTTCTTTTTTTTTTTTCTTTTTCCTTAAAAGGAAAGCAGCTTTCACCACTACAGTTAATGTATAGCATCAGCTATGGTTGCTGCTAACAAATATTTTGTGAGTGCACAGGCTGCACTGCTCTTTGTGAGGATGCTCTAGTCCCAAGTAAGTCGGTCCTTTAACAGATTAAATGCATCTGATGCTAATGATGGAGGACTCTGGAAATTACCTTTCTGTCTTCCAAGCATGGTTGTATAATAATTAAATACAATCTCTTCAACTTTGAGTAGTGCTTGAGACTGACTGTGTCCAGACTCAAGGAACTACTGTAGCCTCACATATGCTGAGAAGGACCTGGGCTTTGTATTAGATTAATATTATATGTCAGCTTGTTCAGATCACTTTAACCTTTGATTAAAGTTAGGTTGAAGGTTAAAGTGATCTGGACCCTGCTTTCAAGATGTGTGCCTGGGAGCAGGACAGGAAGCAGCTACAGAGCTGTCATTTTGCTGATGCAGTTCCACATTGACCCAAACTGAAGTCGTAACAATCTCAAAAGAGCTTATCTGTCAGGCAGAGAGGGCTTCATTCTCCACTGGTGTTATTAACCTGAAGGAACAATGGAGTCAGTGATGCTGGAAATGCTTGTGCTTCCTTGTTTCTAACTGACTGGGGACAATTGCTTAACTGGGCTTTGTACCTTGCTTGCAAACACTTTATTCCTATCTGAATTTTGCTGTGCTTGTGAGGTAAGTGGTACTACTTGTGAGGTAGAAGGGCTAATGGCATATATGAGGAGCCTGCACACTGAAGGCACAGCTGCAGGGGCTTACTTCAGGCATTTATTCCTTCTTATGTTACCTTCCTGGAGCTTCTGTGTGCCCGGGGTAAGGGCTGTGCTGTGGCAGACACCAGCCCATCTGCACCTCTGCTTGCAGCTTGGGCACTTGACCTGCAGTGCAGCCTAATGTGTCACACAGAAAGCAGGGCTCTGTCTTATCTTGGGCTCTCTGTTAGGTTTCCTCTGACTTCCCAGTGGGAAATGCTTTCTGACTTGTACCTGATCTTATGGTTGGAAGCTGTGAAGATGTATAGATGTTTTTGAAGTGTTTCAAGATCTATTATTTTACATGTAAAGCCTATTTTAATTTTTTTTTAAATCTTAGTGTTACTTTCAGAGGCCCAAAGGAAAGGATTAGTTGGCAAATGTGAGATGAAAAATCCAGCATATATTTGTAGCAGAAGGCCTTGTTGTAAATGGGTCTGGGGGATAAATAAGCCTTGAAGGATGGTACTTTACAAATAGCATTATTGATGAAAATGCAGGTAAATTTTATAGGCTCCAAGGATCCCCTGCAGATGCATCAAAGTGTGGTGAGTTTGCACTACCACTGTGAACTTGCTCTGGTTGGAATTTGCTTTCAGAGTAATGGCATCAAAACTGCAAAGAGAGATGCTTAGCAGGTCTTGCTGAAGCAGCTGGATGGACTTCCCTGCACTCCTGTTATTCAGTGCTGCCTTAACTTACAGCACACTAATTGCATAAAACCCCCTCCAATTTAGGAATTGTCTGTATTCTGCAAGATCCATTGATTCATTTAACTGGGTACCTTTCCTTCCTGAACAAAGCAGTGGATGTGCTTGTCTTGTATCCTACTTTGTTAAAGTCATGATGGGAAAGTGAGCTTCTGGGTGGTGTTGTGCTGGTTATAATGACTAACTCTAGATGTATCTGAGGAAGTGACTGCTCATTTTATCCATTTTTAATTTTGTAGCACTTGGACTGTTGAATTAAGTCATGTCATGGTAAAGAGAGCTTTTCTTCCTCTTCTTCCACTTTCATAATGAATGATTTCTTACCTGGAAAATACCCAGAATGGCAATTATACAGCTAATGTCTTTCTGGTCATTTTGCTTTCTGCACCTGAGATCTGTAGGTGAATGTTTTTGTGAGTTGGCTTTTAGTTTTGCTTTTGGAGTTTTTTTTAGAGTCTGATCTATTTGGCTCAGTGACTTTGGAAACCAAGTGTAAAACAGCATTTCTTTTTCAAAGGCTCTTTGTTTCAGCTTTGTTATGTATGTTATATGCAGTAAAACAGACTGTCCAGGCAGCAGAATTGCAGGCTTTGGATGCAGAAACAGTTTAAGAAGTTGTTTTAGGTCTTATTCACAAAGCAATGAAATGACCATATCCAAACTCTTTAATTTGCCTCCATGCCATGAGGCTATTGACATTCTTAGTGGAAATTACTGAATGCAGAGGCCATTTTGGAAAAACTGTCATGTAATAGGCTGTGGAATGGTGCAGAATTATGCTAACAGAATGAGCCTGAAATCTGAATGATTGCTCAGTTATACTGAACCAGCCAAGTTCAGAACTGACATCAGATACTGGCTGGTTTATTATGGATGTGGAAGTCTTCTGAATGCCAGAAAAAGGCGTAGAGCTAATTTAATGTAAAGTCACAAAACAAACACATGCACAAAAAAATAGCAAAGCAAATGTTTAAGTCCTGACCTTGTTACATGTGAGGCAAGGGAGTTATTCTGAAAGACTGTGTAGAGCAATAGAAGGCAGTGGTTTGCAGGGGGTGAACCATGCAGTGTTAAGGCTGGTGGTGGGTAAGAAGGGGTAGCTATAAAATCCCACCATCCTTTCTACAGGAGGTCTGATTCCTCTCCTGTGTGCTGTAGTGGTAATGCAGAATGGATGGTACTGTGAGTTCACACTGCTAAGTGGGGCATGAAGCTTTGGAGCTTTTCTGTCTGTCTCTAGTGTACAAGCTGCTCTTCTGCATATCAGCTGAGCATATACTGATATCTTCAGACCAAATCTGACAGAATAAGGAATATTTGTACAAAGTCAAATGCCCACCTAACCTAGTACCTGTTTCTGACAATGAGCAACAGTAAATTGCAGGGTAAGTACAGGACCACAGCTCTATCAGGGGTGGAACTTTCCCAGGGGTATTTTCCCAGACCTGCCAATGGATTATATGCACCCTAGTAATCCTCATTTCTTTGAATTTGTCTAATTTCACCTCAAACCCACATGAATTTGTATTTTCCACAGCACCCTGGGGCTGTCAATCTGATGCTGTCAATCTGCCCCTGCCTGCTCTGTTATAGCTGCTGATTTGTACTGGTATATTCATTGAGTCAGTCCCTTTGGCTTCACTGCAGCTGCTGCTGAACCAAACTGCTGTCTTCATGACCTGAAGGGAACACTGGATATGTCAAAACCTCAGCTTTCTCAGGAAACTCATCTGCATCTTTCTGATAGTGGAGCTGGGGCTTCCTGGTGGATCCTGTACCTATGCCATGACAAGCCAAGCTGAGTCTTGGTCAGGCCGGTGCTGCACATTGTTATTTCCAAATTCTGCCTCTCTGTGTTAATGTCAACTGTCATTGTGAAACCTTTTTGCTGTTTGGTTTGCAGTAACACTTGGAAATCCATCAGAGACACCTCCTCTACCTGGCTGGTCAGCAATCCCATCCAACATATCCTTCTCTGCTCATCAGAAATGCACATACAGTCATGGAGAGCTTAATCTCCTGCTGCAGACCCAGAGCATGAGTTGCAGCATCAGGCTGATCTTGTATTACAGCCACTTGTTGCCATTTCTGAACAAGAAAATCAAAGCAGATGGGATACCATGACAGGATACAGTGCACTCTTGTGTGCTGTTGCCTCCAGAAGCAGGTATGACTTGTCTGTTTTAACATGAAGAAGGGATGCTTACAGTTTAATGAATTATCTGACTTCCAGTAGTGTCTAAAAACTGCAGTGAAGGACTAATGTGCTGCTATGTTGGTAATTGTATATGAATGAGCACAGCAAACTTTAATGTGTTAAGTGACACTAAGTTTGTCTTTGGCACCAGCTCAAAGCTCTGCTTGTCATTGGTGTTAATGATTCATTACTGCTGTCCTGCTAAGTACTGAGTTTTCTTTTCAAATTGGGTTTTCTAGGTTACTTACGTAAAGTTGTTCAGTGTTCAGAATTGGAACCAGAACTCACACACAGCTGGATCTTTTCCTTCAGTGGGGTTTGTGCCTAGATTGTTAGGCAAGTTAAACTTCAGGCTGACTTTATGCTGGCAGAATATTGTTATCCAACTTGGTCTCTGTCCAGAGTAGCAGGGTTAAGTGTGTTATCCTCCTATGCCTGCCTGCTATTTCCTTCCTTCCCAGGTGGGAGTAACCTTGTAAGGGACTCTGATTAGCACAGATGGCTGTGTCTGTTTCAGCCTTCCCTATGATCTCAACAGATGGAGTGGGCTTGGTGCTCCAGTGTTAGGAGCTGCAGAGGACATGTGTATGCCTGGTGGAAGCAGCAGACTGAGTCACTCAAATATTTGTGGTGTTCTTCCTGTAGGAAAAATTAATGTTGAGATGAAAAGTGAAGAAAAAATTGCGACACTGCGGAAGTAACTGTGGTTTCCAGTGTTTCCCAGTGGCTTCCTAGTTTCCAGGAAACAATTGACAGCTAAACTGTGAAGGCTGACTTGTGAAGAACAATAAAAGGAAGAATTCTGCTGAGCTCAGTTAAATGATGATGACTCTTAGGCCATGATGAAGGCAAGCTGCTGTGTAAAGTGAAGCACAAGGACACAGACAAATTCAAGGGAAAAGAAATGAGTGTACAAAATGCTGGCTGAACGTTGCAGAAAAGTTCTGGGCAATGAGACCTTTCTTCTGCTTCCTAAGGAGAGTGGGAGAGAGCCCAGCACTCTGGATGAATTGGTTTTGTAGTGAATAAAACAGGGCTATGCTGTTTTAGAAATTGATGGCTGTAGAGGGATGAAGAAGGGAGGAAAAGTGGACTGTTCACACCTCAGAGCTAGCTGTGCAAAGGCAAATTCTTGCTTCTCTGCTTTGGAGCAGGTGTGTGAAGAACAGCAGGTTGACACTGAAATTATTTGTCCTAAAGCTTCTCCCTCTCTTTGTTTCTTTTTATGAAACTTGACTCCTTTGGCTCTTTTGTGAATCTTTTTTTCTTTCCTTATAGCTTGAGCCAGTTCTGGTTTATATAACCTGCAGGTTCTTCCTGGTTCCTGGAAACTTCTGAGGGGATTAATGTAAGCTGGAGCCAGCTGCTCAGACTTTCTTCACATGACAGGTCTGCTTGGAGTTTTGGAAGGGAAAGCATATGACACAAGATTTGGAAACAAATTCCAGGGATCTAGAGTCAGGTTACCCCATGCCTGCCTGTCTGAGATGGTAAAGATCATACTCCTTTAGTCAGCCTCTGCTAGGAAATATCTCAAACCATAGGTTCTTTGGAATCAACTTGTTCCTTCTTGCAATCTAATCAGTGCAGTCATATCGATTCACTGAGTGAAATAGGCTTTGCAATGGGTAATTTACCACCGAGGTGGAAATCAGCAGCAGTACCAGTTAAGTCAAAAGGTTATGAAGTTTGAAAGTGGTAGGAGAGTGAAAAGAGACACAACCGTTTAGCAATGAAATATCTATGATTTTTCAAGTATTTTTTTCCTTCTTGGGAAGCATCTTGGAGCAATACATGATAGATCAAAAGAGAACAAAATGCCGGAGGATAACAAGGTAAAATTTCAGAGGATTATGTGCAATTCTCCTCAACACAGGGCAGTCTTAATCTTATTCAAATGCTTCTTTCATGTTTGGGGTTTTTTTCCCATTCCCCTACTGCACCCCATCACCTAGTTCACACAATACTGCCTTCTTGGTAGTTTGGCTTCTTACTTTTGATTAAACAAAGAAGAAGAGAAACCTAGACACATTTCCATGTATTCTTTTGGTCCCTTATTGATTCCTGCCAAGAAAGTACACCATTCACATTCCGCTTCCATGCAGAGATCTGCAGTTAGGTACAATTTAGGACATGTTTTCCTGGGTAACAGCAAAGCCAGTGAGTGTGTCANTGTTACTGAGTTCTGAGTGCAAGTAGAGAAGCAGACCATGCATCCTGTGTGTGTTCTGGGGCTGCTGCACTAACCCATTGGGAAGAGTGGAACTGCTGTCTCCTATAGGGGGCAATGTATGTTCTGTAGAAGTAGGGATAAAAATCACTAAAATCATATCTCTATTTAAGGGCTCAGGTTGAATTAGTAAATAACGTTTCTTCCATACCATCTTCACGGAGGAGCTTTATTGTCTGAAGTAAGAGAATCAAGAACAAATTAGGATTTTATTCCTTGTGATTTTATTTAACATTTATTGGTTTTTACAAAGTTTTTGTATTGTGTACTACAGTTGCATCCCATACCAATAGATGTTTGGTTTTCTCTTTTTGTCTTCCTGGAATCTCTAATGCATAAGGCTTCCTCCACTTTCTGCCATTTCATCTGGACTTAGAGCCAGACAAAATGCCACAGTTTTAGCCTGTGGAGGATTTTTCTATTACTTGCCTGAAGCACCTCTCCAGTAATGGTTTACTCTCCGGATGTAGTGCTGCACTAAATAGTTTATTTAGTTGCTGTTTTGCACTAGGTAATTGGAAATTCGCACTGAATAATATGTTTGTATTTCCCCTCCCACATCACATGGGAGGGGAAATACACACCCTCACACACCCCTCTTCCCAGTCCTGGTGGTGGTGGTCTCTCCCACTTATCTCCTCCCCTCACCTCTCCACTCACCTGTACCCATTGGTTGTAGTCCCCCTCCTCCACCCCCCCTCCTCCTGGGCTTAAAACCTCCCACCAGGAGACCCCCGCTCTCTTTTTTCCCTCTCTCCCTTCCTCCCACCAGCTCACCACCTGGACAGCCAGGTGGTGCCGAGGGGAAATACACACCCTCACACACCCCTCTTCCCAGTCCTGGTGGTGGTGGTCTCTCCCACTTATCTCCTCCCCTCACCTCTCCACTCACCTGTACCCATTGGTTGTAGTCCCCCTCCTCCACCCCCCCTCCTCCTGGGCTTAAAACCTCCCACGAGGAGACCCCCCCCGCTCTCTTTTTTCCCTCTCTCCCTTCCTCCCACCAGCTCACCACCTGGACAGCCAGGTGGTGCCATAGCGAGGAAATAAAGGGAAGGACAAAGAGCGCCTCCCATCTCTCACTTTCTGTCCTTGAAGTAAGGGAGCCTTAGGGGGTTTGGAGCCAGCCAGAAAGGACCCCCGAAAGGCCCGGCCACTACTTCATCTGGACACTTTCCTATTATAGAGTTTAATAATGGAGTTTCCATTCAGTGTTACAAATTAATTATACAGAAGCTCCAAATATTTTGGTCTATGTTGCTGCTCTGCTGTTGTCTCTTTTGAGCCCTCTCTTGATCTTGCACTGGACGGAGAGAAAAGATGGTCTCTCTCTATCCTTTTGTTTCAGATACTTGTTTTATCTGTCACTCATTTTGAAGATTATCACCCGTTTGAAGAATAATCACTCATTTTAATCCCAAAGCTACATGATAGAACCTTTATTAGTATTTGTAATCAGAAATATAAACTAATGATTACAAGGACAGAGTGAATATTTTGTGCTGAAGTGTTAAATACATGACATAAAAATTTCCTGGAAGTAGAAATTTTAGGGACCTTGTTTCAGATGTAAATCACATATGCTTTGCAACTTTTTGTTATGCATTTGCTTGAGAAGTTGTGTGTTGTTGTGTCTTTATAAACTTGAAAGGTAGGTTTGTACCAAATGAAAAAAAGGAGGGCTAGTCAACCATTCTCCAGCTGAGATACAAGCTGTACTGTGCGCTGCATGCCTTTGAACATCAATTATGATGTCATCACACTCGTTTAAAGCATGATTGTTGTTGGTTACTGATTTACCACAGTCAATTCCAGCAGTAGCATATGTGGTTTAGCCATAAATTAAATTACAAATAAACTTTTTCTTGTACTGCTCCTATGCATGCATCTGATGCCTGGAGTCCTGTATATAGTTGTGGAGAAAATGATGTGGGGTTGGTTTGTTTGTTTTGTTTCATTTCTTGTTTGTTTGTATCCAAGAAACTCTGTTCCCTCTCAGTCCCAAGGCAAAGCAAAATAACAGCTAAATATTTACTGGAATATTTTGAGCACTGCTGATGGAATTTTCTGGCAACCCATTGAGACAGATATTTGTCATGGGATGTCAAAGACAAGGACATTTACTCAGCGTTCAAGTCTGGCTGCTTTTCCAGACCCTTAAAGCTGACCTCATAGCTTCTAGCTTTGTGTCTGTATGTCTTTATAGCCTCTTTAGCAACTAGTAAAAACTAAAAGTCAAAGCAAATTTAAAATCTGATCAAAGGCTCAGAAGTCAAGAATAGCTGGCATTTTTTCTGAGTTGTTGTACTACATGCTTAATTTGTTCTATGGTTAGGGGTTTTCTTCCCTCCTTATGTCACAGCCTATAAGAAAGATTTGGCTGCTGGAAGGAGTGTGGTTGATTTTTAATTCAACTAATGACCAAAGCAGAGTGGAAGTGGTTTCTTTCTCTTTATTCTGTCTCTCCTTTTGGTTAATTAGAGAATATCACAGCAGAGCTTAGCTCCCATATCGACTTTCCAGTGACTGCAGAGTGATTTTAACATTTTTTTCCGTTCTTTTCTTTTTTTGCCTGTGCTGACTTTTCCAGCCTTTCCCACATTAAAAATGCTCAGGAGTAGTGTGGTGCAGGACAGCCAAAACGTGTTACAGACCCCAGCAGTGGCACAGATGTGCTCAGCAAAGAGCTGCTGCTTTGGCCCCCCTCTGATGGGGCAGCACCGAGGAGCTGATTTTGGCCCCTAAACACCCATCTCTCTTCAGAAGGCATTCAGACTCCTCCCCACCCACAGAACTTGTGCAGGATTAAGTTCCCTTCCTTGCTGAGTGATTCCCCCTTGGAAACCCGGGGAAAGGTGTTTTTGAGGCAGGGTCAGCAGACTCGCTGAGCGGGAGCTCCCTCTACCCCGCTGGGCAGCGCCCTGTGCCGGGGTGTCCGTCCAAGGAACCCACCGAGCTGAAATGGATGTAACTCGGCAGCAGGACTGCCAGCCTCAGTGCCAGGAGCATGGAATAACTAGAAAACCCTTGAGTGACAGCTTCTGCCTTTGCCTTATGCCGATGAAAATGCACAGCCACAGGACTGGATTGTCCCTTTCTCAACGCCTGCTCCTGTGGTTGCATCGCACTCTTGCGGTTTCCGCTGCGCTTGACTTTGTCTCCCACTGCCCAGGCAGTGCCTGGTCCTTTGTGTTGCTTTGTGATGAAAAGCATCACGATATATGTCTCCTATCCCTTCCTACTTAGAACGAAAGAAAACATCTCTGCCACCTCCCCTCTTCCACGCTGGCTATTCAGTGTTGCATTTCTGGGCTCATTCTGTGCTTTGTACTTGTCATTCTCACAGAGACCTGATGTCTGTAGAGTGTTCTGTGACAGCAAATGGTGTTGGAGCAGCCTGAGTTACTGCATCTGTGCTGCTTAACAGGGACCCTCAAGCACAGTAACAGGTAGCTGTTAAATTTGTCATGCTTCTGATTCTTGCTGTCTATAACAGCAATCTCTACATTATTTTTAATTATTTTGGAGATCAAAAAGACTTAAGAGATAGCAATGGATCGATTCGGAATATCACCAAAGCAGGTAATATCCCTACTGATGATCTCTGTTTGTTTAAAATAGAGTGGAGAAAAATAGTTGATGTGAGGGTAGGGATGATAATTTCTGGCAAAATATTGGAGTGGAACTCTTCTTTGAGTGTAAGGAGAAAAAAGGGGCAGTTGACTACTTTTGTACTGGTCAGGATAAGTCTGCCCTCAGCTGTTGTAGTGGGCCTTAACCTGTCTGACAGGATAACTGAAGGCTCTCTACATCTTTTGAAAAGCTTCTTGACAGCTTTGGGCATTGGGTGAGATGAGTACCAGCTGGTATCCTGATGCTGAGAGAATGGCACCTCTGGCAAGCATGATGTGGTAAGACCACAGTGCTAGGCTTCTGGAATTATTGTTAAATATCATGGGGTAAAGTAAGGTGGGGTACTCTTGGGGGTAAGCCACAAGAGCCACAGAAATAACCCAATCTAGGGCTTGATTCTATCTGTTCAGGAAAAGAACTCTATGGAACTCTGGAGGTTTTTCTTACTTAAGTTTGTCAGGATAAGTGGATGAGCTGAAGAAACAACAAGGCATCCTTCAATGCAGGAAAACAACAGATCCTGGATGATATAAGGGGCAGTGCTAAAATGAAACTGCTGTATCCTACATAACAATAGGACTGGAACAAAAATAGTTTGCTAATCAGATCTAGAAAAAGGCTTTACTGCCTGGTAACAAGTACTGACTGGTTAGGGCTTCCTGAGCTTGGGGGCTTGGTAAGAGCTAAATTTCACATGGGAATTGATGTGGTTGTTTTCACAACCTCTCTGAGGAAGTCCTGTTTCAAATGAATGACTACAGCACCACTCATCTGGAAAACAAATGGGAAAACTGAGGTGTGCTGGGCAACAGAAAGTCAACTCCCACTCTTGGCTATGTGTATAGGGTCCATATAGAGGGGATCATTTTTATACAAGCATATGGAGTTACCCAGGAGAAATGAAAGTAATCCTTAATGAAAAAGGCTCTGTAAATTGTAAGGTATGCAGTGGATTGTAAAATCAGAGCTGTGCTGAAGACGCAGAAGTGCTCTTGGACCACTGCTCTTATTGTATTGCACTAAATAGTTTATTTAGTTGTGGTCTTTGTATTAGGTGTTGGGAAAATGTTACTGAGTATGGTATGTCATGTAGATTATTGCCCTTCCTCATCATATGGTGTCTCCCCATGCACTCCCTTCCACACCCCTGGTGCCCTGTCCCCAGGGACACCCCTCCCCACGCCCCACCCCAATGTTATCCCATTGGCCGTGCTCCTCTCTCCCCGCCCCCATCCCCTGGGGTACAAAACCCCACTGCAGGTAAGGGTTCAGGCTCTTTCCTGCCTGGGTGGTCGCTGTGGCCAGCAGTGTCCCATCCCAAGCCAATAAACAGGACACTCTCTCCCACGTGGGGAAGAGCGCTGCTCGTCTTTTGTCTTCAGTCCATGCAGGTCCATGTGGGCCTGGGCTCCAGCTGGCCAGACCAGACCCATACAAAGCCCAGAGAAACATGGATTTCTGCATGCTCTGAGACACTGAATTGAGAAAATAATCCAGAAGAGGATAACAAAAGGCTGGGTAGAAGGGGAGAAAAGTGACTCCAAGCCACTTCTGTTTCTTCTGCTGGGTGACTCATTTAATCAAGCAAGTTTACCCCAGGTTGTCTTTTCTTGGTCTGAGTATTGCTAGCTCAGATCACTGTGTTTTTGAGCTGGCTCCTATCATGGCAAAAAAAGTAGGATGTCTGGGAAAGTCATGGCTTCCTGAGGCATTTTCCATTTGTTTGTCTCTTGAGATGCCTTGATTCAGAAATGAGATAGCTGGCAAGAAAAGCCTCATCCAGAATCATGTTATGACAGCGTTGCACTGAGGTGGTATTTAGTTTCATCTCTCTGGAAATGGATGGATAATTGCAGAGAACTAACCACCTAATTCAGAGCCACATCATTTGGGTACCTGCAACCCCAAAATGCACTCATGTCTTTGTGGGTATCAATTCCTGTTAATTCCTTTCAATCCAGTTAATCTAATTAGTCACCCACTGGGCTCTCCGCAGCAAAGCCAGCAGGATACAAAACAGGGGGTACACTTCTAATCTTTCATTTTTTCCCTTTTGCATCCTTCTGCATCACAACACATATTTGAAGCTAGCAGCTTGAATAGTCTTCAATATGAAGCCAAGTCAAGTGTGTGCTGACTCTGGAGGATCTGACCAGCAGAGCAATGTGGGTCTAGCCAGGGGTGCTCTCTATCCCGATCAGCAGCGTGGAGAAGGAACAACAGAGCAAGCTTAGGGAATTTAGCCGGTCATGGTAATTTGTTTCAGTTGGTGAAAGCTGTTGAGGTTTGTTATACACTCCAGCAGGAATTAAACATCTTGGCAGTGCACTGAGAGAAGAGATTTGACTTGGATAAAGGTACAATACTGCCCACTGGCAAAAGTAATCCAAGTTTCTCCTCACTTGCCTGGGCTCTGAATTTGCAATCTGCCGTGAAGGCAGAACATTTGGGTAGATGCTATCACAGATAGCCTAATGAAACATAGAGCCACAGTTTTAAAAGGGAACTGACCTGCTTCTGTGTTTGAAAAAATAATACAGTAACACAGAGGGAACTCTAATACATGGCTACTCTGATAAAAAGTTAATGGTGAGCACACAGTGCAAAATAGATGCTTTGGTTGCCTCCTGCTGAGAACCAGTGCTCAGTGGGTCAAAAAGAATTATCTGCTTGCATGGATATTAAAAGCACCCCAAATTAAATGATATGAGAAATACTTAAAAGGCTGTTCCATCTATATTCTTCAGAGGCATAAGCTAACTCCTCTTTGAGGCATGGAAGAAAACATTAGGACATAGGTGTTGTTTTCTCAGAGGTTTTTTAAACATCTTTCCTTTGAAGCATTAGTAGTGGCTGCTGCCAGTGGGACAGAACACCAGAATGGACTCAGGTCTGATCCAACCAGGAAAAAGTTATATTTCTGTCTCAAAATTACAGTGATACATAGTACAGTGCTCTGTTATATCAGTAAGCTCTCAGATATTTGGTCATCCCTCCTCTAAGGAAATGTACTGTCTTCTCATTAACTGCTAGATCTATGAAATTTTGTGCTGAGTTGGACAACATTTCACTCTCCAGGATATAGCTTCAGAAGTCTTATAAACTCATATGCAAGAGGTGAACTCCTAAAAATTGTGGAAGGCTCTGCATTTCTGACAAGAGCAGGTTTTTGGCTGTCAGGTTGGTCATCTCAGGAGCAAGGCACAGCAGAGTACATGAAAAGCCTTTTGACCTCTAAGGGTATGGAGTGTAAGGATATACCAAGGAATACAAGGTGAACCAAGGGTAGGCACTACATTTAGAGGTTGCATAATGCTCTTAATGTTTACCATGAGTGGTTCAAACACATAAAAGTAGGAAATACAAACACTTTTAAAATGTAGTTCTCCTCTTACAAAGGCACAGGATAGACTATACTGCCTTTTCATAAAGAGATCAAATGACACTGTATTTTAAGTACTTCACTCTTTTCAGTGCCAGGTTACAATCCAAATGTTTTTTCCTGGACCTGTATAATTTGGAGCCATTATTGCACCAGATGGCACAACTTTGGTTTCTATTTTTTCCTCAGTTTGCCAGTCTGGAATTGTTTGGTTGTTTTTTTGCAAGGATTATTGTGCTGTGGAGTGTGTTGTTCTGGCAATCTCATGGTATTATTCTCCTCCTTGCAGGCTATAGCTGTACAGGAAGGACCCAACTAAATTTCTAGGGAGCACACCTGGTACCTGGGCATGCCAGTCCTTGACTGCCCCTGATGAACTATGGGGACATAGCTGTGTGACCAATTTGCATTGTAGACCCCCAGACATCAAACTGAAGCCAGTCATTTCACAAGGGTCCTTGAAGGCTCAAATATTTCCCATCACAGATCTGAGGTCTGTTCCTGCAGAGTACCAAGATGAACATGTCAGGTCTTTTTGCTTTCAGCCTGGAGGTACCAGTGCTGTGCAAGCTGGTGTGGGTTGGGAATTTGAAACACCTTGTGTCATTTCTTCAAAGCTTTGCTTGCATCCAGTTGTCTGGCTGGGTGCTCAGATGGCTTTATCTCAAAGTTTGTGCAAAACATTCTAGGGCAATATTGTGCCAAAAAAAATTCATGCCAGGCTGTTCCCAAAGGTGCCAGTGGGATTTATTGGGTAGTGAGCATTTTAACTGAGGGACACTATTAATGACTGTGCTGTGTGGTACAGACCTTCTATCCATCCAGTTCCTGAGACACTAGTCTGATGTATTTAGATATTATTTAGTTATTTTCTTTGGGGAGAGAAAGCATGAAGAATCTTGTTTTCCCAAAGTCTTTTTATGTGCATTAAACACTTTAATTTGTGCACTGTAAGCCTTTTCAAAAGCAGCTGCATGGTATGTTCCTTGAGCCTAGGCCATCATTTGTTGAGGAAACAAAGACTGACTAGATCCTCAGCTGATGAAAAATGGAATTGGAAACTATTCAGTTTTTGCTAGCTAAGGGTTTGACTCCTGCTCCTTAAGAGCTGCCTTCTTCCCTGTTTTAACAATTTTTGTCATGGGAAGCAATTACAGAGTAAAATGTGATAAGATATCCAAAACTGTTCTCATGAGTCACTCTTCCAAAATACAGTTGAAGGATGAGAAGGAAGCCTGAATAGTGTTGATATAGGGAAGCAATAAATCTTTGTCATGCAGCTATTGGCTATTTAGCTGTAATAAAGCACAGGCTTTGAAACCTGCTACTGCCATAAAGGGGTTTTGCTCCTCCAGGCAGGAATAGCTGTAGTCTTGTCACCATAGAGTGAGGGAGGCTCTGGCTATTTTCTCAAGCATTCATATGACAGTCACTGAGTATAGGATACTCAGCACTGCATTCAAAGCTGCCACTGCTGCAAGCAGTGCCTAGTCCTTAGGGATTCCCCCAAAGCAATTGAATTCTGAGTGGCTGCTGGTGTTTTTGAAAAGAACATTTAATTCTTTGAAAACATAATAGTATCAACCTTTATTGATTTGCAGTCTCTGCTCTGCAGCAAACTGCTGTTTACAGCTGCCTGTGTGGTTAACCCACAGGAGTGGAGGTAAAGAGCCACAGCTGTGTCTCTGAGAAAGGAGTTGAACATACAATAACCATGTGTTTTCTGCTGAGAGTCTTGGAAGTTTAAAGATGAATGGGCTCTGCTCAGGCAGTGTCTTGCAAGTACACATCATTGCCCCAGGGTCAGTAGGCTCCCCAGTTTGCTACTGTGTGTTGGTACGACCCAGCACTGTGCTATACTTCAGTACTAGACTGAGCAGACGCTGTAGAAACTTGACTGGTTTCAGCATTACCTGTCTTTCTGGCCCTGACATGGGCCACTGGATTATCTAGAAAATTTGAAGACACTGATTTCTAGGTTTCATTTCCTTTTTCTCATTGTACAACTCATGTTGTTCAGGTCTGGTACCTCACAAGCTGTCCTAGCATCTTTTGACCAAATGAATGATTTTTTTTCCCCCCTTCCTTATGCCCTTTGGCTCATAGGGGGAAAAAGAGGCTGGCTCGACAGATAGGTATCCACTGCAGACCTTTGGGTGAGCTGCTGTTACCAGTGTAAAGGTTTGCCTCCGTTACAGCCCATCCTGATTACTCTGTGTTTATCACTCCCATTTGTAAAGTGCAAGGAGCCATCCTGCCACAGGTTGTGAAGTCCCCAGAGGCAGTGACAGGCACAGGCCTTGGTCCAGCTGTAGGGCACCACTGATAGTGATAGTGGAAGAACCTTGGTTACTACAGCCTTTTTTGGGGCTCATCTTTCCACAGAGACCAGATTTCATTTATGAAATCATTTCCCCAAGTAATGTTTCAGGCCTGAATATCTTTCTGTTTATGCCTTGTACCTTTTCTGCTCATCAGCAGAGGATTTTATTTTCTTAAATGTGTCGTTGTCACTACAGTTCACTCAGATTATGACCAGCTCTTCTGCCATCATAGAGATGGAACCTAAGGGCAAATCCATGTGGGCTGGCCTCTAATGCTCACAGAACTGTGTTCTTGTAACAGAAGTGGCAGTCCAAGGAGGGTCTGAGTCTCACAAGTGAAAGTATGGCTTGCTAAAGAGCACAGCGGTCTTGTGGCCAGGAAATAATGTCTTTTCATGGTGTGAAACACGTGGTAAGTGGGGGAAAATATATGTGTGGTGCTGCTTACTTGGAGGGGAAATTTTAGCAGAGGGGAATGTAATATATGTTATGGAATAATTCATGCTTATGTGAAATAAGTTGTGCCAGTATGAAAAATTCTTAAAGTCTTAAACCACAAGCAGCAGCCGGGGAAAAGATTGCTTCACAAAATTGCAAAACCACAGATGGCAGTTGAGAGAAAGACCTAATTAGCAAACTAAAAGACGTAGCTCCGTGCGGAGATGGGCCCTTTCCGGGGACAGTCTAGGAAACACCCAAGCGATGAATACTCGGATCAAGATAGGATCAAGATAGCCAGGGTCGTCAAGCAGTGCATCCCAATGCCAGGTTCCTTAACTCAGCATCAGCATTCATCGCTTCCCAGAAACGGCTTTGTCCAGCCCAGCACAGAGAAAAGGAGACTACATGAATATGTGAAGCTACGAAAAGAATAGGAGAACCTCTGCCCCAGGCGAAAAAATCTGTATGAAACCAACCCGAGGGAGACAGCATTCGTGAACAGAGGGGATCTGACAGCGACAGAGTTCGGATCAGCGTTCACCCAGTGCCAGTCCCGGGCTCGACGCTGCCCCTTTGATTGTGGCTACCGGAGACCGTATCTCAGTCACAAAATAAAAACCTATTTTTGATTATTAATTTGGCTTTATCATTTATTACCTATAACAGGAGGGATAGGGTGTGTGGGGAAACATCTGTGTGAAGTGCAGTGGTAGGAAAGAGTTTGTGTGCAAGGAGGTTCAAGAGTCTGGTGTGAGTGAAGGAAAGAGTGGGCTTTGCTGGTGACAGCTTTGTGTGCTTAATGATTCTTTGGTTTGCACAGGAGGAGCGATGTGGGGAGAAGTGTGGTGTCATAGGGCTCTTCCGAGGTAATAATAACCTGTGGTTTCAAGAGATTTATCTATAGCTATGGGTGGCCATCTGAATGGTTAAAGTGAAGAATGTGCCTATGGGTTGAGTTTCCTGCCCTATCACTAGCATCTGGAGTTTTTAAGCAGTCGCCTTGGGGCAAGGCCTTTCTGGTGAAGGTTCATGAAGAGATTAAATACACTGAACCCCAAACCATACACCCTCCTTCCTCAGCATTTGAGCTGTAGAGCATAGTCTCTAGAGTGTGGGGTTTCCAGAGCTTACAGCTCAACTTCCAAGAGGCTGCTATGTCTCTTATCAGGTGGTTGTGAGCATTAGAGAGCAAGTCATTCAGACAGTGAATGTTTAACTAATCCCAGTTTCTGAATCCTGGGACAGACTGCAGAGAACTCAAACTTTTTGGCTAAAACCCTTCTGATTCTTCTGTTTTGCAGAGATTCTTTGTGTGCTATAGTTGGTAGAGTTCTTCCTCTAGGTCAGCTACACCTCACTGCATTTGGACAATGGTCTGTCAATGTGATTTACCTCCTTGTTTAGAGACATCTGTTTTACAGTTAATTATGTCATCCAGAGTGCAGTTCAAAAGCCAAGTGTGGTGCCAACAGTCTTTAAGTGCTACCTGAGGTCATCCTATCCCTGGAATTGTGAGCTAAAAGGCAAACAGCAAATTTAATTGATGGTAACAGCAATGCTTGTTTCCATTTCTTTATGGAGGAAGGTCTAAGCATAAGTTAAGATGCCTGTGAGGTTTTATTTTTAGTTGAAAATAAACAAGTAATTTGTGCCTGTTCAGGTTAAATCCAGTAGCTTGCCAAGGAATGGCTTGTTCTTACAAGGCTGCAGGCATACATGTTTACCTGGCAATGTATTCACAGACATCTGTGCTGCCTGGTGCTCTGTGATATTTACCATGTTGCAGGCCCCCAAAATACAACCTGTGAAAGCCAGTTTGTAAGCTGAAATTCTTCTAATTTCAGGCTGATAGCTCAGCTAAAAGAAGTGGCTTTGCACTGAGAGGGGCGTTGATACTCCATGGTGGTGAGCAAAACTCAGGTGTCCTGTTCAAGGACAGCTCATATGATGCTGCCAGCTTCTGAGTGCTGACTGCCATGACAACCCCTGTCTGCACCCGTGGCCTTCTTTCTCCCTAACTTTTCAGCCTCTGGTTACAAGTAGGTCTGTGACAAGCCCCCCAGCTTTTACCTGGTGTTGCACACAGACCTTTTCAAAGGATGCAATGTGTCAAGAGTTTTGCAGGAGTATGGCATAGAAGCACACAGAGGGAATGTGTAACAGCTCAGTTGCTAACTGTAAGTTGTTTGAAAGCAGGACTTCAGTATGATATTGAGATATTGATACAGGCACTTGCAAACCCTTATTCCTAGAGCACCTTGCCAGATTTGGGGGATAAAGGAGTGATTCAAAGTGAAGTTGAAACAGAACTTAGCAGATAATAGAGTGCTTTCTGTTTTACTGATTTCTTTATGCTGAGGAACAGATAACTTCTGCTTCTGTTTCAGATACAGCTAATTATATAAAATTTTAGTTATAATATTGTTGGCATGGAAGGCCAGGGAACAGATGCAAACCTTGTTTGCTCTGATTTTGAATTTAGCTTTTGGCAAAAGCAATTTTTGTGTCCATGATCAATCACTTCTTTTCCATCTATTTGTTAGATATAGAAAACCAGATAAATGAAAGTCTGTCAGCACAGAAGTTGAAGGAAAAGAATCAAACCAGTGGCTGGAAAGCCAAAGAGAATGAGAAGCTAGATACCAGATACACTGTCACATCATAATTGAGGAAGGATATTTCCTGCCTTGAGATAGAAATGGATTGTGTTTCTTTGTAACATAAAGCATTGTCATCCTCTTAAGTCTAAGGCTGGATAAAAAAGTTCTTCTGAGGAAAAACCCTTCTTCTCTTAGTTCCCCAGGTTCTGCTCTGGAAGCAGGAGGCCAGCAAAAGAGAAGGGCTAGAAAACCCATTCCCAGGCTGCATCTGGAGTCAGTGAAAGAGGATAAATTTAAGACCAATTGTGCTGTTACTTGTGTGTACTTCTTTTTTTGGTGTGGAACAGGAATGGGATAAAGAATTAGTGGAATGAGTACACAATGGTTTTAGGAATAGAAGCTAGCTTTTTAGAACTTTGCTGGAAATGGCCTCAGTTGAATTTTGACCTGCTAAAATATTATGAAGTTATCTGTTCATCTGACTCCATCTTGGAAGTACTTAACTATAAGGAGTATTGTGACTTTCCTGTTGGTGCATTCCCACTGGAAGGGTAAATAGTTCTCTATGAACATTTCTGTTTATGGTAATCTATACTGTGGGAAGGTAAAGGAAAGGCAGATAATTAACAATATGGATTTGGCTCATTAAGCCCCATTTAGATCCACAATGAATTGTCTCAATTTTATGCTATCTTAAAAGAGTAAGTCTTGTAACAGGTTTTTCCATTTTCAGTCTTGTCATAGGCATTTTGACATATTGCTTATGGTGTGCCTAAGATGTGTTTTTTTTACCTGTTTTGTGTTATCTCTGTGAATGCTCAACCTCAGCTGTGTTTCTTTGGTGTTTCAAGCCTATTTAAATTCAAACTAATGACTTCAGAGAATATTACCTATGCCCACATGAAGATTTGCTGTATTTGAATCAATTGACTTCAGTAACCAGAAGGGGAGAATAAGTATGGATCATGGATCCAGCATTAGAATAGGTATAGAAGGTAATTACTTTCTTTTAGGAAGTGCATGCTGGAAACCTTCTGCTTTTGGTAAAAAGCTATTTCTTTGAAAGCCTCAATTTGAAAATTTCCTGATAATACCTCCAAAATTAAATGGGATTAACTCTTACACTGAACAGCTTAGCAGCCTGTAATAAAACAATTAAAATTTGTCCTTAAGGAACATTCTGCAACCAACATGCACAGTATGGACAAGGACTAGCTTAGAAACATCTAGCCATGATGCTCAGCTGAACACTGCTGAAAATCTGACCCAGACCTGGGTTATCACCTCAAAGGCTCTTCCAAGTCTAGAATTTTCTTTCATTTTCATTTGCTGAAACAGCTAAAAGGTTGACTCTGAAGCAGATGTCACATGTCAATGGCAGTTTCTGCAGATGAATAATAAAGCTCTTCAGGAGTACTAAAAATAGACATAAACTATAGTTGGGAAGAGTCAATCCCTAGCACCCAATCTATAAATAAGCAAGCTATTGACTAGTATGATAAGTTTATATCTTTCATATATCTTAAGCACTTTAGAAAGCAGAGATAACATGATGTAGATGTTAAACCATGAACTAAGAAGTGAGGACTTCTGACACATGGTTTAGGTGATTTGCAGTAATCACAGTCATAGGTTTTTGGGATCTTGCAGAGCAGTGGTACTGTTCTCAGCCTTCACCAGTTTCAAAATGTAGTCATGTAAGATGGGTGGGACATTTTTACCACTAGATGGGGGGAAATAGTTGTCTTGGCAGTACTTTACAGTCCCTCTTATTAGAAAAAAAAAAAAAAAAGGTTTTACTGTGCATGCTTCTTCTATACCCAGTATGCTGCTTTTAAGCACAGTTGGTCTGACACTGTGTGGGTGCTCGCAGTCTGAGCAGGTCACTTGGACAAGAGAGAACAATAGACACATTAGCAGTTAATTTTCTCTTTTCCTAAAGTAGATCTCTAAACAGATAGGCAGCTGAATGAGTTGTAAAAGTGCTTGTTTTCCCTGTCTTGGACTATAAAGGGATCCTAAGTGATCTCTCATCTCAGATGGAGGCATCTTCTTGTAGGTGTCAAAGTGTGGATGAAGCAAGCCCCACGACTTTTTTCACTATTTGCAGGTGCTGTCTTTCACAATCTTCTTTTCTGGGAAAGCACTTCTGTCCATTGGACTGAAAGATTAGGAGGAGACCTCATGTGCCTTTGTAATCTGAAAGGTTTGGGAAAAGTCTGTTTCTGTCTCACCATCTGTCTCCTCTAAAATAGAGTAATCTCAGGGTTATGCAGTCGCTTTTCTTACATCATGGGGATCCTGCTGTGGCCAGGGCGCCTGCACATTGCAGGCTGCTTGTTCTGTCTCATCAGTGTCACACATGCTCCAGCTCTCTGGTTAGAGCTGAGGGAGACTTAAAGTAATTTCCACACCTACTCCTTTCTCCAAACCGCTTTCACTTTAACTCATGAAAATGTACAAATACTGGGGAGGGCTTAAAGATGGATTTCTAGAGGCAATGCTCAGTTTTGTAAGACTTATGCCTGTTATGATACTTAAACCAAGCTGAAAATATCCCCTCAGGTAGTTCTTCACCTGTAAACAGGTAATTCTGAAAGACTTAGGTCCAATTCAGTCCACAGAGAACATTAATAGCAAAATTGTTCTGAGTTTCACTGGTGATGGATAAGGCACAGGATTCAGTCAACACATCCAGATGGGTTCCCATATTCAATTTCTCCAGTATAAGTGCTAGCAATTACAGCTTTGTTGAAAGCTGTTACATTCTAAAAAGCATTGAAATGCTCCCAGTCTGTACCTTGCAAGGCTGCCCAACTTATCTACATCCTTGATCTCTTTGTTCATGCTAAGTTAAAAGGACACAAGTTATTGTGACCGGGCTTGCCGATTGCTCAGCTTCATCTTTCTTCCGACCTTCAGAAAGAGACTTACATGAGAACAGATATAATATAGCTGCCAGTATGTTGCTGTAGGACACAGAACAAACACGGGCAGCAGCTCTTTCCAAGGCAAAAAGAGACTGTTTATTAAGATCTGACTCCAATTTTTATGTTTCTGAAGTGCCAGTGTCATTGGAGGGTGACAGTGCCACCTCCTCAATGTCACTGGGCAACCCAACAGTCCATCAAGTTGCTCGTCCCCCATAAAAGAATGAAAACAATAAGTTATTTACATAAAGTGTGTGAGAAAGTTCTGTACAAGAATGTAAACATCAGAAGGCTTTAGAAAAACTTGAAAAAGTCAGGGCGACACCAGTAACTTTTAAATTTTGCTGAGGCTTCCTGCTTCCTTTCTAACATGTAAAAATGTGGCTTATGTGTAAGCAGTTAATGGTGAGAAAATTTAAGAGGTATGCACCTTTTTATTTAGATATTGTTTTATTTTCAGTACTCTTTTTTTGTCCTTAGAAGTGATTGGTCCTGTAGGCTTTTAGTGAAAATCAATTTAATTATGTTTGTTTAGTGAAGATTAGTTTAGCTATGTATGTACATATGCACACAAAAAGTGCATCAAAAATATTGCTTGGCTCCTACCAAAGTGTTTTTCTTGATGAAAAGATGAATAGAACTTCAAAGGATAGTTCATTTGGAAGGATACCTATTTTTTAAAATTAAAGAAATAAATTGCTTCTGTTTAGACGATGATTCTCTCAAATTGTCCTTCCAAAATTAAAAGTTTAGATCTTTAATTTTGTATATTTCAAGCCAGAATAGTTCAGAACTAAAGAGCACTAAAGAAAGTAATGTCTTTTAATCTAAGTGCATTGTATGATTTTGCAAATATTATCACCTGTCTTAAAGACTGCAATTCTGGAGAGAATAAGTACTTAAGAGAGGGGAAAAAGTAAGGGAAAAAAAACCCCAGCAGGTCTTGCAATATAATGAGCAGTCTAATCAGAGAAGTCATGTACAGGTGTAATAGAAAAAGGTAGGGTAGTCACTTCAGGTACAGCTAAAGCAGGGAATGTTTAGTTGCTAAGGCTGATAACCTTGACTTGTATTGCCATTATAACTGATTTTCTTTTTATACAAGGTCCAGTTGAGAACCTGGATGTTTTTTTCCTATAATTACCGGTCCAGCTGAGAGGCTTTTAGGATCCTTCCCATCCTCCTGAAACAGGAATTCTGTCTGGATACCATGAAGGAGTAGTTTTCCATCACCTTTTAATTTTACTAATGTTTAGAAAACCTTCTCTCTTTCACTGGGAAATATATAAGTTCAGCAGGAACTGCAAAAGAAATATGCCACAGTTTCATGATGGGGAAGGTTGTTTTTCTGCCTAAGCTATGATATAACACTATTTTTAAGCTTTCTATTGTCCATCTCCTAGCCAGGATAAAATTGCTCTTTGCGGCATAAATTCCTTTGTTCTGCTAGGAAGGCTCTGAATAAGGAGAGAGCATGATTTAGGAGCTGAGCTGATAACCAGGAGAGCTACATTGAGTCCCTTGGACTGTCAGCCTCAGCAAGTCACTCCTTGGCTTTAAGCCACCCATAAAATGGGATGAGCAATGCATTCCCTTGCTGTTCGTCTCGCCTCTGTAGATTGTAGAGCATATGGTGCACGAATTGTCTTTCCCTTGGTGCCAAGGACACCAGGGACCCAGACTGCAGTTGTGGCTTCCAAGACAAGCCATAAACAATAACAGGAAAAGAGATTTTTGTCTTGTTTCTGTTTTAGACAGATCATGTTAAGAATTTCTTTGTGTTCTTCCACTTAATGTGTAAAGATAACCAGCTGCTTCCAATGGGGAGCTACACACTGAAAAGGTGAAAGGATCAAAGTCTCCTTGCCACAAGAAAGCTCCTCCACACCTACCCCTGCCCTCCTGCTGCTTTTTCTTGCAGGGAGTGAATTTTGACTTGTGAATCAGCAAAGATAAAAGTACTTTATGGCAAAGAGAGGAGCCAGCCCGTGGGTATGGTGAGAGTAATGATATAGGATGCATAAATGTTGGTACCATGGGGAAGATGCTGAGCAATGTGGAAACACAAATAGGACAGACAGGAGTTTTGCGTAGATGAGAAGGATTTGGGTAAAACACGTGTGTGTGTTATGTTAGTCCTGTAGGGGGTGAATTAAGAGCTGCAAAATCGGGTGGCTCATTCTGCTACAGACAACAGTGATTTTCCTGAAAATTTCCATGGGAAAATACTGTCTTTAAACAAGAAGTGGAGATTTCCCTTGAGGAAAAGCAACTTGAAAACTATAAGGTTAAATCAGTATATTGAAGGGAAATGAGGATTTTCATTTGGCTTTTTCTGAAGATGCTTTCATCTATTCTTTGTTTATTGTAATATATGTTATGGAATAATTCGTGCTTATGCAAAATATAAATGTAAAAAGTTGTGCATGTATGAAAAATCTTCGAAAGTCTTAACCCACAAGCAGCCGCTGGGGAAAGATTGATTCACAGAATTACAAAACTGCAGATGGCGACGGAGGGAAAACTTAATTAATAAACTAAAAGATGTGGCTCCAGCTGAGATCGGTCCTTTTCTGGGACAGATTTGGGAACACTCTGGCAATGATTACTTGATAAGTATCTATGATTGAGATAACCAGGGTTGTTAGACCATTGCATCCCAATGCCAGGTTCCCGTAACTCGACATCAGCATTCATCGCTTCCCAGAAATGGTTTTGTCCAGCCCAGCACAGAGAAAAGGAGACTACATGAATATGTGAAGCTACGAAAAGAATAGGAGAACCTCTGCCCCAGGTGAAAAAACCTGTATAAAAACCAAGCTGATGAAGGCAGCATTTGTGAACAGAGGGGGTTTGACATGGTAGAGGTCAGACCAGAGCTCACCCAGCGCCGATCCTGGGCTCAACGCTGTCTCTATAATTGTGGCTATCAGGGACCATATCTTGGTCTCAAAATAAAAACCTATTTTTTGATTATTAATTTGGCTGTATCATTTATTAACTAAAAAATATAAAATCCAATTCTGTTTTAGATTAAAATGAAGCAAAAGTAATTGTTTTACATCAAACCACAGGAGTTAGTCTGAAAGGCGATTTTTCTTTTCATGTTTTAATAGTTGTGAATAACGGGGTTTTTAAAATATTTTCAGCTCTTTTTTATCTATCACTAAGTCATACAGTGCTGTTTAGGCACATGTAATATTTCTTGATAGTGAAGATAAAATGCTTTGTTGGGAAGGAATAGCTGTAGTGTTACACACTTCTGACTCCCTTCTTGGGTGGTTCTGGCTGATATGATCTCTCTCCTGCTGGATTTGGAGGTGTAAATAAGGTGCAGCAGGACCACCAGTAAACAGCACTGATAGAACACTGGGAAATGTGTGGCCTCAACGCTGTACAGAAATCCTTCTGCTTTGTCATCTAATCATATCTGCGGGTCCAGTTGTTGGTATAAAAGAGGTGGGGACTGCTGTGGGCAGTGGGGGAGCTGCCTGCCTGGCCTGTGCCAAAGCCCTGCCTTTCACACCAGAGAGGTGTGAGCCCTGGGGAGCTGTGGCTGGCCCCTCCTCACACAGCAGCCTTGGCCACCCTGCCATGGGCAATTCAGCTGGGGTTTCATGTCCCACTGCTCTTCGTCCCAGGTTCTTGTCTTTCACCATGGTGAGAGCAGCTTGTCCCTGGTGTCTCATTCCTTGGCATCTACACTGACTCAGTGCATACAGACGACCAGCCTCAAACTGGTTCTGTTTGGCTGCGCAGCAAATGCGCTCTGAGTCTGCTTCTCACTGCATTAGGCAGTGCTGAAGCATTCATCATCTGCAGCTGCTGACCAAAGAAGGGGGAGACTGTTCTGGGAAAATGCTTCCCTATAGATTAAACTGTGCACATTGCCTGAGTCAATCTGATTTTTAGCAGGTTGCCACAAATCTATGCATATCTTTCTCTATTTAGAACAGGATCTTCAGCTTTCCTTATAAGATAAAATAGCCAGAAGAAAGGCAAGCTGACAGTAAAAGTAATTCCTTATATGTGTATACTGTTTGCATAAAATCCAGTCCAGCAATGTTTGCTGTGTCAGCTGAAGTACAGAATTGTTTTTTGAGTTCTGAAATATCGGCAGCTCTGGAAGAGAGTGTTAACCTAGCTGTGTATGGGTTGAAGCATTTCTGGTGCACATCTAACCAGAGAATTAATGCCTTTGAGATGTCAGAGAAGAAGCTAATTATGGACTTGAGTTTTGAACTGCTACCCTATTTCGACAAATGGCATGTGTAATTAGAAGCAGAATGTTGTTATTATCTTGTAAAGCTTTCATACCTTGTTGATGATCTTTCATGGGCAGCTCCTCATCATGCTGACTCCTCTCTTTCTTCATGGCCACCTAACCCTTACTATTCCTCACAGTACATACCAGCCCTTACTGCTCCTCTCACGACCACCTGACCCTTCCTCCTCACAGCACAGCCAACAACCTCCAACACCCTTCTTAAACAGCTAACCCACTCTCATAACACCCATCTTTACTGGCTGTAGCTGTGGCCTATCTTGGTAATTGGTACAGCTGCAACTCCTTAGGGGTGAGATTGCCTTCAGCACGATCTCTATTCTCTTATACTCCATCCTCCCACAGCAGAAGACCAAGCTGTGCGCTCTAATCTTGTTAGAAAAAAAAGGGGCATCCATTAGCAAGTACATCTCACTCTTGCCAAATGATTGAAATGAGGGTTGTATACCCTAGCATTTGCTGTGGACTGTATGGAAATAATAATCCAAAGCAAAATGTGTGATTGTGCTGGCATTTTATTCATACAGGAAGCTGGAAATCAAGTGTCAGGGAAAAGGAATTAGAATTGAAAAAGCAGAGCAGCATTTGAAACTCATGATGGATTATTTTGATCTTCTGATGGTCAGCAACAAAGGCCATGTCTCTTAATGTTAAAAACTATCTAGTGTGTACTTGGATAGGAGCCTTTTCACTGGCATCCAATCTTCCCTGACAGTGGTAGCAATTTATTTTCTCTCTCAACTAACCCCAGATTGATGCAACAGGGAGTTTGTAGACTTCAAGTGGCAGGAAACAACTATCCTTAAAATGACATATAAAATTGAAGATTTAGCCTTACTTTTGATCATTTCAATCCACTCATTTCTTCAAAGCTTTGCATTTGCTGTAATTTTATTTCATGTCTCTTGCTGTGGTAAGGTCTGATTTGTCTGCTATTTCTTGTTTCCTGTCTTCACTTTATGTTTTGGATGTGAGTTTAGCTTGAATCCCTTTTACTTCAAGCTTCTCTTCCTGATACTCTTGGTAATTCTGTATTAAGCTGAAGCTTGTCCACTTAAAGAAACCCCTTTTGGAATTGAAAATAACAAGAGCTTTGGATGTCTCAGACACTTTCTGTGTTTGTCAGTGCTTTCTGGAAGATGGCTTAAACTGAAGCAGAGTACTAGTTAGTTCCATATATTTTTCATTGTTCTTGGTTGCATAATGTTGTCACAAGGGGATCTGAGCCTTATTGCATCTCCTCAATATTCAGAAGTAGTTGTGAGAGAGTCCTCAGTCTGATCTATGAATTTAAAGGCTGTCTTGAGGTGGTATTTTTGTAATGTATCATACTTTCTGGTCAAAAGCCCTCGGAAGGAATGGACTTTTGATGATGTTCCACTGAAATCTAGCAGGAAAATTTCTGACTCAATTTTTGTTTTTGTGGAAAAAAAGGTATTTGTGACTATTCTTATGGAATGGCTGCTTTTCTTATACTTGTTTGCTTTTCATACAATTTATACGCTGCTTGTGTACTGTGTATGTGGTACTGCTTCTATATCTGGTTGAATTAATAAGAATAGCCTTTAAAAAAACACTGAAATTTGAGCCAAAAGTCAAGTTTTAGAAGGGTGCCTAGAAATTCAATTTGCAGTTGTTTTTAGGGTGACGTGTTTTTGTTGTTGTTGTTTAAAATCTTTCCCTCATCCTTCATGGCTGTAACAAAGGGATTTGGGGCAGTAGATTGCCAATCTTGGTGATTTGTTTCTGTCTTTCTGTGCTCTAGCAGAAAACCTCTGAGAAATCATAGTGCAGCCATTTGAAATGTCAGAATGCTGCATTTCATGGGCATGTAACAGTACTGGCAGATCTTGGTGTCTTGGCTACCCCAGCTTGCTGTATGAGTCTGGTCTATTAATTTGTGTTGTAATGAAAACAGGCCTGCACTGCTTTGCTGGGCTGAGAAATGGAGACCAGACAGAGGCACCACTCTTAACTGGTATAAAATTGGTGGGATTACAGCAAAAGTGGAACAGGCCAACTCTGTTGCTCCTATCTCAGACTTGGTAGGCTTGAGGTAGGCTGAGCAGGCTGAGGGTGCCCTGTCAGGTACTGGGTAGAGTTGGCTTGAATATTTGTGCAGTTTTATGTCAAGGCAGAAAAATTTCTGCTCAAGTGTTTATGTTTTAAAACCTTCACTTTTAATCTAAGTAGAGGTTAGAGACTTAAGATAGAATCTTGGAAAAATACTCATTTGAAAATGAAAAAAACTACTTTAAAAGCAAATAAGCACAATACTCCCTGCCCCCCAAGTTTTACTCATGCATTTTGCTGGTCCTGTTATAAAGCAGAAGACAGTTTGAAAAATGTCAACTTTAAGTTGTATCATTGTCCATGTATCCAATTTTTCTACACTACCTAAGCTAATATTGCTTAAGACTAAACTTAGTTTACTCTGTATTCTTCCCTTGGTCCAAATTCTTTCTGACTGGGGAACCAAGGCTTGATTTATTACTTACACTGCAGTATTAAAGAATTCTGTTGCTTCCCACCAAATAAAGATTTACATTTTTTTTTCTGATAAGTTTGTAACATCGTAGTCTTCAGTCATATTCATATTTCTCTGGAAATCAATTTCTCTGGTGATTGAGGCCCAGAACCTTTAAAGTTGTTTCTGGGATCTCTGTTCTATAACTCTATCTCTAGGGGCTCAAACATGGCCAGATATCCTTAAGTAGATTTGTTCTGGGAGTCCTGAGGTAGCACTGCTTTCTTGTAGTCTCAGCTTGCATAAACCTAAAGCTACCAGGAACCACTGAGTGGTTTTGGCAAGCATGAAGGAGAGCAAACATATCTAAATTTACAATTGGCTGGTTGTATCCTCAGCCCTAGGCTTGTTCTTCACTAAGTCAAACATGAAGAACAGAACAAAGAACTGTGCTGGTTTTTCATGATGCTGCTTTGGGTTTTTTCCCTTTGTGGTTTTTTTTTTTTTTTTTCCCCTCCATTAACAATTAGAAGAGATCCTTTGAGCTTCTCTGACCATCTCAGAATACTTTCCTTAGAGATGTTTCATTAATGCAATGATTGCATTTTGTATACAGAGAATGTCTTACTGGGTTTAATATTTAATGTTTATTTTAATGTTTTAACAAATTTACTGTTTTTATCTGTTCTTCCTTCCCTCTAGCACTTCCCAAAGAAAATAGCAAGCATTATTTGGTGAAGCTGAATCCAATGTCTGCTTCAGGGATGTGCTCACCTGCTGAGTCTTGTATCTGGCTCTGCTGAGATAGATGGACTCACATTTTATATAGCTGGCACACACTATGATTGGTCCTCCAAAAACCCTTCCAAACCCTCTTTCCTCTGTGTATTGTGTTTGTGTATGTAGCTTCATTAGCAAATAAACTTGGTACAGCACATGGACTCCTGCAGGGTCCACTGCTTTCACAGAGACAAAGCACTTTACACATGGCTGAGGGCTGAGATAGGTGCCCAGCATCAGCAGTGACCAGCTTTAAGCCATTCTCTTTAGAGGCTGGGTTAACCTTTGGCTTACACCTACAGTCCTGGCACTGTGGATGTCTGTGTCCTTCCCAGCTCATCTAGGGCCATACTCCTGCAGGGAGTTATGTTATCTGAGGGAACCTTGCCTTCTGGGACCTGTATTCTTGCAGCACAGAAGTGTCTCTGCCTTTTCCTTAGATGAGAGGCTTGTCCTAATCTCTTAAGAGGCAAGGGGGAAGGCACATTGTACAGGGGCACGTTGGGGGCTGGACACAAACAGGATATTGGGTCTCAATCCAGCTGTGAGGTGGTTTGGGGAGCTGAGCACCCCTTTCTGCCCTGTGCTTTGAGCAAAGCTTGTGAGAAGGCTTGAGCTCACACTGTATTTCTCCTCCTCCTTCCTTCTGGTTTATCTGTTCTCTAACACCACAGTGCCTCACACAGAAAGCCAGAGTGACCTGTGAAGCACAGGGACTCTGGTGAGGGCTGAGCAGCAAACACTAAGAAAAGATCTCAGGGTTTGGCTGGAAGATTTCTTTATATGTTTGCTTTTGCCTTGGGCAAAGCACATTGTGAAAAGAAATGGATCTAAAAATAAGATGGGAGTTTATATGAAACGGGAATAACTAAAAAGGGGGTGACAGGAAAAACAGCAGAAATATATAGAACAGCAGCACTAGCTAGAAACAGAAGGTGGGGTAGGAAAACTAAGGTGAAAGCAATGAAGTCCCCTCGTCCTACATCCTCTTACACGTAGTTGTACGCGAGGCTCACCTTGTGTTCACACAAAACACGGCCTGTTCCTGTGGGGTTCTGTGGAGGTGTGAAGATCCACCCTCAGAACTGCTTGCCATTTAGCTAGCTCTGCTTGAGGAAAAGGAGAGTTGCCAGGAGAGAACTAGGGACAGATAAAAAACTAATACTGGGTTGCAGACATACTTGCATCATCCCAGCACCAGCAGAAGACAAACTCAGCTCCAGTAAGAGAAAATGAGATTGCTCCTCAGGTGATTGAAGAGATGCTGGTCTCTGGTATAAATCAGAGGTTTGGCAAAGGAAAAGAGCCAACTCAGCACTGTGACCTCATGCTGGGGTTTTTTTTGACACCATTAAAATATCTAAACCCATTTTAATAGTGGAAAAATATCTGAGTCTTAAGATTATAAAAGGTTTCAAGGAATATCTGCTGCATCTGGGAGAGTAGGAGGGACTAACCTTCAGGTTTCAAGAGTCCGGAATGAGGAATCTGCTGAAAGGGCTTTCTAGTAAGTCACAGAAGAGCAGGCTGTCCTGTGAACATGGGATAGACTGTCAAGGGAAAACTCCCTGGCCTACTCACTGGAAAAGCTCAGAATAAAAAGACTGAAAAATCACTGTGTGGTTGAGGAGCCCATTCAACTCCTTTGTGGAAAGTTATGCTGGAATGTCAGAAATGTGGGGGTCTTCTATAGCTAAATCTGTATTTAATGGTAGATCTATTGTACAGGTACATACTGTGGGCTGGTTTAAGAGTTACTAGGAGGCTGCAGTTCTTTCTGGCATTGTACAGTGGTGAGACTCTCACTCCCTATATGTGAATGCATGTAAAACGTGTCTGTAGCTATTTATATAAAATGAGGGGGAGGATGAAACAGTGCTGGTTATTTCTGAAAACTCCTCCACAACAAATCATCCGTGTTTCTGTCTAGATAGTGTGTACACGTCGGTCTAATACACAGTTTATTTCAAAAATAAATTTATTTCTTCAGAAATAGCTGTCATTCTAAAAACACTGCCCTCCCTGAGGATGAAGCTGATGTCTTTTTCTGGAGCCATCATTTATCAATGTTTTGGTTGTAATTTGGTTATGTCATCTGAGACAGGATATTCAGTTACTGAAAGGATAGAGGAGGAAAGGTACTTCCGTGCTGCAAGGAATTTTGTTATATGCTTGGTAATATTTCTTTGAATTTTTTCAGAAGCAACATTGTAGAACTTGCTGTTAAGTAACTCTTAACAGCTTCTGAAAACTTCCTGTAAGTCATGGATTTCCATTTGGCTTGCCACTGTTATAAGTAAATTAGTGATTCAGCCAACTTAATAATCAAAAATTTGAGATTTTATTTTGCGATCATGATACAGTTTTGATAGCCACAATTAAGGAGACAATGCCGAGCCCGGGATCGGTGCTGGGTGAACTCTGGTCTGACCTCTATGGCATCAGAACCCCCTCTGTTCACAAACGCTGCCTCCCTTGGGTTGGTTTTTATACAGTTTATTTCCGCCTGTGGCAGAGGTTCTCCTATTCCTTTGTTGCTTCACGTATTCATGAGGTTTCCTTTTCTCTGTGCTGGACTGGACAAAGCCATTTCTGGGAAGTGATGAGATCAGATGCCGAGTTAGGGAACCTGGTATTCAGATGCAAAGGTCTAACGCCCCTGGTTATCTCCATCGTGGGCACTTGTCAGCCGATCATCACCCGGGTGTTCCCCAGTCAGTCCCAGGAAGGGATTCATCTCTGCTGGAGCCA